>MKYO02016677.1:243213-314093 GCA_002013955.2 Citrus medica
TGCGTTTGATGGTTCTATTCTCGAGGAGAAGGTTAATCATCTTGGTTGTCGCATTCAAAACATTGAAGAAAATATTGCCAAGATGGAAAATACCATGAAGAATATGGACACAAAGATTGATAACATTGAGGGGAAAATCGATCATATTAACGTGATCGACAATAAATTGAGTAGGCTTATTCAGTTACTTGAGGAGTCTTCAACCTCAGAACCTCAGGGGGTTGATTTTAAGGTTTGATATATAAAAGTATTAATATTTTTCATTTACTATATATATTTATTTAATTAGCTAACAATTTGGTTGTTATGTCTACAGCCTATGAACGATCCTATGGACGTCGCATCGGGTCAGTCACCTATGCAACAATCTTTGGAGACGCTTGTCAATATTTGTAGTACAGAAAGGGCTACAGACATGATGACGGCAAATGATTCGCATGGTACAGAGGGGGATCCTATTGTCATCTCAACGCAAGAAAAAGATTGTAGATTTGTGTACAATTTACGGAAGAGAAAGGATATGAAAACTTCCACTTATTTACGGACACTGTACACTAATCCTTTAAAGAAGCCGAGAGAGACGACGGATGTTGAGGTGCACCCTCAAGAGACAATGCGCTTCGAAGTGTGTCCCCTTATACTCGAAGAGGAGTTATTGGAGCTGCAGCGATGGATGAACAATAGAAATGATAAAACAGAGCCGTAAGTTATCTTATATTATGATATTAATTTTTTTTAACTCCAGATAATTATACTGTATCAATTGTTAATAGTTTTACTAACTTTATAATTGATTATATGCAGTAAATATATTGATTTGACTATTATGGAGGTTAGCCGTGAATTTTTCTGTAAATTATACACACCGGACATGTGGCTGTCTAATCTCGTAAGTCATAAATTTTGTTGTGATTGTTACGATAAATATTTGTAGTTTTTTTTATTTATTTCACCCTTTATGTTTAGCACATCGACATTAGCTGCTACTACTTAAGGAAAGAAATATCCAAAGCTCCGACTCGGAATGGACAAGTTTGTGCCATTATGGACAGTAATTTTCTGGTATAGTTATTTTTCTGTAGCCTACTCCTTAACTTCTTAGCATAATAACAACTAATATATTATTGTTAAATTTTCTAGAATAATTTGAGAGACAGACACAAGGTGTATCTGGGAGACCCAGATAGGGTGTGGGAAAAAGATTGTTACTGCATTGATTATGCTAATGGTGCAAAGTTGGATTTTGCCACTCCTTGGAAAAATATTTCCACTGTAAGTTTCACATTGTATGTTTAGTTTTTTACATCATATGCACTGCAAGTAGATACAAACAGTTACCACATTTCGTAGATATATTTGCCGTTACTTGTTAAGAATATTGTCTGTATTTCGTAGGTGTATTTGCCAATATTCATAAATGATCATTGGGTTCTCGGTGTGGTGGATATACTTGGGGGCAAGATTTCTATTTATGACTCTATGATAGATTTAACAAAGGATTCAGTTTTGGTGAGACAATTGCTGCCAGTTGCAGACATGATACCTTTAGTACTTCAAAAGATAGAATATCACGAAACACATCCAAACTGTAGTGAGGTTATATAAAAAATTCCTTGGCCCATCGTGCGAGTGCGTGACATCCCGCAACAAAAATCAGGGTATGTACTATATATATAATGTGTTTTGAACATAATAATAAGAATGATTTCTTTTTAACAATTGATTTATATGAATTTTTTTAGTGGCGATTGTGGAGCATTTTTGTTGCAGTACTTACAGGTCCTAACCCATGGACTTGATGTCAATTCATATTATCAACAAGATCATGTTACACAATTTCGACAAGTCTTGGCTGTAAAATTATTTAGGCATAGGTCATGGAAAAAAACTTTGTAGTGTCATTTTTTGGACTATGAGATGTAATAGTTATGTCGAGGATGTTGTTGATATTTGATGTCATTAAAGACAATTGACAACATTAATATATTTTATTTCTTTGTTAATTATATTAATGATAGATAAGATAGTTTGTTCAATCTATGTGATATATAACAGGATTGCATATATGCACAGGGAATACACTGTAAGAAAATACACGACTGCAGTCGGGTTTATGTACAGATACACGACTGCTGTCGGGTATTTAGTAATCAACATAACAAGCTCTCTGTGACAAAATACTCGACTGCAGTCGTGTATTTGCACAGATACACGACTGCAGTCGGGTATTTAGAAATCAACATAACAAGCTCTCTGTGGCAAAATACTCGACTGCAGTCGGGTATTTGCACATATACACGACTGCAGTCGGGTATTTAGTAATCAACATAACAAGCTCTCTGTGACACAATACTCGACTGCAGTCGGGTATTTGCACAGATACACGACTGTAGTCGAGTATTTAGAAATAAATATGACAAGTTCTGTAACAGCCAACATACACGATTGTACTCGGGTATGTGCACAGAATAAAAACTCTTTTCAATCATTAATCATATTGATGACACAATCAATATAGATTTTAAACATATCAAACTTCAAATAAATGACACTAACTACGTAAATAAGTCGTAATACAATAGAAGTTGTTTAACATTCATCCTAAATTTTTGGCATATTCAACCTAAAAACTCGGTCCATATTTTACAAGCCTCTGGTCACCTTCCTTCAATACTTATTCTTATAAAGCCACACAAGCACGGTAATTCATCTACGAAACAAAAAGGTAGAAATTTATCACTAAAGATAAAAGATATTAAAAAAATTAAAAAACAAAAAATAACAAGTATATAAGGTTCATAGTAGTACATGTGCTTGTTTATGTTTCATTCGGTCTAACTACGGGCTCATTGTTAGACAATGGGATTGGTGCACTGCAAGTTAGTCGATTATGTCCTCGAGAACCACACCTACCACACTTACGGCGCAACTTCTCTTCGCCTTGTGATGGTATTCTAATTTTTTGTGGTCGACCCTTTTTTCGTTTTTCCACAGGGGGCAAAACCTCATTACTTTGCACTTCTTCTGAAACCTCACATTCTTCTTCTGTGCCAACAGGATATATTGTTTCTGCGTATGCTGCAACCCATGCTTCACTGGAATAGTAACGAGAACACATGTTATATACAGACAATGTTTCTCGATACCTATAAACAGCTAATGCATGTTCACAAGGTAGTTGATCGAGTTGAAACTCCCGATAACTGCATGTCTTGTCAAGAATGTTGACATGACCATTAAGGTCACCATCTTTAACAATAAACTCATACATATTTAGTGTCACCACTTTATATGTACGAGAATTCTCAGATTTTGTTAACAAGTCCTTTTCAGCCCATTTTGTAAGTCGAGTATGACAATTAACTGCCTCTTCTCGCCTATCACAAAACCACTCCCGTAGCTTATCAATGATCGAATTCAATAACTTGTGAATGGGCAACTGTCGGGGGTTTTTAAGAACAGAATTCATGGATTCTGCTATGTTTGTTGTCATAATACTATAACGCAACCCATCAAAATGACAACGAGCCCACTTCTCATACCCTGCATCTTGAAGATATTTAACAACTCTTTCATCGACCTTTTGTATCTCATTCATAAAGTAATTAAAATGTTGTGGTCGATAAGCTTTTGCAGCTAGTTCAACAATTGCACCTACCTCGATTTCTTTAAACTTAGCTCGTAAGTTTTGCTTTAAATGGTGCGTACAAATACCATATGCAGCATTTGGGAATGCGATGTTAACATTCTTTTGGATACTTGGGTGCCTATCAGAAATGAAAACCAAATTAGGAACTTCACCTATTGCTACTTTTAACTTCATTAGAAACCATCCCCATGATGCATCATTCTCACTGTCACCAACACCAAATGCAACAGGATAAAGTTGATTGTTACCATCAAGTGCTGTCGCAATGAACAAAGTTCCTTTAAATTTTCCCTTCAAGAACGTGCCATCAATTGCAATGACTGGCCTTATTGATGAAATAAATCCATGTATACAACCCCCAATTGCCATAAAAAAATATTTAAAGTTATTTGCATTGTCAACTTCAAGAAACGTGCAGGTGCCCGAATTTTTCTTCTTTAACATTTCCATGTATAAAGGGAGTAACTTGAATGAATCCTCAGGCGTGCCTCTAACTTTCTCCATTGCATATTCTCTTACTTTCCATGCCTTGTGATAACTTATTTCATACCCAAACTGCTTCTGAAAATCTTCTTTGATATCACCAGGCCTATATGAGGATGAAGCACCATCAAACTTATGACAAATCTTATGTCCGATAAGTTTAAATGAAGCATGACGATGATCTCTCTTACGGACATCAAGTGCACAACTATGGACACTATAGTACTTTGTGATTTTAAACATATTCAAACTTCCAAACTTCATAGCACGAAGTCGCCACTTACAAGTATCGTCCACACACTTAACAACAAGAATATTCTTCCCCGACTTGAAGGTTTTAAACTCAAAATTTTTCCTTAGAGCTTCCATAAAAAGCACTTGTTGCAACTCTTCTTTCGAACTAAACAACTTTTTTCCCATTAACCAATCACTATCACCAACAACTTCCGTAGATGGCAAGTTAATAGTATTAGAATGTGAGTTATCAGTGTCGAATGAACTGCTGCATGCAAACAAATTAACTCTAGGCATATATCTATTATTGGAATGTGCTACATTCCCCAGTGTTGGATCACTAACTGTTATCCCATCAACATCATCATGAACAATAACATTCACATTTTCCTCATTTGACCTTCTATCATTGGGTTGTGTTTCAGGAACAAATTCGAATATTGACTGATCTTCAGCAACAAAATTGTTTGGGCTTAAACATTCACCTTCAACATATGGCTCAACATGTTCTTCTGGACAGCTATTTGGCCCGAAATTAGGGTCCACATGAGTAATAGGGGTCACCAAAATCTGTTTTCTTTGGTAGGTAATGCAAAGAGGAATCTTCAACTCAGCTCCACTAATTGTTTCCTCTAGAAAATAATCTACATCATCATCATTCATAATTGGGACGGGCGGCATTGGATCGAATGTTTTGAGCTTGAACTTCATTTCAATATCAAATTCAGAAATATCAATACAAATAACCCGAGATACTTTTTCTATCAATTGTGCATACGTTGTAGAACGGGGCACCATGATCCCTCTAGCCTCCGTACCATTAAATCTATAATGGTCGTTTTGCTCAATCCATTCACCACAAAACATAATAGGCACACGTACTGAAGTCATTTCCTGTAATAATACAACAGTTGATTATACAACAAATACAAAAATAAAATCAAACAAGATTTATAATGGAGTGGGATCTGTCTGCCTATTTACACGACTGACGTCGTGTAATTGATAGTTTACACGACAATAGTTGTGTAACTTGCTAAAATACACAACTATAATTCTGTAAACAGTCAGATGATATATTTAATAAAATATAACTGTAATCTTTGTACTAACAGAATGTTAAGTGTCATAACAACTACTATATCTTTCAAACTTGCACGATTGTTGTCGTGTAAATTTATACATACATGACAGAAGTCGTGTAAGTTGCAAAAATACATGACTCAGTAAATAATCAAAGGACGTAATTCTTCTTAAAAAAATGTTGGGATCTCATACCAATTGGAACATTTTACATATATACACAATTATAGTATGTAAGTTTATACGTACACACTAGTAGTCGTGTAACTTATTAACATACACGATTATAGTCCAGTAATAGTAAAATGATATATATAGTGAAAAATATATATTTTTTGAACCAATAGAATGATAAGGTGTCATAATAATTGAATTTTTTTTTTCACATTTTCATGACTACAGTCGTGTAAATACATATATACACGAAAACTGTCGTGTATGTCGGGTGCAGAAAAAAAAATTGACAACAACTTCAGGTTTTAATGAATGTAGTTATAAAATCCATCAAATAACAGTCATATGATGCAAATGCAATGAAAATATGAGTTGCTTTAGTGTTTATCACAAACCAAACAAAACCCTAAAAATAATATAATGTCAACAAATTGAATAGATAGCCCAAAATAAAAAATAAAAAGTTCCAAATACCTTATTCATGGGATGAATAATACACCCAGCTGCAAACAAAAATCTCAATGCATTAGCTGTTTGTGAGTGATTTCCGATTTTGAGTGTAGTGTGAGTTTTTGTTGTGTGGAGTTAAAGAGTGAAGTAAAGAGTGTTGTGAGTTGTGTGTGTTTTATATTTTTCTTTAGGGACATTTTAGACAATGTACCATATAAAAAGGCATATTTAGATAATTTTCAAACATGGGGTATATTTAGGGATGGCAAATTAACTTGGACCCGGATCGGACCCGGACAAACCCGGATAATCCGGTCCGGGTTTAACCCGCACCGGAAGGTAATACAATCCGGATCCGGAAAGGATATTTTGAACCTGGATACATTCCGGTCCGGATCCGGTTTTATCTCAACCCTGATGTCCAAAACCCGGACCCGAATATTTTAAGTATAAAAGAAAAAAAAAACCCTAATGCCTTAAGTCTTAACCTACTGCAGCCGCTTCTTTCTTCTCCAATTTCTCTTTCTTTCTTCTCCATCTTCTCTTTTCATTAAAACCCACTGCAGCTGCTCTCCAATTTCTCTTTCGTTCACTCAAATGACTTGGAAAAATCTTTGTATTGAAAGGAAGACAAAGAGGAATGCGCCCATGAAGGCTGATCCTCATTTTTTGTCACTCTTGCTGGTTTTTGACGGCTGCTTTCCGCCACTCTTGCTGGTTTTTTGTCACCAGAAACTGCCGAATCTCCACAGCAACTTTCTGACGATGCTCTCCTCGACGCCGACGACAACACCAATGCCACCAAAAATCTGAAAACTCAACAATCCTCCCTCAACATTCATTTAGCTATGGTTTCGGGATTTTGGTGATTTGAGATTTGGAGATTTGAGGAAGTAACATCGAGAGAAAAAAAAATTGTAATAGATATCCGGGTTTGGAACCCGCAATCCGGAAACCCAGATTTTTCCGGGTTCAACCCGGTCCGGACCCGGAATTAAAATATCCGGGTTATATCCGGGTCCGGTATAACAAAATTGTCATCCGGGTCCGGAACCGGAAAGACCGAACCCGGACCCGGACCCGAATTTTGCCATCTCTAGGTATATTTAACTAAATACCCTATTTTTAAGGCATATTTAATTAAAAACCCCAGATAAATGCCTAGTAAGCAAGTTTGATCAGTCGCTGTTAGGATCCAAATAAATGTTACTTAGTCAATTAATTTGTCCATTAATCTAGACCACAAATGTTTAAAGTGGCGGATCTTGGGCACCTTGCGGATCTTGTCGTTTATCATACCCACCTTTTAAAAGAAGAAGATGAGGATGACGATGATGTGGTGTGTTTGTGCGGCGTGCGTGTTTAGAAATGTACCTTTAGGTAGCGTTTGGTTTTAAGAAAGAGGAGGGGTAAAAAATAGAGAGGAGTGGAGAGGTACTGAGAGGATAGGAGTGCAAAAATTGATATTTATTGTTTGGTTTCAACCAAAAAAAAATTTAAAAAGGAAAGGAATTACATGTTTTTCTAATTTGGACAAGTATACCCATTGGAATTTAGTGTTAAAATGCTAATATTAGCAGTAAATAAAATAAAAATAATTAAACTATAAGTTAAATTAATCTATAATATAAACTAACAAGAAAACATTTGATTTTATATTATATTTTTAATTCATTCATTATTATTTTATAATCAAAATAACTAACCAACAAGTAGTGGATGGACGACTACAAGTCGTATATCGACGTAGAACAGCATGACATACGGCTCAAACGGTGATTGATTTACTGAACTGCAACCAAAGGAACCATTTTTTGGATAATTTCAGAGCAATAATATTCAGACTACTATGTAAAAAATATCCTAATCTTGGAAAACTTTTCCACCTTATGAAGCATAGGAAAAATCTTCCAACTTGACGCATCGACTTGTTGACCTCTCAATTGCTCGTGTGTGGTTTCTATAAATTTGGCGTCCAACATGCTGGTTTTGTGCACCGTTACATGTTTTTCAAAAGCTAAGAATGATCGAAAGATCTTTTGAATCTCGATAAACTCCGGTTTAACATTATTTATTTGATTGTGTTTTTGTAATATCAATGGGGTCACCAACCCTCAATACAGTTGTTCTTTCACTTGTTTTGTTGATCTTATTTTTTGTGTTAAGTTTTTTAGTAGCTGTTTCTTCAGAAACTAATGAAGAAGCGGATGCTCTGCTCAAATGGAAAGTCGGCCTTCAAATCCATAACCGATCTCTCCTTTCTTCTTGGATTAAGGATACCTCCAATGTTTCATCCAAAATAAGCCCATGTGCTTGGTCCGGAATCAGTTGCAATGATGCCGGAAGAGTCATCAATATCAGCCTCCGAGGTGTCGGATTAAAAGGTAAGCTTCATGATTTCTCATTCTCATCGTTTCCTCATCTTGCGTATCTTGATCTCCGCAATAATAAACTCTTCGGTACTATCCCGCCTCAAATTAGTAACCTTACGAATCTCAGCATCCTTTCTTTAGGAGGCAATCAATTTTCAGGAAATATTCCACACGAAGTTGGTTTTATGAGTCATTTGAAGATCTTTTACATTGATTCGAACCAATTAGATGGCTCAATTCCACTAGAAGTAGGTCAGTTAAGTTCTATGGTGGAGCTTGCGTTGTCCTCTAACAACTTGAACGGTTCAATCCCTCATTCTTTAGGTAATTTGACACAGATCTCTATGTTGTTCCTTCATGATAATTCATTTTCTGATTTTATTCCTCCGGACATTGGAAACTTGAAATCTATATCCATCCTAAGTTTGGCCATTAATCAATTTAGTGGTCCAATCCCTCTTTCTTTAGGTAATTTAACCAACCTAAAACAATTCAGCCTCGTTTATAACAACCTATCCGGTTCCATTCCACCCTCCCTCGACAATCTTGTGTTAACCAAGCTATCATTGGATGACAATCATTTTACAAGTTATTTACCGCAAAATATTTGTCGAGGTGGAGCATTACAGATTTTTACTGTTTCTGAAAACCATTTTCAAGGAACAATCCCTAAAAGCTTGAGAAATTGCACAAGCTTAATCCGAGTACGCCTTGATGGAAACAACCTTACTGGAAATATTTCAAAAGCTTTCGGCATTTATCCTAACCTGACTTTCATAGATCTCAGCCGCAATAATTTTTACGGTGAAATCTCGTCTAACTTTGGGGAATGCCCAAAATTAGGCGCTCTCAACATTTCGATGAATAACATTACTGGAGGTATACCGTGTGAGATTGGAAACTGGTCTCAACTACAAGCACTCGATCTTTCATTGAATCATATAGTTGGGGAGATTCCAAAGGAACTTGGGAAGTTAAATTCGCTAACCAAGCTCATTTTGAGAGGGAATCAACTTACAGGACGCCTGCCTACAGAAATCGGCGCATTCAATGAACTTGAATACCTCGACTTATCTGCAAATAGATTCAGCAATTCAGTCCCAGAAAGTCTCGGCCACTTGCTGAAATTGCACTACTTGGATTTAAGCAACAACCAGTTTGTCCAAGAATTGCCAAAGGAATTGGAGAAGCTAGTTCAACTTTCAGAATTAGATGCAAGTCATAACCTCTTTGGAGGAGAGATACCATTTCAAATATGCAGTTTGAAAAGCTTGGAAAAGTTGAATCTCTCCCACAACAATCTCTCTGGTTCGATTCCAAATTGCTTTGAGGGAATGCACGGTCTATCAGTCATTGACATTTCTGATAATCAATTGCAAGGCCCAGTTCCAAATAGCACAGCATTTAGGAATGCCCCAGTGGAAGCGTTAGAGGGGAATAAGGAATTGTGTGGAAGTGTGAAAGGAATGCAACCATGCAAAGTTTTCTCGTCACACAAGCAAAATTCTGGAGCCAAGTGGTTTGCAATAGTGTTCCCTGTTTTAGGAGCATTATTTGTTTCAATGGCGTTGATAGCAATTTTCATTCTTCGAAAGCGGAAGTCAGACTCAGGAGATCGACAAAGTAGCAACCAGAACCCTCAGGGATTGTTATCTATATTAAATTTTGAAGGAAAACTTGTGTACGATGAAATTGTTAGAGCAACAAATGATTTTGATGAAGAGTATTGCATTGGAAATGGTGGACACGGAAGTGTTTATAGAGCTGAGCTACAATCTGGGGAAGTCGTAGCGGTTAAGAAATTTCACTCACCACTTCCATGCGATCAGATTGCAGATCAAAAAGAATTCTTGACCGAAGTTGAGGCCTTGACAGAGATACGACATCGAAACATTGTGAAGTTGTATGGATTTTGCTCACATGCCCGACACTCTTTTTTGGTCTATGAATTTCTTGAAAGGGGTAGCTTGGCTGCAATCTTGAGCAGTGATGCAGCAGCACAAGAACTGGGTTGGAGTCAGAGAATGAATGTGATCAAAGGCGTAGCTGATGCCTTGTCTTACTTGCACCATGACTGCTTTCCTCCGATTGTCCATCGAGACATATCAAGTAAGAACTTGTTGCTCGATTTGGAATATGAAGTTCATGTTGCAGACTTTGGAATTGCTAAGTTTCTGAAGCCAGACTCGTCCAACTGGACTGAATTTGCAGGCACATACGGATACATTGCACCAGGTATTTAGCATTCGTTTGTTATCATTTTGAGGAATATTTTTGTGTTATGTGTGCGGTAACAGAACAATGCAACTAGATATTGTTTTAAAAATTATGTATTATATTCATTAGACTTGTAAAATCTCACTAGTTTATGCACATTTATCTCAGAAACAGAGTAAACATTTTTTTTTCGGTCCTTGACCTTGCAGAGCTTGCTTACACAATGAAGATCACAGAGAAATGCGATGTGTACAGTTTTGGAGTGTTAGTGTTGGAAGTGATCAGAGGGAAACATCCAAGAGATTTTCTTTCTTCGACTTCATCTCCATCTCCATCTCTCAACACAGATATAGCACTTGATGAAGTGTTGGACCCGCGTCTTCCAGTTCCATCATGCAGTGTTCAAGAAAAACTGATATCAATCATGGAGGTTGGGTTTTCACGCTTAAAAGAGAGTCCAGAGTCTAGACCAACTATGAAGATAGTCAGTCAACAATTACGGATTTCAGCTCCCTTGACTAAGTCTTAATTTTCTAAGTATGCTTCTAATTTGCTTGTCTCATGTACTGTAGTTTGTTTGTTCTAGTTTTCAAGAATCAGGAGGCGTTGGTTATTACGATGTACTCTTTCATTTATAAATAAAGTTTGCTCATTCCTTAGAGGTTCAGTTAAAAGAACGTATGGGGCAGCGGTGAGCACACTTGAGGACATGTGGAGTCTGTACAATGAAGACCAAGATTAGTAAGACAGTTTGAAAGCTTGTTGCGACATGTACAAACAGGCGAGCCCCTCAAATGAAAGCTTGAAAGTGTGTACCACTGTATTAATTGGTGGGTGGCTCTTACTTATTGATAATGTTAAATTAAATGTTAAAAGAAAGGAAGATAGGAGAAAAAAAATTAAAAATTGACGATAATTTACAATGCAGTCCTTGTAATATCAAATAAACCAATAATAATTAGTATTTTTTTTGGGAATGATTTGTCTTAGCTTTGAGTAAACGGTTTGAAGGAACTTATAGCTCTCACCAATTGTCTTGAATGCTCTATTGGCTTACACTTTGTAGAATCGCCAATGTTGTGATAATAACTTTGATGGTTAAAGTTTGATTGTGAATCTCGATTGAATGACTTAATTTACATTTGATTCTTATGCCGACCTCTACCAAGTTAAATCTTTTTAATGGATGTTTAATTTTGTTATGTCAAAGTTAATTAGTTGATGACTTGATGTCCTATATTTGATCAATGTGGATGGCTGATCAAAACTAAAGAATCCTTGAACAAATTGCGGCCTTGACAGAGATACGACATCAGGGCATTGTAAAACATGACTGACATTCAATTATAGTTTATGAATTTCTTGAAAGGGGTAGCTTGGCCATAATCTTGAGCAATAATGCAGCCACAGAAGAGTTAAGTGGGTTGGAGTCAGAGAATGAACAGGATAAAAGGTGTTGCCGATGCCTTGTAATATTCGTTTGTTGCCATTTTGAGGAATATTAACATCCAACACATTCTATAGAGATATAAAAGCTTACTAATTTATACGCATTGATCTTTAAAAAGAGAATAAACATTTTTTTCTTTTCTCTTTTTTATTTGTCATTGACCTTGCAGACCTTGCTTACACAATCAAGATCACAGAAAAAATACGACGTGTACGATTTCGGAGTGTTAGTATTGGAAGTGATCAAGGGAAAGCATCCCTAGATCATATGTTCTTTCCGCAGTTTCAGCTTCATCTCCCAATGCCACTTGATGAAATGTTGGATCCTCGGCTTCCACCTGATCCATTCACTAACTAGAAAAACGGGAATCCAGAATCCAGACTGATCATTACTGTTTGAGTTTTAAATATCTGCCTTCATTTCTCATTGCTGCACAAGTTAATTATACGTATCACGCTTATGCAGGCCTTAATTCGGAGCAAAAGAATGTTAATGGTTGACAGAATTGTGCAACTAGAGAAGGATGTAATTCATAGTTAATTAGTCTGTCTTCAACACAAAGTAGAAAATTTAGTTGACAGATGGCCACAAAAGACTAGCTTCGTTTTTGGTAAAAAATAAAATAAAATCTGCTTCTATGGCCCCTGTAAACCAACTCCTTCAAATAAATGCCCCCAATTTCAAAACTATCATTGATATAGAGCCATTGAAGCAGAGGCTGTCGAGCTGGGACTTCAAGTGGCCAAAGATGTTCAATTGACATCAATTATCATTGAGACAGACTGCCAGGAAGTTGTTGATCTGATCAACCATAAGAAATGGAGTAAAACAGAAATTTGCTGGGTGATATCCGCTGCTCAAGATATGAGAGGTGACTTTCACAAGGTTACCTTTCAACACACCCCTAGATTCACCAATGAACTAGCTCATAGATTAGCTAAGTATGCCCTCAAGAGTGAAAAGTCTAGTGTTTGGATGGACTCTTTCTCGAATGAAATTGCTTGTATTTTTGAAAATTTTGTTTAATGGAAAGTCTATTTTCTTCTAAAAAAAAAAAAAAAACCTGGGCTTCATATTCAACTTTTCAGCGTTCCATTTCTAGCCTGAAGTTTTTGAGAGCTTGGACGCACTTGAGTCTTGACAGTACCACATAACCCTCGCGAGATATGTCCCAAAATCCCCTGGGCCATAATTTTGCTACAAAACCCGACAGAATTAATGATCCTTATTAATTATGAATTACATCGTCCTTTGGTTGCACAATTTTGGATAAAAAAATTGGACCAGTTTCGGTGATCGTCTGAGCTTGTGTGGACTATTAAGCACTAAATCAATAGTCGAGATTTTTCAAACATGAGTTTCACGTGAATCCCAATCAACTCTTGACCATAGATTTTGAACCCAACACAATATGCTTATGGTTTAAAAATAAAATAAATCATGTTAATGATTTGTACCAATACTTGATGCATCGACAATCGTTTTCTTTGTGCACGGACTTGATAAAGAAAGTTTAAGGGTCTATCTATTATTTTACATATGCTTAATCTGATTGGAATGAAACGAAATTAATAGTCTTTGTTTTAAAAAGAAGTTAATAGCTTTCAAGTCATAACAATGATAGAGTTATAAATTTTTATATAAATTTATTTTGTATAAATTGATGTGCTATAAATTATTGGTTAGATAAAAATATAAAATAATAAAATAAAATTATGTGAAATAAAAAACATTTAATCTAATTAATTAAATTATGTCATGTTGGTTTGTATAAAAATAAATTTATATAAAAATTTATGTTAGGTTATTGATATGCACCGCCGTAGAGAGTTCTACTTATGTTAGCGTAAACAAGCACCGATGCATACAATATTCTATTTGCTCGAGTATTCTATCCAATTTTTCCGTCCAACGTGATTACTCTTAAAATAAAAACCATGGACCCTATGAACCAGGCATCACGTGGGCCCACTAATCTTGATTATAACATCTTTTCACGTTAAAAAAAAAAGAAGCCCCTATGTTACATTAAATGTAACATACACACTCCACAACAACCACATAAATGATGGGTCCACACAATTTGTGTGGGTATTATAGAGTGTGTATGTTACATTTAGCATTTGCCTAAAAAAAAAGTTTGCCTAAGTCATCCTGTGAAATTTCATCTAGCTCCCTATACTCTATGTTATTTATATTTTATTCGTAAATATTATAAACTTTTGAATTATAAATTTTTGTTTAACTCCTTATACTCAATTTTATTTTATTGAAACCCTAGAGTATGAATTTGCTCCCATAATTTTAAATTCTCAAAAGAACCTCCATTTAATTAAAAAATATAATAATTATTAAATGAATTATAATTATAATTATTATTTTACTATAATCATAAATATAATTATATTTTTTAAATAGATAATTGTTATTATTAATAAAAATAATAAAAAATCATTATAATTAATTAATCTATCAACAATAATTAAAAATATAATTTTTATTAAATTGTTAATAATTTATTGTTAACAAAATAACATTATAATTTATTTACTTGAACTGAATAATTATAAAAATAATAAAAAATTAGAATGAGCTGTATTACCATTTATTTGTTTATTTTGTATTAGAATCAAAATTAGAATGAGTTAAATTGTAAACCAATTGCTATAAAATCATTAATTAAGTTTTATCATAATAATTATTTTGTATTTTAATTATTATTCAAAAATTAATTCTTAATAATAATTATCATTAATTATTATTAACAATTTAATAAAAACTACTATTAATTATTGTTAATAGATTAATTAATTATAATGCTTTTTATTCTTGTTATTAATAATAACAATAATCTATTTAAAAATATTTATGATTATAATAAAATAATAATAATAATTATAATTCATTTAACAATAATTTTAATTTTAATTAAATGGATGTTATTTTAAGAATTTAAAATTGTGGGGGTGAATTCATACTCTAGGGTTTTAATAAAATAAAATTAAGTATAAGGGGTTAAACAAAATTTTATAATTTAAAAAATTTATATATGCATAATTAAAAAAAAATAACATAAAGAATAGGAGGTTATATGAAATTTCACTTAGGCGGACCCTATTAAAGAAGTTTTTAAAAACAAATAAAAAAAGCAACAACTGTACTGAAACTCACCATTCCCAATTTCCCAATGAATAAAATAAGTATAAATGACTCGTGCGTGCCTTCCATTTCCCTCCTGTTTTTGTCACCCGCCTCTTCCTCATCTCGCCACCTGTTTCCCCCACTACACCCACAAAAACGTCACCATTTCATTCTCACTCCTTCCTCACACCCCTCTCCTTTTCCCCACATTCCTTCGTTTCATATCAACTCAAAAATTCATTCTTTTTTACATTAATAATAATAATAATAATTTTATTGAGATAAATCAATCATAAAGGTAACTCCAAATATCTCCTCCAGCTTTGCTTCTTCTTAATTTTGATCGACTATGACTATGTACTAAAGCTTCAATTTTTTTTTCAATTTTTTCAGTCAACGCTTTTGCTTCAAGATTTCGTTTTACCCTCCTTGAAAATTAAAGCCTAATTGATACAATTAAAACTCTTTTTTTAGCTGAAAATTGATATTTGTATAGCTGATAGCTTCGCCAAATATTGAGTCTCCCTGGCTTTGTGTCGCTCGTGAATCCTTCTGTGGTTCGTTTAATATACGCGTGGAGGAGGGGAATGCAGCCAATATTTTACTTGTGCTAGAAGTTCCCTCCTCTTCTGTACCCTATAACTGTAGTATACCCAAGCCACCCCCTCTCCCTATCCCTGTACAAAAAAACAAATATCCCAATAGATTTTTACATTGTAGTTTTTTTTATCTTTAATGATTTCACCGAATTTTCACTAGAATCCAATTCGAATTAATTGATTGGTTATGATTGAATCCAACTTAAATGTAGGTTAATTTAAATGTGTTAAATTTAGGTTTAAATGTGTTTTTTGAGAGAAGCTTATGCTAAATTTAAGTTTAAATGTGTTCTCTAATGTTTGGGGCAAGTGCATGACTTAGATAAGATAATTAGGTGGTGAGTTAAAGTGATATACATAGTGACCTGAGGTGGTCATATGGAGAGTAATAGAGAGAGCTTAGCGGAGTTCTGGAGGAGTTAATTTAGAGAGTTGATATGGAGGGCTAATTTGTGCTCAAGAGTAGCTCAAGTGTGCTTGGTGGATAATTCAAGTGGTCTCACAAAGAGTTGATATGTAGGCTAATTTAGCGTAACCGGAGTAGCTTAGATAAGCTCATAATGGCGTCTTTAATTGCTCCAAATATGATGCCCATTTCGACTTTATAATTGTCCACGAGTCATCCATTTATTGCTCTCAAAATATCCTTATAAATTTACCCCCAAGCAAGATCCCTAGTTTTTTATGCTGTGTTGAAATAATTAAAAGACATGAAACTCTAAGGAAAAATTTGGTCTTGTCGACACGTGGTTGCTTCCAGTTACTAGCTTATTTGTCTTGTAATCCTTTGGGAGCAGATGAGGTAATGAAGGGAGCTCAGTCCCCTTGGTAAAACAAAAATTTTCTATAAATATCTTTGATGGTGACTTATTCTATGAGTTTCCTTAGATTGATGTAAATTTAGAACGAGTTTAGGGTTTTTTAAATCATATGCTTGGTAGGCTCCATAAGAACTTTGAAAGTTAAATGATCTAATGAAGATAATTTTTTAGAGGGAAATGAATTGACTTCCAGGACATCTACCTCCGCAAATTAGCTTACTTATTAGTTGAACTTATGTACCTCTGCATATGGATTTAATGTCAATTCAATCCCCAGAAGCTTCAATGCTCTTCGGAACTCCCCAAAGCTTCACAATGCTCTTCGGTTGCTCACAACGCTCTTCGGAACTCCTCAAAACTTCATATCATGCATGATGAAGAGGTGGACTGCTTCATCAACTTTGACATCGACTGGTGTGGCAATGAAAATGACATACTTACTGTAGCGGTCGCCAATGACCATAATGCTACCGCAGTTTTCGGATTTGGGCGGTGTTGTGATGAAGTCCATGGAGACACTCTCCCATGGCCTCGTCACAAGCGATAAGGGCTCCAATAATCCTGCTGGGAGTTGGTGATCTACTTTGTCTTGTTGGCACACAAAACAAGTCTGCACATAGCCTCAATGTCGTCCCTCATGTGTGGCCAAAAGTACGAGGTTTGGACTAGTGCGGTAGTGCACTCGATCCCTAGATGTCCAGCCCACTTGGAGTCGTGGCACTCCTTGATGACTTTCTTTTGCAATTTCCCAACCTTGGCACAAACAACCAATCTTCCTTGGTGAGAAGGATGCCTTCCTCTTGTCAAAATCGCGTTGTCTTACCTTTGAGCACCTTCCCCAACAAGTCTTTCGGTAGAGAGTCTTGTTGGAGGCCTTATTTGATGCGTAAGATAAGCTTAGACTTTGGTTGGCTCATGCTAAGTGTTACTAATTCCGCCTTATGACTTAAAGCGTCTGCAGCGACATTGGCTTTACTCGATTTGTACTCGAGCCGCTAGTCGAACTCCGTAAGAAAATCTTGCTACCAAGCTTACTTGGGGATCAATTTCTTTTGAGTTTGAAAGTAGCTTGTCGCTACGTTGTCCATCATGATCGTGAAGTGAGAGCCAAGCAAGTAATGTCGCCACACTCTCAAACAATGGATGATGGTTGTCGTTTCATTTTCTTGCATAGTGTAGCGGCATTCCGTGTCATTTAGCTTTCGACTTTCAAAAGCTATATGGTGGCCTTCTTGCATGAGGACTCCACCTATGGTGAAATTCGAGGCATCCATTTGGACTTTAAAGGGCTTAGTGTGGTCCGGAAGAGTGAGGACGGGTTCCTTGGAAATTGTCTTCTTTAAGTCTTCGAATGCACGTTGGCACTCTTCGGACCAATGCCATGTCTAGTTTTTCTTGAGCAAGTCCATCAAGGGTGCCACTTTAGCTGAATAGCCATTAATAAAGCAACAATAATAATTCACCAATCCGAAGAATAAGTGAAACTCAGGCACTTTCGAGGGAGGCTCCCATTCGAGGATGGCCTTCACTTTGGAGTTTTCCATCATTAGTTTCTTGCCTGCAATCTTATGGCCGATGAACTCCATCTCTTGTTGAACAAATGAGCACTTCTTCATTTTGAGGAAGAGTTCGTTTTCTCGAAGCACTTGGAGGACTTATCGCAAATATTGAGCATGCTTCTCAAGTGTAGTGCTATATATCATGATGTCATCAAAGTACATGACCACAAAGCGGTCGAGGAACGGTTAAAACACCTTGTTCACGAGTGTGCAAAATGTTGTGGGTGCATTAGTGAGGCCGAATGACATGATAAGGAATTTGAAGGATCCGTACCTTTTTATGCATCCGGTCTTGAGTTCATCTCCTTTGGCAATGTTAACTTGGTAGTACTCAGAGCGTAAGTCAAGTTTGGTGATGCCAAGTTGGTCGAAGAGATCTGCTATCAAGGAAACTGGGTACATGTTCTTGATAGTGATCTTGTTGAGCGCTCTATAATCGATGCACATATGTAGGAATCCATCTTTTTTCTTTTGAAAGAAAATCGGTACACCAAATGGGGTCTTCGATAGGCGGATGTAGCCTGCATCTAATAAATTCTTGAGTTGTTTATGCAATTCCTCAAGCTTGGGTGGCGCTATGCAGTAGGGTGCCAAGGTTAGTGGCTTCGCGTCTTGTTCAAGTTCAATCTCATAATCTACCTCTCGTCGAGGTGGGAGCTTTTTCGGACGCTCAAGAGGCATCATGTCCTTGAACTCGTTGAGGACGACTTGTATTTGTGGAGGGACTTGGATGAGCAAATTTCCGCAATCTTCACCATTGTTTAGCTCCCGAATGGAGACTAAGAAGCTTAAGTCTTTCTTAAAAGTCCTTTTGAATTGCATGGCCGAGAGTGTCTTTTCCTTGGACTTGCCACGCTCGGTTGGAACCATGCATGCTATACTCCCATCGAGGATGCTTATAGAGTTTGTGGCAGGCAGTGGAAAAGCATGGACTTGGTCGAATAATTCCATGTCGAGGACTATCTTGAAGTCGTCCATGAGCACAATGGAAAAGTCAAGCTTTTCGCTCCATATCCCAAGTGTCGCGTGCACACCTTGTGTGATGCCCGCAATAGGCTTGACGGGTGAGTTCACTGCTTTCATGGTGCTTCATTCTTTGGTGATCTTGAGGCCTAATCGCTTGACCTCATCTTTGGATATGAAGTTGTACATTGCTCCCGTATCTAGTAGTGCACGAATAGACTAACCGTTTATGATCGTACTCACGTACATAAGCCCTTTCTTAGTGAATGCGGGCTGCTGGGTTTTGAGTGCGCCAAGGCATTGGAGAGAATCCATGCTGGGTCAGGGTTCCTCCGCAGACGTTGTGGGGTTGCTCTTGAGTTGGGCCGTAAGGGCATTAAGCGACTTCTTCTTCAGGCAGTCGCGTACCTAATGAGGGCCATTGCATATGAAGCATAGACTTCGAGGCTTTAGCAGCTCCTTCTTGTTCTCCAATTTTCCTTGCCCACTGTTGGTTATTTTTTTAATAAGTAATTACTACCAATGTCAATGTGCAAGTATACACAACAAGTAAAAAAGTGATGAGTATTCAAGATCGTCTCCACAGGGATTAATGTTACTCAAAGTGTTAAAGCAATCACACTAGTGCAAATCAATTTAGGACCGACACAAACAATTGTAAAGTGATTTCTAAAGTAATTGAGGATTGTGAAAGAATTAAATAAAATAATACCGTAATGAAATAAATTAGGTTAAATGTATCTGAAATTCAATTGAGATTATAGTAGTTGAATGATCAAACTCTCCTTATGGGTTGACTGTTGTTTATCAAATTAGCATAAGTTGTTATAGCAGATGCTACAGCACTGGCAGAATAAATCTGCATCCTCAGCTATCGCATATTGAAAATCTCATGCCCTTAAATCTGTTAACATGACCAGTTGCTGATATACTTATAGTACGACATTATAAATTTTAGTCTCTCCATCCTACAAGGTGATCGCCTATGTCTAGTATGTCACAAATCTTAACTTCAAGTGTTACCCTTATGGGATTCAAAATAACATAATCCAGGAAACTCAACGTAAGATCAAATAGTACTCTAATAATATCCGCTAAGACATGCTCTTTTGCTTTTCTATCTTAATTGAAACTATTAAATGGGTGGTCAACCGAAATAACAGTTATATTCATACAAAACTACTAGAGTAAAATGTTACAGCAGTGCCATAACAACATATAAGAACAGTCAAGAACCCATTGAATTATTTGTTACTCAACTACAAGTAAATTTAGTTCATAATCTGAATGAGACAAATAAACATAAATATATTACTCTCGGAATACATCAAAACAATCAAAGGAAGAAGATAAATATAAGTTGGGCACAATGAAAGACAAATCCAAATAATCCTGTACGATTCTCCAATGTTGCCGAAACAACACACTTTTATTCTGCTTTTCTTTTTCTTTCCTTTGTAATTATTCTAATTATAGTTCCCTTACCGCCTTTTCATGTGGTGCATGCTCCCTTTTTATATTGCAAATTAGGGTAAAAAAAAGCGCACGAGCGTGCATGCATTAAATTAGGAAACATACACTGACCCGCGCTTAAGTTTTCTCCCGCATTGCTCCCAGATTGCTACAGCACGGGTTGCTCTAACATCCGCGACAGCACTGCGTTATTCCTGTTTGTGCTTTTCTTCTTTTGTGCCCATCTTCTTTCCTCCTCTTACTCATCTAATGTCTCAGCACCTCCTCATGAATTAAGACTTTCTGAGAACCTACAGTTATGCACTTGTTTTTAACACAAATTACTTTGATTCAAGCAAAACTTATTAAGACTCAACTAAAATAAATGTTTATGCAAAATGTAATAAAAACACATTGTTTATTCTGTAAGTGATCTTGATTCAAGTCTATAATTGATGTAATAACTCTAATTTCTTAGAGTTATTACACCCCCAAACTTAAACCATTACTTGCCCTCAAGTAATAACACATACTAACACTTCCCGCAAACAATCATGCACACAACTTTAGCTCTTTTATCAAATTTACAAGGATTCTTCCACCTTCAGATCACAATCCCAATCATACAAAATGACAATAGTAAATAAGTTCTAGATTTAAGCTTTTTTATGTCCATAGTGTGTGTGTGTGTGCTTCCTTTGATTGAATCTCAGATATGCTGTAACATCACCAAGGGACTGCATGAATGTCAGCAGTGATGGCACTTCATTCATAAATGGGGTAGCATAAATTTCACTTACTCAAACTGTGATGTTTTTTTACATTGATAAACTGGGGAGTAATCAACCTCCTCACTGTAACATTTATCTTTCATGTGAATGTCAATCACTTGTAATGATGACACCCAATTACTCAAACCATGCCCAGATTAGAGTTGTTGCCGCAATATTCACAATATAATCTTATCTAGAGGTATCTTTTACTCAAGGCTGAACATGAGGCTCATGAAAAGACCTGGCTATTTAATGCTTTAGACAGAGAATTATATATATATATTAGTTGGGCTTTTTAGGTGTGATTTCTAAAATTCCACATCCATACCCAGGGAAGAAAGAAATTTGGACAAAAATAGAGAAATGGAGAAAACCTTTTCTCGGATTCTGTAGGGACATAATGGGCTTTGAAGAGATTTAAACAGTGAATGGCATTTGAAGTGAGAATATCTAGGCATGGCCCGAAATAATTCCACCACTGTTGAAACCAGTTGGGTAGGCTCTGCACAGTTATTTTAGAATTAAAGAAAAATAACCATGAATGGGTCTTTTTGGGGTTTTGTATGAAGAAAGTATTAAACCAAGCCTGTTGGTAATCCTAATAGGAGAAAGAAATCCTAATAGGAGAAAGATAGGCTATGGTTCATAATGTTTTGAAAATTTAGAGGAAAGGTTTTAGATTTATGGAGTAGATCACCCATTGTTTTGGGCTCAAAACTTTCATAATAATTGTCGTAGAATAGGCAGGTTCAGAATGGGACTCACTGAGGAAGAAATGTTTGAATTTTACTGATTCAGTGAATTCCAAAATGCTTTGATAATAAGGCTGGGGTTTTGATAAATCACAAGGTTTGAAAAACCAGCCTTTGGGGAAAATCTTTAAAATTGCTTGAAATGGATCAGTGTGATAAAATCCATCTTTCATAGATAAAATATTTTAGAAATGGGTTTTATTAAACCAATCCGAAGTTTTCTTTGTAAGCTTTGTTTGTGAAAGAACAATCTGAGAAGATGAACTTTCACCAGAAAGAATCACATTTTGTGAAGAAGCTGTAGAAATTTCTTTAGAAATGGATTTTCCTTTTTGAATATTTTATTTAGGAGAAATATGACTTTGAGAAAAGCTTTGTAAGGCGAGCATAAGCTTAGGGGATTCAGAAATGGATTTCATCCATTCATTTACCTGCTCCTGGGAGGCAAGCACTTTAGACTGGGCTTCTTGAGCAGCTTGTTCTTCTATTGTGTCAATCCAATACTTGATTGGCGTAGCAGAAGAAAACAATTTTTCTTTAGGTGGAGAATATTGGGAGGCTTTAGATGGTGTTTGGGACACAGGATCTGTGAGGATCCCTTTCCTCTTGTCTCTTCTTTTAGGTGGCATTATCTGTTTTAAAGAAATTCCATGGTTAGAAAATCAGGGAGAGAATTTGTATCTCCTTTACTAAACTCAATCTCGAAATAAAAAATACTTAAAATAGCTTGCCAACGTGCAAAAATCTATTTTGATGCAATATTTTGAACATCTTTTTCCAAAACATATTTTGCAGCTTTGCAATCAATCCTAAGCACAAATTTTTGATTTAATAGATCGCTCTGAAATTTGGAAATACATAAAACAATAGATAAAATTTCTTTTTTAATAGTAGAATAGTTTTTCTGGCATTCATTCCAATGTGCAGAAACATATTATACTATTTGTTCTTTACCATTTCCGACTTTCTTTAATATCCCACCATAACCTAAATTTGATGCATCAGTTTCAACAATTTTAAGAGATGCAGGATTTGCAAGAAATAAACATGAAATGTTTTTAACTATGGTCTTTATTTGTCTAACAACCTTAGTATGTTCTTCAGACCATGCAATATGATTTTTCTTTAACCTATCATGTAGAGGCTTTGCGATCTTATTGATATTCGGATAGAAATCAAGAACATAATTTAGACTGCCCAAAAATCTTTGCAATTGGGTTTTATCGATGATTTTATCAGGAAATTTATCAGTAAAAGCAAGAGACCTTTCAATGAGAGTGATAGTTCCCTTTGAAATGTAATGACCAAGAAACCGGACTTTAGTTTGGAATAAAGAAACTTTAGAACTAGAAATGGTTAGGCCATCTTTTTTAGTTGCCAAATAAAAAGTCTTTAGATGTTTGAAATGTTGCTCAATTGATTGAGAAAAAATCAACACATCATCTATATAAACAATGCAAAAATCAGAAAAAGGATTATAAATATCATTCATAATTCTTTGAAATTCTGAAGGTGCATTTTTCAAAGCAAAAGGCATTACTGTCTATTCGTATTATCCAAATGGAACAGTGAAAGTGATTTTATAACGATCTTTAGGATGGATTTGGATTTGCCAAAAACCAGATTTCATATCAAATTTAGAAAATATGAATGTAAAATGTAGTTTTTGGAGCAAATCTTTTTTATTAGGTATAGGATATCTAATCCATTTTAGTACTTTATTAAGAGGTTTATAGTTTATCACCAATCTAGGTGTTCCTCGTTCTATCTCGGAATTTTAATTGACATAGAAAGCGGCATAAGACCATAAAGACCTAGATTTGACAATGAGTCATTTAGATTCTAAACCTTTGATTTCTTATTAACAATGTTTTTCTAAATCCATATTCATTTGAATAGGACGGGCTTTCGTGGGGATTTGTCTTTCATCAAAAGAGTTTTCATATGGCAGATCAACCAAATGTTGTTTTCGGTTCTAAAAAGCACTTGGTAAATCAGCACATATTTCTTTCTCAATTAAAGTTCTAAAATTGGAAATTTTTCTTTGTATGAACCTATTTTTCAATTGGTTTTCAATTCTTTGTAAACTCAAATCTTTTTGTAAACAAGCTAAGTTAGTTTGTTTTTATTTGAGCAAAACATTTATCTGGTTTCGGTAGATAGAACAGGCTTTAACAATATTAAGGTTCCTGGTTTTAGGTTTTTTTATGAAAAGGAAGATTAATTTCTTTTTTTTTTGCTTTAAAAGATATACTATCGTAATTGACAGTATAAGGAGTAATGAGGTTTATGAAAGGAATTCCTAGAATAACAGCATGATGAATATCATTTGTTAAAAGAACGGAAGTCCTAAATTCAAAACCATTGTTGTGCACTGAGGCATTAACTTTGGATTTAATTTTCAACTTTGAATTGTTTGCGGCTGAACGCCTTTCATTAGTCTTTTCATGGGATTTCTTTGGAACGATGTCTTCTTTGATACAATTTAAATCAGCACCAGTGTCAAAGAGAGCAATAGTGTCAATTTCAAATTCTTTAGAAAAATTTAAGGTAATTTTAATCAAATATTTTCTAGTGGTGATTTGTTTTAAAACAAAAAGAAAATCATTGGGGATTGATTCAATGTTTTCAAGTTGTTGTTCATTTTCCCCATCAGAGTTTGATTCTTTATCAGAATTGTCTTCCAGTTGGTTTTGTAACAAAAGCTGGATAGTTTCTGAGTCATTCTTCTGTTTTTCTTTTAATTCTTTTATTTCTTTAATCTCTTTTTGGAGATCTTGGATGTTTGGAGTTACTTTCTTTGTTTTCTTTTTATCCAAAATTTCTGTAAGATCATAAGTGTTCTTTTTTATTATTGGAGCTTTAGAGGTTTCTGATTTGTCGTTTAATTCCAGGGTCTTTAAAAGTTTGTCAAGGTATTCTTTTTGAAGGATAGGGTCTGAAATATGTTTTACAAGTTCAAGAAAAGTTTCTTGTTCTTTGGTTAAAACATTAATTTTTAAAGAGGTTTCAGAATCACTTGATACAGATATATCTGAGTCAATCAATTCATCAACCTATAAAGAATCACTGTCTCTTGATAAGGAAGAATTTGAATTAGAGTTAGAAGACTTAATGAGCCAAGGAGCTATTTTGGAAAGGACTTCTTCATCAAGATTAATTTCTAGAAGTTTCCTATTAATCCTGCAGTATTTTGCAGTATAACCTTTTCTTCCACATTTAAAACATGTGGCTTTTTTATAGTTAAAAGAGGTTTTTTATTCGGCTTTAAATTCCTGTCTTTTAGAGAAGTGAGACTTCTTATAAAGTCTCGAACACTTCTTATAAGAAGGGTCTCTAATTTCTGGAAAGGGCTTCCTATGTGTTTTTGACTGGTAATGTTTTTTGTAAGGTTTCGAGGAACACTTACCATTACAGTCTTTAGAAGTGGAGGTTTTAAAAGGGTCATAATTGAATTTTTTTTTTACAGAAACTACCTAATTCTTACTTAGACTTCCTAAGTTCCCATTTTAGACGCTTCTATAATTTCAGATATTGACAGATTTTTAAGCCTTCTTTATTGACAAAACTGACTAGTTCACAATAGGTGAGTTCGTCATAAGGAATGTGATTGTCATAAAGAGCCTTAATGGAATTCCTAACCTTTTCTCCTAAGAGAGTAGGTAATTCAGCAAGGAACTTTTCTTTCCAAGTAACATGGTTTGCATCGTCTCGGAGGAAAAGTCTAGTGAAGAAAATAGTTTTGTAACTTTGGAATTCTCTAAGTTTCCTGCATCTCAAATTATGTAGTAACTCATCATTTTTGTCTCTTAGGTGAGAAGGATCACCTATGAAATGAAGGGATATGGTGAGAATAAGGGTAGCAACAGCATCCTGAATTGGGCTATTGAAATCATCAAGAATGGGTGTTCCATCCTCTTCAGTTTGAATTGAATTTAAAATGTCTAGTTGTTGCTGTTTTGTGAGAAGGTGATCCCACCAACCTTTAAGTTGACCAGTAAAACCAGCAATGAGAATCTCTGCAATGGCTTTGTCAGAGGTTCCTTATTGAGTTTTATAGGCATTGGCTGCCATAGTCATCTGTTGCAATAATCCTAAGACGTTATACTCGGACATACCATCAATATTCCATTCATAGACAGAGGATGCATTAAAACGAGATTGGTTTAATGCACTTGGTCTATTATCGATGGCGAGATCTGGAGGAGTATTGACAGTTGGGAGAGCAAGTTCCCAATGGATTTTATTAGCTTTAGGGATGGACTCATCTTTGAAAGCTTCTATGTCAGAAGAGGCTATAGAAGATTGATCCTGTTCTAGTACACCAATTTTGCTAGATTGAGCACTATCAGGAGCAATTTGGACTTTAGAAGTAGAAGCAAAAGAAGATGTTTCTATTCGATCAAGTTGTTCTTTAATGGCCTTACCAAAATCAGATTTGGATTCTTGAACAAGCTTTTGGCTATGTTTCGAAACCTGAAAAAGTTTGAAAATAGGTTCTTTAATCTTTTTCAAGGAATCAGACTTTGATGGAATAGAAGAAGGAATAACAACGATTGACTTCTGGAATTGACTTTCTATCCTGGTCAACTGTTTTCCTATTGTGTTTAGATTAGTATTACAGAAGTTATTATATTGAATAATGTTGTCTAAATTTTTCTCTATATCATTAGGTTTTTTAATCTTATAGGGTGAGTCTTTGATTTGAACAGATGGTTCACCATGATCAATGGTAACACTTCTGAGAGGAGGATGCTCAGATTCAATAGTTCTATCAGAGTCTGACAGATTCCATCCAGTAATCTTTTTACGAATCGTGATTGGGTTTGATTCTTTAAAAGGATAGGAAATGTTATTTTCTGAGACATAAATATCAAACCAATAAAAAAAAAGATATGTATTTTATGCAGGTTCACAAACTTATAGTATAGTTCTTGGATTTCTTTTTTTTTGTTTAGAAAATGTTTAAAAAACCAAAGTTTTTTTTCTTTATTATTATCAGAATAAAAATTGTTATGCAATAGAGTTTTGTCGAGCTCAAAATCTTTTTCAAGGACATTAATTACATTTTCTGTAACAGTAGAAAATGTAAGAGAAGTCGGAGGAGAAGATTCCTTCTCTTCTTGTCTTTGTTCTTGTTGACTACTAGTGTAGATTGGGTGAGGAACACTAGTGGTGTAGTCAACAGAATGAATTAAGCCGATGTGTACATAATTAAAAAAATTTTCTTTTAATTTATTTAGAGAATGTTCAGAAAACAAATGAATTGTTTCAAATGGCTTTGAAAGTGTGATATCTCTTTCTTCTGTCTTTATAACATAATCAGTCTTTAAGAAATCAAGTTTTTTCATTTTATAAATCTTGTCTTTAGAAATCTTTGGTAAATCCCAATTGTCAATTGCTTTATTATAATCTTCAATAATGAATTCTTCTTAATTCACCACGTTCTTCGAAACATTAGTCTTCTCGGAAGAAGAGCTAGAAAAAGATGATGCTCTATAGAGTAGGGACTCCATGCAAGCAAAATTATAAAAGACCTTGTTTTACTAGAATGGCAAGTCAATCCTAGGCTAAGAATTGGTTTTACTGCCCTTCAACTAAATCGGGACTTACGATCAAATACTACCAAGGCACCCAAAGGTAAACCCTTACCAGATTTAGCAAAATTTTAATCTTATTACAATTTTAACCAACACAAAATCTTTAAACTGTAAAACACATCTTCCCCTTGGCTCTGATACCAATAACAATCGGGATCGTGGAAAGTGTGTGGGTGTTCAAGAAATATCAATATTAAAGATTTTAACAATATTTTAATTGGTACGTGGCGTTGTTTTACCAGATCGATGCAGAATCTAATTTGCCTTTGGGACCAGATCTGACTTAGAACAGATCAATATCCCGCACGTTCGGGTTTCCAGCCGATATACCTTCAATCTTTAAGAGGTTTAATTATTATCAAACCTAAGCAACACAAAGGCTCATAGAAAATATTAGATCTGGATCCCAGAACTAATATTATGATTGGAGGGAGGGAGAAGAGAAGCTACAACTAAGGACAGATATCTGGTCTCTTTGCCTTAGAGGAATGTAGCAGTTTTATGGCAAAATATGATATATATCAGTCTGCAGATCATGCTATAAAGCTTTAAATAAATTGCAAAAATTTAAAGCTGCATTTTATTACAGACTTTGAAATTAAAATACATACAAGCTTTAAAATTAAATCTTACAGGAAGATCTTGCTTTAATCCAAAATGCTTTACAAAATGATCTTAGAAAAGGGAAAATAATCTGAAGACAGGAGAATTTCCTTGATGCCTTCTGATTTCTGATTCCCAGAAGTTGAGAGGATTAGAGAAGAATGAGAGATCTGCCCCTCAGTCTGAAGTCTCGTCTTCTTTATAAGCTTGGTGATGCTGAGGAGTCACATGGGAGATGGTGAGGAGTGACCCCGTCATCATAATGTTGGGAGTATAATTGCTTTTGCTTTGTTGAAAGTTGTGACAGTACTTGATGGCTTTTGCTTTAGCTTTTGACTTTTGAAATTTCTGTCTTTACCGCTTTTACCTTGTAAAAGGGATATATTTACAAAGAAATAAATAATTTACATAAATGGAAATTACTTTTTTAAAACTTTAATGCTTTATTGAAGGAAAGATTCCAAAGCAATCATCTTCGTTGTCGTCTCCAATGGATATGAAGGGCTCTGCACTGTCATGATCAGATGAGCTGGCAACAGATGGCTCTGATCTGGAAGCGAGGAGCCGTTGCATAACTTTAAAATATTCATCTTCTGTTTTGGCACTGGCCAAAAGAGATTTGGCTTTAGATTTTTGTGTTAGGAAAGTTCATTGGGCTTTAACTTCTTTAATACTTAGGGTTAGGAGGCCTTTTGTGGAAAGCCATTTTTGGACTATGGCTTCAGTCAATTTTGACTGTTCGTCAAATTTGGACTACCATTTTACTTTGAAAGCTATTTGCAAAATGAGTTGGGCTTCTTGGGTGTGATATCTAAAATTCCAGATCCATATATATATATATATATATATATATATATATAATTGTTTCGTTGTACTAGTAGTTGTTGCGTAATACCTGTACTGGATTTCATCCTTGTTTTTCTCTGTATTTAATTTAATTGACCAGGAGGGGACAACAAGATGCCCATTTGTATTTCTCATCAGAACCTTTCATCTCATTTGGAAACCTAATGAAGATAAATTGAGTATTATTCAGTATTTATGAGAATACCAAGTAAAGATAGTTATATATAGAAGCTTTGTTATATAATATTTGTTTGCTGCAGCATTGCTTATAACTCTCGCTACCTTTAGCACAATTCTGCATATGGGGTACATACTTAGATCTGGTTACTCAGTCACTTGAGCTATTGGAGCAGAGTTTATTTCATAGATATCACAGTCAATCAACTTGCTTCTTCTTCCAACCTGAAGATATTTTCTATTCTTTTGGCTTTGCTCTAGTAGTCTCATACAATTTAACCAAAGTCTAAGTGTTGGGACAAAATTTCACTTCTATATATAACTATCTCTACTTGGTATTCTCATAAATACTAAATAATACTCAATTTATCTTCATTAAGTTTCCAAATCCATACACAAATATTATATAACAAAGCTTCACACAACATAAACATAAACACATGCTTTTGAAAACATAACCCCCCCAAACTTGAGAGTTGTTGTGTCCTCAAAGGCATACATAACAAAGACACATGAATCGATAAGGATATGGAAGAACTTAGAAAATACCACACACATTAACAAACAAATTTTTTTTAAGAAATGAACGAGTAAGGAAAAAGTACTCCCCTGTGGTGGGAACTGCAGCACATGACGAGATGCTATCAATGCTTACAGGATTTATTGCGCAACTTATCCTTTGGTGAAGCTTGTGGGAAAGTAGCTGGCAATGTCATTGTCTTTTTCGTTGCGGGGCTGGTGAGAGGAGTTGTGGCTGGGGTTGCTGTAGCAATACCTTTAGACGTACTGCCTTTTCGTTTGCTGGACATCTCGGACTGGTGCGAATAGGCTGGCTAGGAGTTTGCTGTGGAGGAATTTGAGTTGATGCATCAGCTGCCTGGCCCTCAGCTGTGATGGCAGTAATGACTGTAAGTAGTTGCTTGGCTTGCTCATGTGTAGGCATAGCTCTGGCTACTGCAGCAGCTAGCTCGACATCGACTTGCTCCATTTCATCTTCAGAGGCTGGAGGTATTGCCATTTTTGCTTTACCCTTGTCCTTTCGCTTGCCCGCAATAACTGGAATAAACAGCTCCTCTTCAAGGTCTTCCTCATTCTCTTTTTAAATAATGTGCTTTTTCCTGGTTTTGGGCTGGGTTGGGATGGTTGATTCCTTACGTTCTTTCTCTGAATTGTTCTCCGCCTCTGTGGGTGAGCTGTCAGTCTTAGACTTGTCACCTTCTTCCTTAGGTGGGTCAGATGGTTTAGTATCTTCTGATTCTACCTCTGCTTGTAGTTCAGCTGCAGCTTCATCTGCTGGTTCATCTGTGGCAGTGGCTTTTTCACTGGCTTCTGCTGGAGCACCTGTGGTGGGGGTGTCAAAATTGTACTGTTGGAGCAGTGAATCAGGAAAGTTTCGGTGAGTGCATTTCATGTACAGAGCAAATTGGTGTAGTTGGTTGTCCAGGTGTTGTAGATAACTCAAAAACCGATCGTTTTCCCTCTGCTGAGATTCTACACATTGAGTTATACTCTCACCAGCAACTCTCTCAATGGTACGCGCCGTAAAGGCACCATCATTCTTGACATGGTCATCTCTGGCGTCAAGACGGACACTGAAAACTACACAGATGCTGGTGATGAGTGAAGGAAATAGCAAGACAGCAGTTCGGTGAAGCCTGTTGAGTGTTAGAAAATGCATATTTATAAAGGAGAAAATCATCATTTTACATTTTATGTCTTACTAACAACCCTTACTTTTATGTATTTAAGCTTCTTGTAATTTAATTATGTGTATTTTATTTGAATTAAGTATTTTATGTATTTTAGGGGTATCACGGTCATTTCACAATAAACGACAGATCAGATGGCAAAACGGACATTACTTTTGAACTCAGGACGGTCGAAAACCTTAGGAGCAGCATAAAAGAAAAAATAGTACTGTTCACATATATGGTACTATTCACATGTACGGGTACTGTCTACGTTACTGTTCATGGCACTATTCACATAGACGGATCGATGACGTGGCATTGACCGATGATGTGGCATTGACTGATGAGATGTCACTATCCTGTTGGACTAAAATTCTTATGCACTGTTGATCGATGATGTGGCAGCATATCACTGGATTAAAAATCTCATGTACGGTACATGCAACACTGGATTATTTTCAACCAAACCGTGTCACTGTTCACCCGGGTCAAACCGTATTACTGTTCATCCGCATAGTCAAACAGTGTACTATTCACACGGACTGTTGACTGATGACGTGGCGCAATCCTGAGCGTCCAAACTGTTTTTAATTTGATGGCCACGATTTACTCAATGTATCTATAAAAAGGGGGCCTCCCCCCCCTAATTTGATACCTCTGAATCCATTTTTGGACTCCATTTTCTGTAATTCATTCTCCATCTTGTATTTTAATAAATTTTTATTTTGTCCTTAGTTCAATTATGAACTAATGATGGCCACGATTTACTCAATGTATCTATAAAAAGGGGGCCTCCCCCCCCTAATTTGATACCTCTGAATCCATTTTTGGACTCCATTTTCTATAATTCCTTCTCCATCTTGTATTTTAATAAATTTTCATTTTGTCCTTAGTTCAATTATGAGTGGCTAATTTCCTTTTAAGCTTGGGTAGAAGGTGAAGTCTCAACATGTGTCATGGGCTTTATTCGGTAAATTTATTTTCTCTTCCCCTCTAGTTTTTGTGGATGTTTTGACTTTTCGTCGACAAATAATACTAATCTTGTCTAGTACCGCCTTGGTTTCACCGGCCCCCTAGTACAAGGTTATTATTATTTGGCACGATAAGTCCTTAGCACCATATTGATTAGAGCGTGGTTCATGAGGTGTGGATTCCCCCATCATGATTTAATTAGTATTAATAAGGAATATTTAGCCCATGATGCATGTTGATACGGATCCAGATACCCAAGTACATCATTTTAATAGTTTCTCTTCAATTTATTCTTGCTATTTCAATTCCAATTTCTTCAATTTATTCTCGCCATTTCAATTATGATTTTAGGATGATCTAAGTCATTTCCACCATAAAATACAACCACCCATTTACAAAATTAATTCTATACACAATTAAAATCCACCTCCTCGTGGAATCGACACTCGTCACCATTAGTTTATACTATAATAGATTCGTGCGCTTGCGAGTTCAACAAAATTTGCACAACAAGTTTTTGGTGCCGTTGTCGGGGAGGTAAGTAATTTTAATTCATAAAATTAATTTTTGTGAATAATTTCTTTTAAATTATTTTATTGTATTTTTTTATTAAAAAAAAGTAAATCTGCATTTACAGGTTAGTATTTCTTTTCTTTTTTTTAAATTCTGTAATTTAATTTTCAAGTTATTTTTTTTCTTCTTTGTAATTTTTATTTATCTTACTATTTTTTTTAGTTCATTTATTTCACGTATTTTTTATGTATTTTTATAGTAATGTTGTAAAAGCGTCATAAGGTTAGTATCTTAATTTCTCCCTCTTCTTTATTTCTATTTGTTTTGTTCGCATCTTTATTTTTATTTTATTTGTTTTGCATGCATGGTCGTAGGTCATTATCACCTAATCCTGAACCTATAGACCTTGAACTTGAGAAAACACTTCGCACACACAGACACATTAAAAATAGAATGAATTTACAAGCACCACAAGAGAGGCCATTTAAGGATTACTTCAGTGCTTTAGCTAATTTGAGCACATCATGCATAAGATACCCAAATGTAGTTGCTACTTCAATTTATTCTCGCCATTTCAATTATGATTTTAGGATGATCTAAGTCATTTCCACCATAAAATACAACCACCCATTTACAAAATTAATTCTATACACAATTAAAATCCACCTCCTCGTGGAATCGACACTCGTCACCATTAGTTTATACTATAATAGATTCGTGCGCTTGCGAGTTCAACAAAATTTGCACAACAAGTTTTTGGTGCCGTTGTCGGGGAGGTAAGTAATTTTAATTCATAAAATTAATTTTTGTGAATAATTTCTTTTAAATTATTTTATTGTATTTTTTTATTAAAAAAAAGTAAATCTGCATTTACAGGTTAGTATTTCTTTTCTTTTTTTTAAATTCTGTAATTTAATTTTCAAGTTATTTTTTTTCTTCTTTGTAATTTTTATTTATCTTACTATTTTTTTTAGTTCATTTATTTCACGTATTTTTTATGTATTTTTATAGTAATGTTGTAAAAGCGTCATAAGGTTAGTATCTTAATTTCTCCCTCTTCTTTATTTCTATTTGTTTTGTTCGCATCTTTATTTTTATTTTATTTGTTTTGCATGCATGGTCGTAGGTCATTATCACCTAATCCTGAACCTATAGACCTTGAACTTGAGAAAACACTTCGCACACACAGACACATTAAAAATAGAATGAATTTACAAGCACCACAAGAGAGGCCATTTAAGGATTACTTCAGTGCTTTAGCTAATTTGAGCACATCATGCATAAGATACCCAAATGTAGTTGCTAGGAGTTTTGAACTAAAACCTAGTGTCTAAATTGTCTCCCAACATTCTAAGGCCTAGAAAATGAGGACCCATATAATCATCTGAATGATTTTCATGCTATTTGTCAAACATTTAAGTACGAGAATTTTTCAGACGATGATGTTAAACTCAGATTATTCCCATTTTCTTTAAAGGATAGAGCTTGTTCATGGCTTAATACATTGCCTACTAATAGCATTACATCATGGGAACAAATGATTACAAAATTTTTGAATAAATATTTCTCAGTGCATAAACCCAATGCTATTCGCAGGGAAATTTCAGAATTTACCCAGAGAGAGGACGAGCAATTTTTCGAAACATGGAAGTGATTCAATGGGCTACTCTTGAAGTGTCCACATCATGAGTACGAGAAATGACACCAATGCCAATAGTTTTTGGAGGGATTATTGCCGAATGTGCAAGAATGGCTAATGGCAACAAGTGGAGGAGAACTAATGTCAAAAAGTGCAACAGAGATTTGGGAATTCTTCCAGCGACAAGTGGATAATTCCCAACAACAAAGTCGATCACTCAGGAATACTAGAAGAATTAAGGGAGTAAATTAGGTTTACATTGGCGAGTCAACTTCGGGAATCAAAGAAGTCAAGGAGATGGTTGAAGGTCTTGCTCAACAAATAGCATCGTTATCGATTGCTAAATCAACAGAGCCACAGGACCCTGACTCATACTCAGATCAAGCCAATGCCATTGGTGTAATGAGAAAGCCATCAAATTACAACCCATACTCCAACATATATAACCCTGGATGGAGAGACCACCCTAATTTTTCATGATCTCAAGGATTCCAACAGAATGGACCAGTAGCTCCAGCTCCACCAATGCAACCAATTCCTCAAAATCCGCAAGTCTCTCAGCCACCATTTAGACCCTACAATCAAAACCAGAACTACTCTCAACCCAGACCATGGGAGGATGCATTCCAGAATTTCAAGAATATTACTCACTCCACGATTGAGCAACAGAACCGCACCATTGATGGACTACGAAATGAGAATCAGTTTCAAGCCTCGAGAAGATGGTGGGATAACTTGCTTCTTCAGTTCAGACCTTGGCAATGACCGTTGAAAAAGGTAAATTTCCAAGTCAACCAGTGCCTGATCCTAAAGGAGTGCATGAAGCAAGTACCAGTTCACCACAACAGTAAGGAGAGGTTAAAACAGTCATGACCTTGCGAAAAGGAAAGAAAGTCGACAACAAAGTGGAGATGTCGGTGACAAAAGAAAACCAAATTGTACCTGTGAGTGTTGAGGACTCATCACCAGAGGAGAAAGAAGAAACCAACCCACGAGAATATGTTCCGAAAGCTCCATTTCCTCAAAGGTTAGCTAAAGGAAAAAAAGGAAAATCCACAGGTGAGATTCTTGAAATCTTCAAACAGGTAAGTGTTAACAACCCTTTACTTGATGCTATAAAGCAAGTTCCATCTTATGCCAAGTTTCTTAAAGACCTTTGTACTAAAAAGAGAAATATGCATGTTCAAAAGAAGACATTTTAAACAGAAAACGTTAGTTCTATACTCCATCATAAAATTCCTTTAAAATGCAAAGACCTAGGCTCCCCCACTATCTCATGTAGCATAGGGAACCACACAATTGAGAATGTTTTGTTGGATTTAGGAGCTAGTGTAAATTTACTGCCTTACTCTGTTTTTGTGAAACTTGCACTGAGAGAATTACACCCAACTCCAGTGGTGTTACAACTTACAGATCGGTCCACAAAAATACCTCGTGGTATTGTGGAGGACGTGCTTATTCAGGTAGACAAATTTTATTTTCCTGTTGATTTCATTATAATTGACACTCAACCAATACAGGATTCAAGGAAGCACATCCCCATTATTTTAAGTCGACCTTTCTTGGCAACTGCGGATGCTCACGTTCAATGCAGGACTGGAAATATGCAGTTGTCCTTCGACAACATGACTATGGAGCTGAACATTTTCAACATTGCCAAACAACCTCACAATGCAGATGATGGAATTGTTGATGTGGATTTAATTGAAGCATTAATTGATGACACTTTTGTTTCAAACCTTAGTGATGATCCTTTATAAACATGTTTAACTCACTTTGGTTTGGATTTTGATATTGACAGATCAGTCGATGAGGTCAACGCTCTACTTGACTCAATACCACTCATGGACACTAATAAATGGAAGTCAAGAGTTGAACAACTAGCACCATCAGAGAAGAAACTCATCCCATCATCAGAATCACCACCGAAACTCGAGCTCAAACCATTGCCCAACACTCTGGAATATGCATTTTTAGAAGAAGAAAGTTCTCTGCCGGTAATCATCTCATCATCCCTCAATGACGAACAAAAAGGTAAGTTGTTGGATATTTTAAAAGAGCACAAAGGAGCATTAGGATGGACCATAGCAGACATAAAATGTATAAATCCAGTAGATTGCATGCATTACATTCACCTTGTTGAAAATACTAAATCTACTAGGGAAATGCAACGTTAGTTAAATCCTAATATGAAAGAAGTTGTTAGAACATAAGTCTTTAAGCTATTAGACGCATGTATCATTTACTCAATTTCTGATAGTTCATGGGTCACTCCTGTGCAAGTTGTCCCCAAAAAGTCAGGAGTCACAGTAGTTACGAATGCCGATAATGAATTAATACCCACTAGAGTAACTATAAGATGGCGTGTATGCATTGATTATAGAAAGTTGAATTCTGTCACACGTAAAGACCATTTTCCTTTACCATTTATTGATCAAATGCTTGATAGATTGGCAGGCCATGAATTTTATTGCTTTCTAGATGGCTACTCAGGATATAATCAGATTCCCATAGCACCAAAAGATCAAGAGAAAACTACTTTCACTTGCCCTTTTGGCACATTTGCATATAGGAGGATGCCATTTGGATTATGTAATGCACCTGCCACATTTCAACGATGCATGTTGAGCATTTTTTCTGATATGGTTGAACGATTCCTTGAAGTCTTTATGGATGATTTTTCTGTCTTTGGTGACTCGTTTGATCAATGTTTACATCATCTAACACAAGTTTTGCAGAGATGTATCGAAAAGAACTTAGTCTTGAATTGGGAGAAGTGCCATTTTATGGTACAACAAGGTATTGTTCTCGGTCACATCATTTCGAGCAAAGGTATTGAGGTTGACAAAGCCAAGGTGGATCTCATTTCTAATCTTCCTCCACCCAAAACAGTCAGAGAAGTAAGATCTTTCCTTGGGCATGCTGGGTTTTATAGACGTTTCATTAAAAATTTTAGCAAAGGTTCTACACCCTTATGCAATCTACTTGCTAAGGATGTACCTTTTGTCTTAATGATTCATGCCTTGTGGCATTTGAAAAATTAAAGCAGTTGTTGACATCATCACCCATCATTCAGGCCCCAAACTGGAGCTTACCATTTGAACTCCTATGTGATGCATCTGATTATGCAATAGGAGCAGTATTAGGACAAAGAGTTGATCGAATTCCCCACGTTATTTACTATGCTAGTATGACATTAAATGATGCACAGTTGAACTATTCAACTACTGAAAAAGAAATGCTAGCAGTAGTGTTTGCATTGGAAAAATTTCGATCATATCTCATTGGTTGTAAAATAATTATATTCACGGATCATGCTGCTCTTAAATATCTTCTCACAAAGAAAGATGCAAAAGCCAGACTAATTCGTTGGGTGTTACTTTTGCAGGAGTTTGACTTGGAATTCAAAGATAAGAAAGGCACAGAAAATGTTGTGGCAGACCACCTCTCTCGTCTCCATTTTGACACAATAACAGAGCCATTAATATTGAATGAGTCATTCCCAGATGAACAATTAATGAGTGTGGAAGTATTACCTTGGTATGCTGATATAGTTAATTATCTTGTTACAGGTAAACTTCCAGAGCATTGGACCAAGCAAGACAAGGCTAAATTCTTTGCAGAAATAAAGAATTTCTTTTGGGATGACCCGTATTTGTTCAAGTATTGTGCAGACCAAATTGTTAGACGATGCGTCCCAGAAAGTGAAATTCAGAATATCCTTTCATTCTGCCATGAACAAGCTTGTGGAGGCCATTTCAGCGCTAAGAAAACAGCGACTAAAGTTTTACAATGTGGTTTCTATTGGCCAACTATATTTCGATATGCTTACACTTTTTGTTCTTCATGTGATAGGTGCCAACGAATGGGGAGCATTATACGAAGGAATATGATGCCACTAAATCTAATTTTAGTGGTTGAGATTTTTGACGTATGGAGTATCGACTTCATGGGACCCTTTCCCTCTTCAGACTTGAAGAAATTCGCAATGATGCATACGAAAATGCCAAGATTTACAAGCAACGAATGAAAGTCTTTCACGACAAGCAAATTATGAGAAAATCTTTCACTCCAGGTCAGAAAATGCTTTCATTCAATTCTCGCTTGCAACTATTCCCAGGTAAGTTACGCTCTCGATGGTCTAGCCCCTTTATTGTTCATACTGTTTTTCCACATAGGGCAATTAAAATTAAGGACCCAAAGAATGGTGTCACGTTTAAAGTTATTGGTCAAAGATTAAAGCCATATCTAGAGTACCAACCACATGGAAAAGACACCGAAATAAATTTGAGTGACCCACCAGATTTGAATTGATTTTTTCTTTTCGGTGATTTGACTTTTCTTTCTTTCTTTCTTTTTATTATTCTTTTGCTAATTGAAATTATTTTTGCATAAGTGTGTTTGTTTAATCATTAATTTTTTTTTCTCTTCTTATCATTGTTAATCATGAGTACCATTCTTCGACCGTCCCTCCTGAACATTCTTAAACCACTTCAACGTGTCAAAACTCATCTCAAAAGGTAGATCCAATTTTGTAAAACACATTGTAGTTGGGCTCTGCAACCACCAGAGTTAGTATCCTATGTTGAGGGTTTAGAAAGCCAACTCAGAGATATTGAGAGAAGTGTTTATGACATCCAGTTGGAGCTTGAGGTAAATTCAATAAAAGGACAGTTTTGATTTTCTTTGTGTGTTTTAATTTATTTTTCTGTTGGTGTGCTTTAGTTTGTTACCCCGGTGAAGTGGCGGATAACGGTACTCCGTGACAATCAAGTCGGTTACTTCAGTTTCCCATAATAACTGATATTCTGAGGCGAAGGTATGGACAGAACCGAGATTCTAGCGAAGCTTCACAAGCGATTCCCTTCACTTCCTCAGAATGCACTCTTTACGATCTATAAAGCCCGGTCCGAACGCATGCGATTACTCATGAGGAATAACATACCTGTAGATATTCGTTGGTTAATCAAGGATAAAGTACGATTGGCAGGTGAGTTACCTCCAAAATTTATTGCATTCATGCCTGGTTGTGGTAAAGAAAATTATGCAAGAAAACGACGAGCTCGAAGAATTTCTATTGCTTGTCATAAGTGTGCCAGAATGAGTTGCGATAAAAACCCATGTTCTTTAGGAATGGTGTCTGATAATAGAGAAGATAAGATTCAATTCATTAGGGATGGCTTGAATAAGGAGTCATTGGATGATATCCTTCTGTCTCTTGAAACGCATCCCAGTGGATATGTGCAAGGAGCGATTCTCCAGTTATGGCCATTATTCCAGAAAGAGCATGCACAATATAGTCTAGGGAATTTAACTATAAACGACCATGTTTGCCAGTTTATAAGAAAACTGGATGGGAAGCATATCCTCGACCCATAGAGGGCGTTCAAGCCGTTTCTGGACGTAAAACCACAGGAAGATGTGAGCCACAATCGCAACTACCTGTAAATATCCTTTTTACTTCACTGTTATTTTATTTCACTGTTATTTTATCTTTTGCATTATTGTCTTTAATAATTTTATTACTGTTTGTTTTTTTCTTTTTACTGTTTCCTTTTTGACTCGCGAGCCATGTGCTTCACGCGTTATTTGACACTGACGTATTACCTCATTCACAGCTGTGACCCACTATCACCAAGACTCTTAAATGTGATTTCTTTTGTCAAACACTCACACATTATTTTTGAGAAATATTCCAATGGCAGCTACGCCCAATAGACAATTCAAGAACATTTGTGTGCTTTCTGGATTTACCTATGGCAAACATAAAGAGTTCGTTGAGGCAGCCATAGATCTTGGTCGAAGCATAGCAGCGAGAAATTTACACTTAGTGTATGGAGGAGGTAACCGAGGGTTATCAAAAATGGTCTCAGAAACAGCTTTTATCAAAGGAAGTCAAGTGTTAGGCATCATCCCAAGAGTCCTAAAACCATTGGGCAGTTCGTCTGACTCATCAACTGGAGAAGAGTTAGTCGTCTCAGGTATGCAAGAACGAATAACTGAAATGCTTAATCATGCTGATGCTTTTATTTTCCTTCCAGGAGATCTTGCAACACTAGAGGCACTTATCACACTAGCATCATGGGCCCATCTGCACATCCACCAGAAACCCATCGGTTTGTTAAATGTCAATAATTTTTATGATGGCTTTATCGCATTTCTTAACCATGCAATAAAAAACTTTTTCGTTCCTTCCAATACCAAAAAGCTTTTTATCTGTGCTCACACTGCTAATGAGCTACTTGATATGTTACAAACTTATAAACCGGAGCCAGACCCCTGGGCCTTTGTGTTCGAGGGTCCAAATGATGATGGTAACAGTAGCCGCAGTAAGAAGTACAAATTAGATTTAACTCTCCGCCTGTAAAAATTTTCTTCTGTGTTGCACCACCCAGGTGATGTCTTCTAAACTCTACTTCTTTCCTTTAAAACATTGAGGACAATGTTTCGTTCTGGTTGGGGGGAGTAAATAGTTGACAATCGTGGAATTTTGGTTAAGTTTTTACTAATTTTTTGTTGTAAAAACTAACTGTTGCTAACTTTCTATGTTAAAGATGGCTGAATATGGAGTGTAGTGACTCTAGAAACGCATCTTCATCAAAACATAATAAAGAAAAAGAAAATGCTTGAAAATTCTTTTTAGTTTTTTTCAATGAAGATGCGTTTCTAGAGTCACTACACTCCATATTCAGCCATCTTTAACATAGAAAGTTAGCAACAGTTAGTTTTTACAACAAAAAATTAGTAAAAACTTAACCAAAATTCCACGATTGTCAACTATTTACTCCCCCCAACCAGAACGAAACATTGTCCTCAATGTTTTAAAGGCTGTCTCTTATACACATCTGTGTAGTGACTCTAGAAACGCATCTTCATCAAAACATAATAAAGAAAAAGAAAATGCTTGAAAATTCTTTTTAGTTTTTTTCAATGAAGATGCGTTTCTAGAGTCACTACACAGATGTGTATAAGAGACAGCCTTTAAAACATTGAGGACAATGTTTCGTTCTGGTTGGGGGGAGTAAATAGTTGACAATCGTGGAATTTTGGTTAAGTTTTTACTAATTTTTTGTTGTAAAAACTAACTGTTGCTAACTTTCTATGTTAAAGATGGCTGAATATGGAGTGTAGTGACTCTAGAAACGCATCTTCATTGAAAAAAAATAAAAAGAATTTTCAAGCATTTTCTTTTTCTTTATTATGTTTTGATGTTCGTTTTTCTTCTTCTTTTTAATTTCTCCTTTATAAAATATACATTTTCAAATTTTTTTGAGTCGAAGATGGCTGAATATGGAGTGTAGTGCCTCTAGAAACGCATCTTCTTAAGTTTTAAAAAAAATTATTTTCGTTTTCTATCATTTTCTAATTAGTTTTTCTGCATCATTTTCTGCATGTATATTTTCCTTTCATGTTTAGATAGATTGGGGGGTAGAATGTTGTTTAACAAAAAATTGTTATTTATTTTAACATTGGATTACATGATGAATTTCAAATTTTAGTATTTGTATTATCTTTAGTTTGAAGTGATGTCACGCTATGTTTGCTATTCTACATGTTAATGTCGGAGACAAATATGAGTTGCTTGAAGGAATGAACATGTTATAATAAGTACCAAGTGAGTTTTGAGCCTATCATTTTCCTTGGAGAGTAATCATTTTACCCATTCTTTATACGGGTTAGTAGTTTATTATTGTATACACGATCTCTAGATTTCTTTTGAGTTAACCCTTAAAAAAAATTGTAAAATAAAAAAAAGAAAAAAATGTGTGCTGCTACATTTGGAGGCCCATTTAATTAGTAGATATGGAAGATTATTTAGAGCCCTAAAAGATGATGGAAAGTCCATCTTTGATCCGTTTGAGCCTTTCTAGCCATCCATTTTATCAAATATCCGTAGTTAACCATTTTGAGCCTTAAAAAAAAAATTTTTATTTGTCAACTTATCATCTTGACCCACTCCGATTTGGAGTATTAGCCAATATCTTACAAGTTCCATCACCTATTTATGTTTGAGAAAAATGTAAATAAACATTTTGTACAATGAAGTTATGCCTAGTTCAAAAAAATATTTCTCTTAAAAAAAACAAATTGTTGTTTTAAATAAAAACAACAATAATAGGTAAAATCCACCTTGTAACTTCCAAAAAAAAAATTCCTCTGTATTTTTCTAAAACATACACTTTATTTTCCTTATTTCCCTTCTTTGTTAGCCATGTCTCTAGCCTACGTTACGTCCTAATAAAAGTCCTTCTTGATTTTAGGGAACTATAGTCTGAAGTAGAAGCTAGTTATATAGGCTAAAAAGATGTAGTGGTGCATAAAAAAATAAAAAATAAAAATATATTGGGTTGACTATCATAATTTATTTTTTTTATTTGACTTGAGATTGTATTATTTCTAAGCCGAGGGCATATTTCTTTCATCGTGGTGAGAGCATGTGATATCACTTCTTGATTATTTTCTCTCAATTAGCATTCATTGGAGTGACTATTTTTATTGGATTTAATTTCTTTGTGAGAGTGTCACTACTTCCAGTGAGATTTTGGGGTTTGACATGTCATTCTTGAAGGTAGCTATAACAAAGTCTACTGGGCTGATTCATGTGGATGGTTGATGTGGGTGTGATGTTTCTTTAGACTTGAGATAATGCTTATACTTTTATTTGATTGTTATCATTAGTCTGATTGAATAAACAAGAGTGTTTAAAAAAAATCATTTTGGATTTGAATTTTGTTTTCGCTTTATTTGCTAGGGACTAGCAATAAGCTGGTTGGGGGGTGTGTTGAGTGTTAGAAAATGTATATTTATAAAGGAGAAAATCGTCATTTTACATTTCATGTCTTACTAACAACCCTTACTTTTATGTATTTAAGCTTCTTGTAATTTAATTATGTGTGTTTTATTTTAATTAAGTATTTTATGTATTTTAGTGGTATCACGATCATTTCACAATAAACGAGAGATCAAATAGCAAAACGGACATCACTTTTGAACTCAGGACGGTCGAAAACCTTAGGAGGAGCATAAAAGGAAAAATAATATTGTTCACATATACGGTACTATTCACATGTACGGGTACTATCTACGTTACTGTTCACGGTACTATTCACATAGACGGATCGATGATGTGACATTGACCGATGATGTGGCATTGACTGATGAGGTGTCACGATCCTATTGGACTAAAATTCTTATGCACTGTTGATCGATGATGTGGCAGCATTTCAGTGGATCAAAAATCTCATGTACGGTACATGCAACACATAGGATTATTTTCAACCAAACCGCGTCACTGTTCACCCAGGTCAAAACCGTGTTACTATTCATCCACGTGGTTAAACCGTGTACTGTTCACACGGACTGTTGACTGATGATGTGGTGCAATCCTGAGCGTCCAAATTGTTTTTAATCTGATGGCCATGATTTACTCAATGTATCTATAAAAAGGGGGCCTCCCCCCCTAATTTGATACCTCTGAATCCATTTTTGGACTCCATTTTTTGTAATTCCTTCTCCATCTTGTATTTTCTATGTATTTTAATAAATTTTTATTTTGTCCCTAGTTCAATTATGAGTGGCTAATTTTCTTTCAAGCTTTGGTAGAAGGTGAAGTCTCAACATGTGTCATGGGCTTTATTCGGTAAATTTATTTTCTCTTCCCCTCTAGTTTTTGTGGATGTTTTGACTTCTCGTCGACAAATAATACTAATTTTGTCTAGTACCGCCTTGGTTTCACCGGCCCCCTAGTACAAGGTTATTATTATTTGGCACGATAAGCCCTTAGCACCATATTGATTAGAGCGTGGTTCATGAGGTGTGGATTCCCCCCTCATGATTTAATTGGTATTAATAAGGAATATTTAGCCCATGATGCATGTTGATACGGATCCAGATACCTAAGTACATCATTTTAATAGTTTCTCTTCAATTTATTCTTGCTATTTCAATTCCAATTTATTCTCGCCATTTTAATTCCGATTTTAGGATAATCTAAGTCATTTCCACCACAAAATCCAACCACACATTTACAAAATTAATTTTATACACAATTAAAATCCGCCTCCTCGTGGGATCGACACTCATCACCATTAGTCTATACTATAATAGATTCGTGTGCTTGCGAGTTCAACAAAATTTGCACAACAAAACCCTCGAACAATAACATATAACAAGACCAAACTCTCTTGTGAAACCGTAATAGTGTGAGTGGTGGGCATAAGCCTAGATTTCAGAAATTTTACCCACACCTTAGCAATAGGTTTCAAATCTATCCTATTAACTACACGCCCTTCCTCGTTAGCCCATGATGCCCCTTCTATTGTATGAGTTGTGAGAATGGTATTCTACTTTTTCGGGGTCAATTTCTCACGCAACTTGGCATACTCACAATTAATTTCAACAGGTAAATTATAAAAAGCATTTATAATGAGGGAGTCTAATGGAACAAGTGTGTCTCATACCCAGATGTTGTGCTGATTAGGGCTTACCAAATTGGCATAAAATTCTTTGACTACTGGTAGCACAAGATCTCGAGAGTGGTTGCAAAACTCTAACCATCCTCGCTTTGCTGCAACATTATGAATTGTTTGCACAATTCCAGTGAGTTGTTCTGGAAATTGAAATTCTTTTTCTTCTAGAATCTTACGTGGCTCTATGAATTCCTCATATTTTTCTTTGGCGTGGTAACTCTGAAAGCGTGACAGATCATTGAGACGGCTAGCTGGTTTCTTATATCTCGGCATTACTGTAGCAGTCACTAATTTAGGCTAATGATCCTGTGAGTAAAAAGAGAAGATGAGTGTAAGAATTATGAGAGTTGTACTTGCGAAGGAGATGGGGAATAGTGTCGTAGAACACTAAGCACAGTGACTCCGTTTTATAGTGGACTTTAATTAAAGATAAATACGGTAATCAAAGATAAATGAGGGAATAAAATATTTTGAAATTAATGTGCATATCCCAAAAATATCAGCTAGTAAAATTAAGGCATTAATTTAAGAGATTTATTCACAATTTCTTTCCACATCTATGTCTTCATCTGTTGTGATTTATCTCCAACGGTAAGTGAGAGGCTCCATCTTTTAATTTACTGTAGCGGTAAAATTTGTTGTTGCAGCACCCATTAGCTTACTCTAGCAACGGTACATACTCCACACTAAAGCATCTGACACGTGGCTCACATCTGCACTCTGCCACCATACAACCTCACTTGTCAATATGGAATTCAATTGTCACGTATACTTCCCATAAACTAAAATTATTTCTAAAATTAAAATTAAATAGATCAAATGATAGCAAAAGTAAAGAATGCAATAATTTAAAAAGATAAAATTAAATGGCTAGAATAAAATAACAAAATTAAATGAAATGGTAATGAGGGAGAGTTTGTCAACAAAACCAAAGGAGATCAAAATTGGTTTGAAGTGGTTGTCTCCACAATGGGTTGCCTCTCATGAAGCGTTTGATTTAAGGTCCTTCAGCCTGACATTTTTTCATTGTTCAATAGCTGGGTTCTTTAAGGAGTAACACCTCCTTTGAACAATCTGCTGCTGGATGTATTTTTGTAATTTTCCATCTGTTTTTTAAGAGTAATTATATAGTTACAAACTCTTAAACAAATTAATGTGGCATAATAAAATTAGTTAAATTAAATATCTCTTGGCCCACATGATTTATTTTCATTATTTTGTATTTTCATTCAACCAAAAAATTGATGCTACATAAATTTGTACAAAATAAGTTTGTATAATAGTTTGTATCTGTATCATCACTCTTTTTTAAATCGGAGGGGTGGCTAGCTTAAACAACCTCTTAGACGCTCATTTTTCTTAAATAAAATTAAATTTACATGGTCAGTTAAATAAAATAATTTTATTTTAATTAATAATTTTATTAATTTGTCATGTAAATTTAAATACGAAGGAGATGAGGGTTAAAAATGTAAAGTAGGATACTCCCAAAACTCTAAATAACTATTATTATTTTGAAAGGTAGGAATTAGGGTGGTCAAACAACCAAACTGATTTTTTTAGTCCTAGGATTTGAAGGTAAATGGCTAGTTAAAGAAAATTGTGTAAAAACTATTTGATCAAGTTAATGAGATTGAGGGTTAGTTTGGAACTGTAATGGTTAATACAATAGGTTATTTTTTATTGTATAGATAAAATAAATTATTGATTAAAAAAACAGCTTGATATTTGATAAATAATATAATTATGATTAATATAAGTTAAAAGGTAGAGTACATGTATTTGGTAAATTTTATTAAAAAATTATTATTTTATTACATAATGAATAAAATATAGCATTTATTATTATTATTATTATTATTATGTACGAGATTCTTATATTTCAAATATATTGAATATTTTAATTTAGAATAAAATTATTCGTATATAAATTTTCTAATTTGAGGATTAATAATATCTATAATAAATAGAAATTATTCTAATATTTAAGTGGCTGCTTTTTAATTAAGATTGCAATTAAAAGCTTTTATCCCCTAGTCAACGTCAAGTGCCGAGTAAAGATTACCGTTTCCTACTATACAAACATACGTACGTACATACATACATACATATATATATAAATAAAAAATCAACAAAAGCTAACCTAGAAACAAAACCTAAAAGCTCAACGCTCATCCTCAGTTTGCTCTTCGTCTACAGAAGAACAGTAGCAGCAGACGCCGCCGCCGCCGACGAGCAAAATTTGAACGCGACAATGGCGACGTACGATTTGACGCAGAGAATCGCTCCGAATCTAGACCGGCATCTGGTGTTTCCGCTGCTAGAGTTTCTTCAAGAGCGGCAGATGTACCCGGACGAGCAGATTCTGAAATCGAAGATAGAGCTCTTGAACAAGACGAACATGGTCGACTACGCGATGGACATCCACAAGAGCCTCTACCACACCGAAGACGTCCCGCAGGATATGGTCGAGCGGAGGGTCGAGGTCGTCGCTCGGTTGAAGGCCCTGGAGGAGCGCGCCGCCCCGATCGTCTCGTTCTTGCAGAACCCTAACTCCTTTCAAGATTTGAGAGCTAATGACCAGCATTACAATTTGCAGATGCTTAACGACCGTTACCAGGTTTCCTTTTGCCTTTTTTTGCGATTTATTTGTCTAAATTTTGGTTTTTTAAAATTTTAAAATAAAGTTACTATTTTGGACAGTTTTAAAGACCAAGGACATTAGTGATTTTTGAGATTTGTTACAAATAAGGGAGAATAATAATTTTGTTGTTTATAGGCTTGTGCTGGGTAAGGCATCAGAGTTCAATGCTTATTATTAGAATTTGTATACAAATTTTTTCTAGAGTGAGAGCTAATGACCAGCATTACAATTTGCAGATGCTTAACGACCGTTACCAGGTTTCCTTTTGCCTTTTTTTGCGATTTATTTGTCTAAATTTTGGTTTTTTAAAATTTTAAAATAAAGTTACTATTTTGGACAGTTTTAAAGACCAAGGACATTAGTGATTTTTGAGATTTGTTACAAATAAGGGAGAATAATAATTTTGTTGTTTATAGGCTTGTGCTGGGTAAGGCATCAGAGTTCAATGCTTATTATTAGAATTTGTAAACAAATTTTTTCTAGAGTGAGTGTATCAGCGACTGTATCTTATAATTCTGAATATGTTTGGCTGTCTTTAAAGGTTCTGCCATCAATTCTATATTCATTAAAAAGAAAAGGGAAAAATCATGGATTTGTTTTGTTGTTGAGTGGAGTATCTTATCATTTTGTTCTCATTCTTCCAATTTACCTTTGTTTTTTTTTCAAATTTTTGAAATTTTGTATTTTAATCAGATTGGCCCGGACCAGATCGAGGCGCTTTATCAGTATGCCAAATTTCAGTTTGAATGTGGGAACTACTCTGGGGCTGCTGACTATCTGTACCAGTACAGGGCCTTGTGCACAAACAGTGAAAGGAGGCTGAGTGCATTATGGGGAAAAATGGCGGCTGAGATATTGATGCAGAATTGGGATATTGCTCTTGAAGAACTTAATCAATTAAAGGAAAAAGTTGATGACCCAAAGGTATTTTTTGAGTCCTACATGATTGACTTTTTGCACAGAGTTTTATTGTCGTCTCGTTCTAAAGTTTATGCCAGTTGGTAATATTACTTGTTTATTTGCTTTTGCAGAGTTTCACTTCACCTTTAAATCAGATGCAAAGTAGGATCTGGTTAATGCATTGGAGTCTCTTCATCTTTTTCAATCATGATAATGGAAGAACACTGATCATTGACTTGTTCAATCAGGATAAGTATGGATGCCATTTGGACTTATTTTCAATTGCACGCTTGTAATTTAGTTGGAATATCTGTGAGCCATTTCCTACCTATTCCTTTTGCTTTATTGGCCTCTAGGATGATAATGATGCTGAATTTAACTTCACGAAATTCTAACATGTTAAAATCAAATATTTTTCTTATTTTTATTTTTTTCTGAATTTCACAATCATTCACAAAATCGATCGCTGGTTAATTGCAATTCCATTAAATGTTTTGTTTTAGTGGTTTCTACAACCATATGGTTATCTGAGTGAGTTCATAGGTTTGCTATAACACTGCTGCTGGTGCATGCACATGTAGGATTGCTGTATGAAAATTAGGCTGGCAATTTATGTACACAGTGTCTCTTCAGATTTTTCCTTACTTTCAGTAGAGAAACTCACTTTTGATTCTTAATAAAATTATGACTATTTTAATTGCATTCTCAGTCCTCAGATGTGCTTGATGGTCCTCCTTTACAGGAGCTCCTCCATCTAGGCAGGATTCAAATTCTATTAACGTTGGGAGGGGCATTTTGCTGCTTTTTCATTTTCCATATTTTTGCATGAATGTGTTCTTGTGAGGCATTAGATGTTCTGGTTACTCAATAATGCTTTTGTTTTTTTCATTCACTTTCAGTTTCCAAGTTATAGACTCTAATGATGTGATAGGACTTGCATGGGGCAAACCAATTTTTGTAGATTTCGAAGTAACCCATCACAAATAGATATGCCATGATGTTGATGGTCTTCCTTAACGGGAACTCCTGCATCTAGGTGTTACTGCTTTGACCATGAGATTTATATTTTTGCATATATTATATGAAAAATGATTGGAAGCCAAAGAGATGTCTGTTTCTCTAGAGCTTTGTTTGATTTTGCTCTTTTCAATAAAAAGTAGTTTGGTCCTTGCATTGGTTTTCAGTCTTTAATTTAACTGCAAGTTATAGATTATGTTGTATCTGCTGTTTGGTGTTTTTGGTGTACCTCCGTCTAAAGGGATGGGATTTCAATTTACAGGTATCTAAATGCCATTCAAACCAATGCTCCCCATCTTTTACGCTATTTAGCTACTGCATTCATTGTCAACAAAAGGAGGAGACCTCAATTCAAAGATTTTATTAAGGTTATCCAGCAAGAGCAAAACTCGTACAAAGATCCCATTACAGAGTTTTTGGCATGTGTGTACGTCAATTATGACTTTGATGGGGCACAGAAGAAGATGAAGGAGTGTGAAGAAGTAAGTTTTATTCAGACTATACTGGTATCTCCCTTGAAAACACAAATCATATATGCCCCTTTTGATCTTTTGTGTTGTGTATATTAGATATTTAGAGTCTTAGTAAGAATTTGGAGGGGTTAATGGGCTTTTATACTCTCTTTTTTTTCGTTTATATTCATTATTTTGTCAGCTGTGTTCATTTTCCTGCATCTAATATTTCAGGTAGTTGGTAAAATGCTGGCTTCCAGCACTGGTCCATTTTTGTCCTCACATTTTTTATGTTACAGGTGATATTGAATGATCCTTTCCTTGGCAAACGAGTTGAAGATAGCAACTTTGCTACTGTTCCTTTGAGAGATGAGTTCCTCGAAAATGCTCGGCTATTCATCTTTGAGACCTATTGTCGAATTCATCAACGCATTGATATGGCGTAAGTATCTGCTCTCTGTAATTGTAAATTGAGTCATGCTTGGTTAGCATTTTATCCGTAAACAAACAAAATCCACTAATTCCCTTTCTAGGGGAGATTGATTTTTAGCCTTAATCATTGGACATCTTTACTTATGCTGCCCTATTTTGCTTATGCTGTCCTATCATATTGATCCTTTATGTTTTCAAGGAAAATATGCAGCATTACTGTATGAATTGTAGCATAATGGCATTGTGAACAAGCTTAAGCTTCCATGAGATCATACATTGTGGAAAAACAATGAGCTAATGTGCGGTGATATTAGAAGTATATAAAAGACATTTAGGCTTTTAGGATGTGGAATTGATCCAACTAAATATTCACTTGCCCCCTATAAAGCATTTGTGGTTATGGTGGTTGTATTGATCTCCTTAAATATCTTGGTATAATAACTTGTTTTACATGTGATTGCAATTTAATTTGTTTTGCCAATTTGTGGCAGAGTGCTTGCTGAGAAGTTGAATCTAAATTATGAGGAAGCTCAAAGATGGATTGTGAATCTTATTCGGAACTCAAAACTTGATGCCAAGATTGATGCTAAGTCGGGAACTGTTATCATGGAACCCACCCACCCCAACGTGTAAGATTAATACACAGCTATATTTTTATGTAATTTCCACTTAACTATTTTGTTTCAGTCTGCTTACTTTTATCTCATATTTTCTTGCTTTACCCTTTTCATTCTCAGGTATGAGCAATTGATTGACCACACCAAAGGACTTTCAGGACGTACTTACAAATTAGTCGGTCAACTTCTGGAACATGCACAAACACAGACTGCACGATAAATTATCAGAAGTACTTGTTGCAAGTTTTGTCATCCCTGGAAATTGCTTCTTTAATTAGATTCAGAAGAGAGCAATTCTATTGATAAATAATTTCATTTCCATTTTTCTTTCAAATTTTGGAAGAATTTATGATTATGCCCTCGGTGTTTGCTGTAACTTTGTTTAATTATTCAAAGATTAACATGTATCTTTCTGAAAGAGGTCATTCTTGTGAAATTTGTTTGATTCCACTTTGCCTTTTCTTTATTTCCAAACGAGCTTTGGCGCCCCCATAACTAACTCTTTTAAGTATCACCTTCACCGCCAAACGAGTTGTACCTCTATAACGAACTTCATTATCTGAAATTAATTATATGACAATAACAAAATACTATATACATTGAAGTGCCTTTAAAGACGAATATTAATGACATTAATTAAAGATCTAGAACTGAACTATAAATAAATTAGCTCATAATGAAAATAATACCAAGATTACATTGATTATATAGTCAACCACCTTTTGCTTAAGAAGTGATCAATTTTTCACCTTGTTTTAATGGTGCGACGTGGGAGTTAGAGATATTCTTAGATGAAGGTGGCATTTGTTTTTTTATCTGAAATCTGAATGGATCTGAATTAGTCTGAATTTTAAATAAATCTAAATGTCTGGATCTGAATAATATGTTTGTTTTTCGTCTGAATTTCAGAAAATAAGTATTAAGTTGTTTTTTTTCAACTTAAAAAGTTAAAAATATGTACTTTTACATTTGTATTCTTATTAAATTTGAATGTAAAATAAATAATATATTAAATACCACAATATTTTAACATTTATAAGTAAAACTATATTCAAGTGAATACATAATTATTTTGAAATTTTAATATATAAAATACCATAAATTTTAAAATTTATCGTATATAATATAAGATAGAAAAAAATAGGAATATTTTTATGTGGGGTAAATGTCTATGGGTGAGTTTGGGATAGACATGAAAAATAAATTATAAAGTAAGTATATTTTTTATATTAGCAAGTAATTGACTTAATTCATATTTCTCCATTAAGTACAAAACCAAAAAAAATTAGCTTATTTTATTAAGTCAAAATTATCTAAAAAGTCTCATTAAGTTCGAAAAACAAACACCTCTAATTAACTTAATTAATTAAGTTAAATGCGTTTGTTTTTTTGTCTGAAATCTGAATAAACCTGAATTAGTCTGAATTCTGAATAAGTCTAAATGTCTGAATCTGAATAATATATTTATTTTTTCGTCTGAATCTCAGAAAATAAGTATTAAGTTGTTTGTTTTTTTCAACTTAAAAAGCTGAAAATATGTACTTTTACATTTGTATCCTTATTAAATTTGAATGTCAAATAAATAATATATTAAATACCACAATATTTTAACATTTATAAGTAAAACTATATTCAAGTGAATACATAATTATTTTGGAATTTAATATATAAAATACCATAAATTTCAAATTTTATCGCATATAATATAAGAAAGAAAAAACAGAGATATTTTTAAGTGGGGTAAATATCTATGAGTGAGTTTTGGGATAGACATGAAAAATAAATTATAAAATAGGGATATTTTTTACATTAACAAGTAATTGACTTAATTCTGATTTCTCCATTAAGTAAAAAGCCAAAAAATTAGCTTATTTTATTAAGTTAAAATTATCTAAAAAGTCTCATTAAGTTATAAAAACAAACACCTCTAATTAACTTAATTAATTAAGTTAAGTCACTTTAAGTCATTAAGTTAAAAAACAAACGCCACCTAAATCATTAAATTAAAAAACAAACGCCACCTTTCAACTATGATATATCGAGATAACCAATAATAGAATAAGTTTCAATTAGGGGCGGAGTCCAAAATATATTTTGTAGGAGCAAATTATAAATTCAATATAAAGGGTCGTAACTTCAACTTAACAAAACATTTCAATTAAGTTTACAAAAGCGGAAGCTTAAATAATGGACGCAATTTAAGGAATTTTTTTTATCAAGTTGAGGCAACAGACTTCTTATCCATGATAGTTTTATAATGTAGTGTGTAATGTGATATACAAAATAAATTTGGGCTAGATTATTTTAATCTCTATTTTTTATTTAAAAATTTTGATCAATTAATCTCAAGCAGTTTACTGGTTAATGAATTGAGATAATTAAATAGTTCTTTATTTAAAATTTATTGGGAGTTAACGAAATTTAACAACATAAATACACCGATAACTTCCGAACAAAATCCTACCGACACCTATTTATAAAAATTTTAAAAATCAGAAAAATAAATTATCAATTTTATATTTCATTTTTATATTTTCCATTGAAGATGAAATGAGAGGCGGTATGGTCCCTTAAGAAAACAAAGCCAAATTTGCAGTAAAACCCCAAAGAAAAATTTTAAAAAGAAAAAAAATGTCACAAAGAAAAAACAAACCCTCTTCGTATGATCTCGTGGGTGCCACGACGCTGTTTTCGCTACCTGTTTGCCAATAACAGTTAGTCGTTGGTGCTTAAATTTTACGCACCAAACTTCAACAATTGATTTTCCCAAGTAGCTTAATTATGATGCTACAAAATAACCAGTTTCCTAAATACTAAATTCAAATTAGAGACATCGTCTGACGACTGTATAATTCTTGCGCGCGCATTAGACAGCTATATAAGTGCCCCCAACATAACAAATGCTGCCTTTACACACACAACGCAATCGCAACACTACTTGATTAGTAAGTAACTGAGAGAGTTTCCAAATCCTATGTTTTTCAATTTCCAAATTCTTTCACTCATTCATCAACCAAAACCTACCTACTAAAAATCTTCTTAAACCCATCCGATTCAATCTCGATTTCTGATTTCGTCGATCACTTTTTGTTTCCCAGAACACCAACACAATGCCTCCTCATGTTGGATTAAGATTTTATCCAACAGAACAGAAACAGATGGAGTTCTATCTCCTTCACAAAATTACTCAAAACCCTAATATCTACCAAGCCGGCAATGATATTCTAGTGAACGATTGTGATCTTTATGGCACTCATGAGATTTGTACGGAGGAGACCAATTAATAGTAGGTCAAACACTTTACTTCTTCACTCAATTAAAGAAGGCGTCTCCTAAGGGTTCGAGATTCATCAGAAAGATTGGCTTCGACACTTGGTAGGGTGAGGACATAGCCAAGCATATTCTCGTTGTTGGCTTCAATGATCAAATTCTAGGGTTCAAGAAAAGGTTTAGGTATGAAAGTCGTAAAAACCTGGAACAAAATGGGAAGTGGATTATGCATGAATTCACCATTAATCCAGCCTTGTTGGGTGATCAATACTCGCATCGAGCACTCGATTTTGTTCTCTGCCGCGTCAAAAAGAACGAATCGAAAAACCAGTCGGAGAAAGCCAATTTAGTTGAAAAGAGATCTTTTGGTTCCAAGAGAAAGCCGAGAGAAGTATTGACCTCCAGCAGCCACATTGATCATGATGATGAGTGCTTTCAGAGCAAGCGCTTAAAGGCTCAAAAAAATTCAGTTTTGATAGAACAAAGCCACTCACCATGCTCGACTAACAATATGAACACAGTGGAGCACCAAGGGGAGATCATGCATTCAGTGCCTGAATATCCAACTCTCTTTGACGTTGAAGGATATATGGCTAGTTGAAATACTAACTAGGCAACCCAAGAGGGGGGTGAATTGGGATTTTAAAAATTATCCTAGGCAAACCACACAACAATTTAATCTAATGCCTTAATAAATTCGAAAACAATAAATTCAATAAAAGCACAATAATAAATGAGTAAGGAAAGAGAAAGCACACTCAATGATTTTTACGTGGTTCGGCAATCCCCGCCTACGTCCACGCCTCCAAGCACACCGGGCTTGAGGATTTCACTAAGCTAGCCTCCCAAGGCTTCAAACGCTTACAATTGACTTCCAAGGTGTCAATGGACCTTTACAACAAGAGATTATCCCCAATCTCTTAACCCAAGTGTATCCCAACACTTACAATCTTTTAACTTGATTTTACAAAAAAGATTACAAATGAATCTCTCTCACACAATGTGTTTGATCACAAGTGAAAGCTCAATGTGTGAATGAATAAGATGAATACAAAGATTTAAAGCTCAATGAAAGTTGTATTCTCAATATTTTGCTCAATGATGATCGTTGGAAATCTTCTTGTTTGAATTGGATTGAGCTTATTTATAGTTGGAGCTGAAAAACTAGCCGTTATAGACTGTCTGCTCGAAAACGGTTCGCCGTTAACCATTAACGGTTAACCGTTTGGGCTGGTCAAAGTTACCGTTGGGCAAATTTTCAAATAAACGGTTAGCCGTTTAGGCTTACCCTTTCGCTGTTAATTTCCAGAGACCTGCAAAATAAATTTGGTTTAACCGTTCTTACTAAACAGTTCAAGGTTAGCAATCTGGAAATAATCGGTTAACCGTTTTCAGTAAACGGTTCACCGTTATTGTCCAGAATCATCATTTTAACAATACTTTGCAGAACATGCTTTCTGGAAATTATCGGTTAGCCGTTTTAAATAAACGGTTAGCTGTTTGCTACAGTGATTGCTACAGTAACCTGCACAGTGTACTATTTTCCAAAATTACAGTTTGACCCCAAAACTTTACAAAACTATACTATAATCTAAAACGTCATGAAACTTTGCAAAAAGGTCCAATTTCAGAATTTCTAAATAATGCTTTGTTAATCCCAAAACTTTCTGAAATTATGATATAGCTAAAAATGCTATGACACTTTTTCAAATTCTCCAAAATTTCAAGCAATACTTGTTTATTTCAAAGTTTTCAAAATTCTTTCAATTAAACCATAAACTTTGAAAAACAACCAATTTCATAAAATCATTTTTCCATTAAATATAAAACCTTTATATTGTAAAAATAATAATTTATTTAAAAATAATATTAAATAATTTGGGCTTAAAAGATTAATCATTCTTAATCTGGTTTGTTATCATCAAAATCAATATTATGGAAACATATATGTTAACACTAGTCTTGTCCAAATCATGGAAGAGGACAACATGATGAGGGCAATCAAAATGGTCAACAGAGGGTTGAAGCAGAGGCAGTTTGTATTCAGCAGAACTAAACAAATGACATCCCATGCTCTAGTTGTTAGATTAATTCTTTCATTAATCTAATATTTGGGGCCACACATGAAACAAATAAAATATGTGTGCTATTATTTAATTAGCCAACAATTAAGTGATCTATTTAATGTTAATTAAATAGCTAAGGGTATAATTATTGTGGGTTAAATACATAGATACTAGAGATTTAATTATTACTTCTATAAGGGGCAGAAGTGATAATTAACACAAAATAACTGATAGACTGTTTTAATTAAAATTGTTAGTTAGTTTTCTTATATACGGAGATTATGGTCCCCATTATATATCAATCTCCTTTCATTCTCAAAATCTTCTCAGTGAGAATTCTTTGAAAATGATAGAGATTATTTTGGAAGTCCATCACCAAGAATCAAGAATCTCTACACAATAACACTAGATTCAGATACGCTTATGAAATTATATTGCTCAGTAATTTAGTCTGGATTGAAATAAAGTTTTAGAGTTTTTTCAAGTGGTCTCAGAGCCTAATCCATGATTAGATTATTGAGATACAATATTTGATTAATGTTAATATTCAAATCAATTTGCTAATCCATGAATAAGTTAGCGAGAATAATTAAAAATTTGTATGCTAGTCTTTTGAAACACGAAACCGAAGCATGATTAACGAAACCGAAGCATGATCATTTACATTGAGTTTGCAGTGGCCATGTAATCTTGGTTTTAGTTTTCAGTATTTAATATTTAGTTGAATTCAAATTTGGATTCAGTTGCAGTGGCCATACGTCCATATCTCAGTTTCGATTTTAATAATAAATTTAAATTAAATCAATTTAATTTGAGTTTAAGTAGCCACGGTTTCGGTTTTAATGATAATATGTCATTCAAATCAATTAAATTAATTTTGAAGTGGCTTGTTTCAGTTTTGATATAATAATAATATCAATTTGCTTTGAATTTGAATTGGCCATGTTTTAATTGCGGTTTCGGTTTTAATAATAATTAAATCAATTTGATTTAAGTTTACAGTATTGTGGTTCCAAATTTATAATCTTTAAATTAAAATGCTTTATAACATCTATGTTAATTATTGGTCTAACACTGAAAATATACTGATTAAAGCGGGAAGTCACTAAAGTGATGTCTCTCGTGTAAATTAGTTTATTTGAGGTGTTAGAGGTTTGAGTTTGTGTAATTTCTACGAATGTTAATTGACCCAAAGTTTAATATTTGACTTAATTGCACACACACTTATGATGGTAAATTTGTGACAATTATTAAGATAACTTAATGTGAGTAGGGGTGGCAAACAGCGGGCCTGAGCCATACTTTTTCAAGCCCATGTCCAAGTACTTTGTCAGCTAAGTGTACGGGCCTGGGCCGGGCTTGGGCTTTATTTATTTATTTTAAATTTTTTTAAATTATTATAAATTTGAAATAAATTAATGATGAACAAGTTATTACAATCATAGATAAATTAAAGAAAATTAATATTTCAAATTAAAATAATAAATGAAGCAAATAAAAACTCATAACTTTAATTTTCTTTAATACTGAATTTTCTAATTCAAACGCTCTCTTAATTAATTGACACAAAAGAGAGAATTTAGTATCATAATTTTAGTTTTTTTTGAATCATAATTGATTTATAAGTTAAGAATTTAAGTTTTCTTTTTTATTTTTAAATTACTTTTCAATTTTAATTATATTATTCTAATTTATAAAATTATTTTTTTAAAAAAGTAGTGGGCTTGGGTTTTATCTGGGCTTTTTTTCTTGGGCCCTTGTCCAGGCCCTCATGGGTGAGGGTCAGGCCTAAGCCCGCGGGCTTGAGCTGGCCCGAGCTTTTTTGCCACCCCTAAATGTGAGTAATATACCGATCCAAAGGTTTATTACTTGACATAACTTATCGTCAAAATATGATCATTACAACAAGAGTACTATTTACAGTTAGTATTATAGTCCAAAGATGTGTTACTAATGTTGTGCTAGGTATCTTGAAATGTTATAATTTACTTTTAAATTTTTAAAGATTATTAATTAAGTTGTTTAATGTGATCATTATTTGTTTATATATATATATATGTTCTCTATTTAGCTTTTCTGTCTGCTGCTTCTATATATGCAAATATGAATAGTGTCACAATTTTTAATTGGACTAACTTTAAGGACTGGAAAGAAAATATGATGATTCTCTTAAGCTGCATGGATATAAACTTATCATTCAAACACCCTAAGCTGGATGAACTCATTGATGATAGTACATCTGAGGATGTGTTATACTATAAAAAGTGGGATCGATCCAATAGGATGAGTCTTATGATTATGAAGCGCGGCGTTCCAAAAGTATTTAGGAGTGCTATAAACAATGATGTTACAAGTGCTAGTGAGTTTCTTGCCGAAATTCAGAAACGTTTTACAAAAAACGATAAGGCTGAAATAAGTACACATTTAGCAAGCTTGATTTTGGTGAAGTATAAAGGCAAGGGAAACGTTCAGGAGTATATTATGGAGATGTCTCATCTTACTTCTAAGCTTAAGGCATTAGGGCTCGATCTATCTGATGATTTAGTCGTGCATTTGGTCCTTATCTCTCTCCCAACACAATTTAATCAGTTTAAAGTCAGTTACAACTGTCAAAAAGAGAAATGGAATCTCAATGAATTGATTTCCTTTTGTGTTATACTATGAAAAGTGGGATCAATCCAACAGATTGAGTCTCATAATTATGAAACGTGGCGTTCCAAAAGTATTTAGGAGTTCTATAAACGATGAGGTTACAAGTGCTAGTGAGTTCCTTGCCAAAATTCAAAAATGTTTTACAAAAAACAATAAGGCTTAAACAAATACACATTTTAGCAAGCTTGATTTCGATGAAGTATAAAGGCAAGGGAAACATTCTGGAGTACATCATGGAGATGTCTCATCTTACTTCTAAGGTTAAGACATTAGGGCTCGACCTATCTGATGATTTAGTCTTGCATTTGGTTCTTATCTCTCTTATTCTCTCCCAGCACAATTTAATCAGTTCAAAATCAGTTACAACTGTTAGAAAGAGAAATGGAATCTCAATGAACTGATTTCCTTTTGTGTACAAGAAGAAGAGAGATTGAAGCAAGAGAAAACTGAATATGCACATGTGGTAAGCACTTCTAAAAATAAGGGCAAACGAAAGAAAAAAGGGTGAAGTTGCTACTTCTAAGGGTCCACAGCCAAAGAAACCAAAGGCTGAGCATGGCTGTTTCTTTTGCGGCAAGCCTAGACATGTGAAGAAGGAATGTAAAAAATATCATGCATGGCGCGTAAAGAAAGGTATATTCTTACTTTGGTTTATTCTAAAATTAATTTAGCTTCGGTACCTAGAGACATATAATAGATAGATTCGGGTGCTACTACTCACATTTGTATTTTAATGCAGGGTTGCCTGGGCTATGTTGGAAATGGAAAGTCGGTAAAAGTTGAAGCAATTGAGCATTTTAGATTGCTTATGAACACTGATTGTTATTTGGATTTATTAGATACTTTTGTTGTACCGTCTTTTAGATGGCATTTGATTTCAGTTTCTGTTTTGGAAAAATTTAGTTATTCTTGTTCATTTTAAAACAGACAATTTAGTTTATCTATCTATTTTAATGTTTTCAGAACTAGTTTACTTAATGCTTATGACGATCTAAATTAGAGAAAGAAAATTCAGCCTTATTATGGCACAAACGCCTAGGTTATATTTCTAAAGTTAGAATTGATCGATTAGTGTCTGATGAGATTTTAGGATCTCTTGATTTTTCAAACTTCGATGTATGTGTTGAGTGTATCAAGGGAAAACAAACTAAAACTAAGAAATTGAGTGCCTACAGAACTTCAAACATCTTAGACTTAATGTATACAGACATATGTGGATTATTCCCTACAGCGACTTGGAATGGTCAACAATATTTCATTACATTCATAGATGACTATTCAAGATATGTCTATATATTCTTGATTTATGAAAAATCACAGTCTTTGAACGTATTCAAAACGTTTAAAGCTGAAGTTGAGTTACAACTCAACAAAAGGATTAAAAATGTTAGGTCTAACCATGGTAGTTGTTGAGTGTTAGAAAATGTGTATTTATAAAGGAGAAAATCGTCATTTTACATTTCAATTCTTACTAACATCCTTACTTTAATGTATTTAAGGTTCTTGTGATTTGTTATGTGTGTTTTATTTTAATTAAGTATTTTATATATTTTAGGGGCATTATGGTCATTTCACAATGAACGAGAGATCAGACGGCAAAACAGACATCACTTTTCAACTCAGGGCGGTCGAAAACCTTAGGAGGAGTATAAAAGGAAAAATGGCACTGTTCACATGTACGGTACCGTCTACGTTACTGTTCACAACACTGTTCACATAGACGGATCAATGACGTGGCATTGACCGATAATGTGGCATTGATTGATGAGGTGTCACGATCTTGTTGGACTAAAATTCTTATGTATTGTTGATTGATGACGTTGCAGCATATCAGTGGACCAAAAACTCGCGTATGGTACATGCACTGTACATGATTATTTTCAACCAAACCGCGTCACTGTTTAATCCGGGTCAAACCGTGTTACTGTTCAAACCGCGTGGTCAAACTGCATACTGTTGACTAATGACGTAGCACAATCCTGAGCGTCCGAAATATTTTTGATCCGATGACCATGATTTACTCAATATATCTATAAAAAGGGGGCTCTCCCCCTTAATTTTATAGCTCTGAATCCATTTTTGCACTCCATTTTCTGTAATTCCTTCTCCATCTTATATTTCTACGTATTTTAATAAATTTCTGTTTTACCTCTAATTTAATTATGAGTAACTAATTTTCTTTCAAGCTTGGGTTGCAGGTGAAGTCTCAACATGTGTCATGGACTTTAATTGGTAAATTTACTTTCTCTTCCCCTCTAGATTTTGTAAATGTTTTGACTTCTCGTCGACAAATAATAATAATCTTATCTAGATACCAACTTGGTTTCACCGGCTCCTTAGTACAAGGTTATTATTATTTGGCACGATAAGCCCTTAGCACCATATTGATTAGAGTGTGGTTCATGAGGTGTGGATTCCCCCCTCATGATTTAATTGGCATTAATAAGGAATATTTAGCCCATGGTGCCTGTTGATACGGATCTAAATGCCCAAGTACGTCATCTCAATAGATTTCTCTTCAATTTATTCTTGTCATTTCAATTCCAATTTTAGGATAATCTAAGTCACTTTCACCACAAATCCAACCACCCTCATACAAAATTAATTCTACATATAATTAAAATCCACCTCCTTGTGGGATCGACACTCATCTCCATTAATCTATGCTACAATCGATTTGTGCACTTGCGAGTTCAATAAAATTTGCACAACAAATTTTTGGCGCCGTTGTTGGGGAGGTAAGTTATTTTAATTCGTATAATTAATTTTTGTAAATAATTTCTTTTATTTGTTTTCTTGTATTTTTTATTTTTATTAAAAAAGAAAAAAAAAGTGAATCTGCATTTAGAGGTAATAATTTCTTTTCTTTCTCTATTCTTTACAATTCTGCAATTTAATTTTTAAGTTATTTTTCTTTGTAATTTTATTTTATTTTATTAATTTATTTTTAGTTAATTTATTTCAAGTATTTTGTTTTAGTGTGTTTTTATAGAAAGGTTTTAACATCGTAATAAAGTTAGTACTGTAATTTCTCCTTCTTATTTATTTTATTCCCATTTATTTTTTGTTCTTTGCATGCATAGTCAAAAGTCATTATTACCTAATCTTGAGCCTATAGACCTTGAACTAGAAAAAAATATTGCGCACACACAAACACGTTAAAAATAAAAGTGAAATGGATTTGCAACAATAACAAGCATCGCAGGAGAGGCCATTTAAGGACTATTTTAGTCCCTTAACTAATTTGAGCACATCATGCATAAGATACCCAAATGTAGTTGCTAGGAGTTTTGAATTAAAACCTAGTGTGCTAAATTGTCTCCCAACATTCTATGGCTTAGAAAATGAGGACCCATATAATCATTTGAATGATTTTCATGCTGTTTGTCAAACATTTAGATATGAAAAGTTTTCAGATGATGATGTTAAACTTAGACTATTTCCATTTTCTTTAAAGGATAGAGCTCGTTCATGACTCAATACATTGCCTGCTAATAGCATTACATTATGGGAACAAATGATAACAAAATTTTTGAATAAATATTTTCCAGTGCATAAAACCAATGCTATTCACAGAGAAATCTCGGAGTTTACCTAAAGAGAGGACAAGCAATATTTTGAAACATAAGAGCGATTCAATAGGCTACTTTTAAAGTGCCTACATCATGGGTACGAGAAATGACACCAATGTCAATACTGTTTGGAGGGATTATTGCCGAATGTGTAAGAGTGGCTAATGGCAACAAGTGGAGGAGAGCTAATGTCAAAAAGTGCATCCGAAATTTGAGAATTCTTCCAGTGACAAGCGGATAATTCCCAACAACGGAGTCGATCACTCAGGAATACTAGAAAAAATAAGGGAGTAAATAAGGTTCACATTGGCGAGTCAAGTTCAGAAATTAAAGAAGTCAAAGCGATAATTGAAGGTCTCTCTCGACAAATAGCATCGTTATCAACTGCTAAATCAACAGAGCCACATGACCATGACTCATACTCAGATCAAGCCAATGCTATAGGTGTAATAAGAAAACCATCTAATTACAACTCATACTCCAACACATATAACCCTAGATGGAGAGACCACCCGAATTTTTCATGATCTCAAGGATTCCAACAAAATGGACCAGCAGCTCCAGCTCCACCAATGCAACAAATTCCTCAAGTTCCTCAAGCCTCTCAGCCACCATTTAGGCTATACAATCAGAACCAGAACTACTCTCAACCCAGACCATGGGAGGATGCATTCCAGAATTTCAAGAATGTTACTCACTCTATGATTGAGCAACAAAACCGCACTATTGATGGACTACGAAATGAATTGAGAGCATGCTTCAACTCACAAGCCCAATCAGTTTCAAGCCTCGAGAAGATGGTAGAACAACTTACTTATTCAGTTCAGACCTTGGCAACAACTGTTAAGAAAGGTAAATTTCTAAGTCAACCAGTACCTAATCCTAAAGGAGTACATGAAGCAAGTATCAGGTCACCACAGTAGCATTGAGAGGTCAAAGAAGTCATGACCTTGCGAAAAGGAAAAGAAGTCGACAACAAAGTGGAGATGCCGGTGACAAAAGAAAATCAAATTGTACTTGTGAATGTTAAGGACTCACCATCGGAGGAGAAAGAAGAAACCATCCCACGAGAATACATTCCCAAAGCTCCATTTCCTCAAAGGTTAGCTAAAGGAAAGAAGGAAAAATCCACAAGTGAGATTTTTTAAATCTTCAAACAGGTAAGTGCTAACATCCCTTTACTTGATGCTATAAAGTAAGTTCCATCTTATGCCAAGTTTCTTAAAGACCTTTGTACTAAAAAGAGAAATATTCATGTTCAAAAAAAGACATTTTTAATAGAAAACGTTAGTTCTATACTCTTACACAAAATTCCTCTAAAATCCAAAGACCCAGGCTCCCCCACTATCTCATGTAGTATAGGAAACCACACAATTGAGAATGCTTTGTTGAATTTAGGAGCTAATGTAAATCTGTTACCTTATTCAATATTTGTGAAACTTGGACTTAGAGAATTACACCCAACTCACCGGCTCCGTAGTACAAGGTTATTATTATTTGGCACGATAAGCTCTTAGCACCATATTGATTAGAATGTAGTTTATAAGGTGTAAATTCCCCCCTCATGATTTAATTGCCATTAATAAGGAATATTTAGCCCATGGTGCATGTTGATACGGATTCAGATGCCTAAGTACATCATCTCAATAGATTTCTCTTCAATATATTCTTGCCATTTCAATTTCAATTTTAGGATAATCTAAGTCACTTTCACCACAAATCCAACCACCCTCATACAAAATTAATTCTACATATAATTAAAATCCACCTCCTCGTGGGATCGACACTCGTCTCCATTAATCTATTCTACAATAGATTCGTGCACTTGCATAAAATTTGCACAACAATAGTAAATACTACGGTAGATATGACGGATAAGTTGAACAACATCCAGGACCATTTGCTAAATACTTAGAGGAATGTGGAATTGTCTCTCAATATATCATGCCAGGGTCGTCTAGCATGAATGGTGTATCTGAGAGACGAAATTGGACTCTTAAGGACATGGTAAGGAGCATAATTAGTCATTCTACTTTATTCGAACCACTCTAGGGTCAAGCACTCAAAAAAATAGTTTATATCATAAATCAATTGTCAACTAAAGCGACTGCTACAACGCCTTATGAGTTTTGGATAGGTCGAAAGCCCAGTTTAAAGCATTATTATGTTTGGGGATGCCCAGTTGAGGCGAGGCCTTATAGTCCTCGTGAAAATAAATTAGACTCCAAAACTGTAAGCAGCTACTTTGTTGGCTATGTGGAGTGATCAAGGGGCTTTAAGTTTTATAATCCAAGTGCAAGATCAATTTTTAAGACGAGAACTATAATTTTTTTAAGGATGTTGAGTTTTAGAGGAGAAATCTAATAAGAAACATTTGTCTTTGAAGAGGAAGAGGGATCCATTGTTGCTTTTGACAGTGTACAAGTTTTAATACATGTTATTGATCAAGAAGTAAATTTGGATCCTCAACCATATGACAATATTGTTCAACCTCTCATTCAAAATGAGATAATTGTTCTTGAGGAACAAACTCAACAACCTCAAGAGCCTGTGCAATTAAGTCGATCCACGAGAGAAAAGAGCAATGCAATTTCGGATGATTATATTATGTTTCTTCAGGAACATGGGGATGAAATTGGAGTGATGGAAGCTAATCCAATCAACTTCCATTAAGCTATGCAATCTTTCAACTCTCATAAATGGATTGAAGCCATGAATGAAGAGTACAAGTCTATGCAAGATAATAAAGTTTGGGAACTTATCTCATTACCTTTCAGTGCGAAGCCCATTGGTTGTAAATGAATATTTAAAACTAAAAGGAAATCAAATGGTAATGTGGAGAGATATAAAGCACGTCTTGTACCTAAAGGCTTTGCTTAAAAGGAATGAATTGACTATAAAGAAACTTTCTCTCCAATTTCTACGAAAAACTCTTTTAGAACAATTATGGCACTTGCTGCACATTTTGACCTTGACTTACATCAGATGAATGTTAAAACAACGTTCCTCAATGGTGACATTGATGAAACTATTAGTGATATGCCCTAAAGGCTAATCAAATGGCGTTTGCTTTTAGGGAATTATTGTATTTGATTAGTATTTTGATAATTATAAAATGGCAAAGTTATCAACATTCATAAATTAATTTAATGAATATAGTCCAAGAAGTAAAATAGTTAAGGAATACATTCTCGGGTTTGTTGAGAATATGAAACATGTATCCTTTGTACTATAATTTTAGTTCCTAGTGGTGGATTTATGATTGGATGTCATAAATTCCTATAAACATTAGTATATGTTATGACTCATTTATGGTATGTGATACTAAAATGGATGGTGAGTTTCATACCATTAACATGAGAAGTCAAATCAAACACATAGGTACTTGTTGCGAGAACGAGTTTATTGAACTTGACCAAATATAATAAGCCATATAGTTTTGAATGTTAATGGCTTATTATACATTGCAATAGACATTATGTTTAGTAATGGTCTTTAGACCTAAGGCATCACATATATCTTGTCGGTAGACATCTCTGATATGTGAAAGCATAAGGATTGATTCATAATCAAGGAAGAGATCTAGCAATAGCTGTCATGGTTGGCTGTGTATAGAGACAAGTGTATGGCCAGCATGGAATTTATCACTTTGTAATATACAAAAAGGATGTCCGTGTGAGATAATATGAATTGGTATGAGAAATCCTTGGCCAAGGTGAAATATATTTGAAGGAGTTCAAATTATATTTTCATGTCAAGTTCATTTAGGTTTATTTTGAGATAAAGTATAAATGCTTAACACACTAAACCATAAGCCGTGTTTTTTTTTTTTTTTGACATGGGTGATGAAGAGACCAAGACATGAAGATACAATGGAATAAGTTCTATAGATCCATCAATTCTTGTTATTTGAGTGGTTGTGAAATAATGTTAGGTGTCACCCATGACGTACTTGGGCATCTTAAGGTCATTAGAAAAGTTATAATTGATGACTAAAGAGTTGGGCATCATTTAATGAATAAAGAATTATCATTAAAATAGTTCTACTATATTATAAAAAAAATCTAAAAGGTCACACACCTAATAGAAATGAAAAAATGAGTTATTAGAAGATGAGAAGTTAAATTTTCCAATTTTAGGAAAATCAATATTTATATTATAATTCATTGAGAATGACTATATATAAATATATCTTAAATACGATTTAAGATAGAAATTTAGATGTTCCATAAATAGTTTAAGGAACAAAATAAATTTCATAAATCCTCAATGAAACATTATGTATAAGATCGAGCACGTAAAATGATCATATTGGACATGTTTTTAGTTCATAAATGATTATGGACTTCTAGACCAATTTTGGGCTTTTATTGGACCTAAATAGATTAGAAAAAGGCATAAGAACATGTCACAAAAGAAGCCCAATATTAACCATTTGATTTGATCAAATTTGGCTTAATCAATTAATTTAGTTATTTATTTATTTAAAATTAATTTGATTAAATAAATTGTTGAAGTGATAAGATCACATTCAATAAAAAATAGCTTAGTGGGTGGGTCTAACTCATGATAATGTTTGGTGCCATTATTGAAAAGATAATTGTGACTTTATTTGATGAAATGAATGATTATGAACTAGCATTCATGTTCTTCATTATCTCTCTCATTTCTAAAGAAAATTTGGTTATTTCAAATCCTATGAACTCCTGAAACATTTATAAGTGTGGATTAATTACAGGCATCACAATTGGGGTGCTTTCAGTCATTTTCTCCTACCTCACAAAGTCTTTTTTTAAACTACAAGTGAGGTAATTAAACTTCAATCTTTCCTCTTGATTTTTTTTAATGAAGTTGATCCGAAGTTTCTAGAGCTTTCGCCATCCGTATTAATTTTACCGCACAAAAGTTTCATTTTTAGAAATCTCATGGACAATTGTTATCCTTCAAAAACAATTTATATGGTACAACCAGAAAACTGTGTCAGGAGATCTAAAGAATATAATTTGTAAGCTAACCAAATCCATCTATGGGCTCAAACAAGCTTCTTGTCAGTGGTGCTTTAAGTTTCATCAAATAATTATCTCATATAGTTTTGAGGCAAATATTATTGATGAATGTGTGTATCACAAGTTCAGTGGGAGTAAACATATATTCTTGGTTTTATATGTCGATGACATATTGCTTGCCACAAATGATATAGGCATACTGCACGACACCAAGAGTTTTCTATCAAAAGATTTTGAGATGAAAAATCTTAGTGATGCTTCCTTTGTTTTAGGAATCAAGATACATTGGGATTGTTCTCGGGGTATTTTAGGATTATCACAAAGGAACTATATCGATAAAGTTTTGAAGAGGTTTGGCATGTAAAACAGTAAATCAGGTGACACCCTGTCACCAAAGGAGATAAATTCAGCTTTAGTCAATGCCCTAAGGCCAATCTTGAAATTAAGAAAATACAAAAGATTTCTTATTCTTCAGCTATATGGAGTCTTATGCATGCTCAAGTATGTACGCGTCCAAATATTGAGTTTATAGTTGGCATATTAGGCAGATATTTGAGCAATCCCGGCATGGATAATTGGAAAGCAGTCAAGCGAGTTATGAGGTACTTACAGAGGACAAAAGAGTACATGCTCACATATAGGAGATCAGATCAATTAGAGATCATTGGGTATTCCGACTTTGATTTTGTTGGATGCAAAGACAGTAAAAGATCCACATCAAGCTATATTTATCTCTTGGCTGGCGGAGCAATTTCTTGGAGATCTACTAAGCAGACACTCGTAGCTTCATCGACTATCTCAGCAGAGTTTGTAGCATGTTATGAGGCATCCAATCAAGGAATATGGCTGCAGAATTTTGTCACTGAGCTGCGCATTCTAGAGGGTGTTGAAAGACTACTCAAAATATTTTGTGACAATAAGTCAGCAGTTTTATATTCCAACAACAACATAGGCTCTACAAAGTCAAAACACATTGACATCAAGTTCCTTGTTGTAAAGGAAAGAGTGCAGGGTGGACAAATATTTATTGAGCACATTGGGACAAACTCTATAATAGCGGATCCGCTCACTAAAGGATGACCACCTAAGGTCTTTCATGAGCACATTGCTCGTATGAGTTTGATTTTACTTGAGGATATTCAGATTTCGTGGAAATTTGTATTATTTTAGTTTATTACTATGTGTGGCTTTTGGATTTATTTCTGTAGAAATAAAGTATTTCAATTCATTACACTCTGTTAAAATATTTTAAGTTTTGATCTCAATAAAGTAAAGTAGGACCAGCTAGGTGTTAATATAGATGTTTCTATAATGTTGATTTTGATGATAACAAACAAGATTAAGAATGATTAATCTTTTAAGCTCAAATTATTTTTTATACATGTTAAATAAATCATTATTTTTACATTATAAAGGTTTAATATTTAATGAAAAAATGATTTTATGAAATTAGTTGTTTTTTAAGTTTATGGTTTAATTGAAAGAATTTTGAAAACTTTGAAATCAACAAATATTGCTTGAAATTTTAGTGAAGGACTTATTTGAAAAGTGTCATAGCATTTTGGGCAATATCATAATTTTAAAAAGTTTTGGGATTAACAAAGCATTACTTATAAATTCTAAAATTTGATCTATTTGTAAAGTTTCATAACGTTTTGGGCCGTAGTACAATTTTATAAAGTTTTAGGGTCAAACTATAATTTTAAAAAATAGTACACTGTACAGGTTACTGTAGCAAGCGGCTTACCGAATGTGAAAAACCGGCAAGCCGGATGTTGGGCAGAATGTATCCGAATTGAAAGCGGCTTACCGGATATGGTTAAACGGCAAACCGGATTTTGGGCAGTAAGCTTCTGGAGCATAAACGACTTACCGGATTTCGCAAGCGGCAAGCCGGATATTTTAAAATTTAAAATTTTGCCTTAACGGTAACATTAAGCAGCTAACCGAATGTCCATAAACAGCAAGCCGGTTATGACCAAAATGTGCATAACGGCTAGTTTTTGAGCTCAAACTATATAAACTCAAAACCAATTCATTTTTTGTAATCTTGGCAAGCAAAAACAAGTGCACACAACATATATTGAGCTTCAATTTCGTAAATCATCATTTATTAAATCATCTTTGTTCTTCAATTTGTATATCCACTCTTAAAGAGAGTTTCATTGTTGTAGTTTTCATTTCTCATCAAATTATGAGTGTACAAGTGTGGGAAACACTTGGGGTGAAGAGATTGGAGAGATAATCTCTTGTTGTAAAGGTTCATTGACACCTTGAAGTCAATTGTAAACGTTTGAAGCCTTGGAAAGGCTTGGATAGTGAAATCCTCAAGTCTGGTGTGCTTAGAGGCGTGGACGTAGGTGGGGATTGCCGAACCACGTAAAAATCCTTGAGTTTGCTTTCTCTTCCCTTGCTCTTTAATTATTGTGTTTTGATTGAACTTATTGCTTTAAATTTTTATTAAGACATTATTGTGTGGATTTGCTAAGATAATTTTTAAAATTCCAATTCACCCCCCTCTTGGGTTGCACACTTATATTTTATTTGGTATCAGAGTGAGGTGCTCTTGTGTAGACTTAACCATCTAGAGTTAAAGTTCAATGGCAACCCAATATGACTCAACATTTAGGGAAGAACAATCCATAATTAAACCACCGTTCTTTGACGGAAATGACTACTCGTATTGGAAAACTAGGATGAGAATTTATTTACAAGCACTAGATTATGAAATTTGGGAAGTTGTTTGTGATGGTTCTTTTATGCCTTTGATTAAAAATGAAGTCGGGAAAGATATTCCAAAACCTTCATGGGAATGGAATGAATTGGAAAAGAGAAAAGCTACTCTAAATTCCAAAGCTATGAATGCCTTGTTTTGTGCACCAGATAAGAAAGAATTTCATAGAGTATTTAGTTGTGAGAGTGCTAATGAAATTTGGCACAAACTTGAAGTTGTTTATGAAGGCACGAATCAAGTGAAAGAGCCTAAAATTAGTAGGTACACTTGGCAATATGAATTGTTTCAAATGGAACAAAATGAGAGTGTGTATTCTATGTATACTAGATTTACAGACATAATGAACACTCTAGGAGCCCTAGGAAAGACTTTTTCAAATAGCGAGAAAGTTAAGAAAATTATTAGGTCGCTACTTAAGAAATGGAGACAAAAAAGGACTGCCATTGAGGAAGCTAAAGATTTTAATATCTTACATATTGATGATTTAATTGGTTCTCTTATTTCTTATGAGGAAGACATGGCAGCCGAAAGAGACAATGAGGACAAGAAGAAAAGCATTGCTCTCAAAGCCTCAAAACAAGAGAGTGATGAGGAAAGCGAGCTGGATGAGGAGGAGATAGATATGCTGGCTAGGAGGTTCAGAAAATTTTTAAGAAATCCGGTGAGCGAAGAAAATTTAGAGACCTCAAGAATCGAAAGGAGAAGAAGGAATTAATCAAATGTTATGAGTGCAAGAAGCTTGGCCATATAAGAACGAAATGCCCTCTTCTCAACAAGCTCAAAAAGAAAGCAATGGTAGCCACATGGGATGATAGCGATGAGGAAACAAGTGATGA
>MKYO02016677.1:322929-379238 GCA_002013955.2 Citrus medica
CACCATATTGATTAGAGCGTGGTTCATGAGGTGTGGATTCCCCCCTCATGATTTAATTGGCATTAATACGGATTATTTAGCCCATGATGCATGTTGATACGGATCCAGATACCCAAGTACGTCAAATTAATAGATTTATACTTTAATTTCTTCTCGCCATTTCAATTCCAATTTTTAGGATAATTTGAATCACTTCCACTACAAATCCAACCACCCATTTACAAAATTAATTCTATCCACAATTAAAATCCACCTCCTCGTGGGATCGACACTCGTCACCATTAGTCTATACTATAATAGATTCGTGCGCTTGCGAGTTCATTTAAATTTGCACAATACTTAAGAAAAGGAGTAATGAGCTCAACAAAATTGTGTTAAAATTCACAAGTGGTCAAAAGAATTTAGAAAAATTACTAAGCACTCAAAAATGTGTGTTTGAGAATGGAGGACTTGGGTATAAGCCTAACTTGAAATAAAAATATTATAAAAATTATTTTGTTAAAGCTACCTCCACAAGTGATCATAAGATCGTTTGTCATTATTGTAATGGAAATGGTCATATGAGTTTTAGATGTCCAATTAAGAGAAATATATATTATGGAATCAAGTGTATTTGGGTTCCAAAAGGAACCATTGCTGACACTCAAGGATCCAAGAATATTTGGGTACCAAAACACACAACTTGAATATTTTTTGTAGGTACCACAAATAAGGAATGGTGGAGAGTTCCTTGATGAAGCTTGTGAGGATAATCATTTGAGCATGATCTAGGAGAAAAAGATGAGGCAAGATGATTTAATTATTTTGGTAATAATTCTTGCCATATTAATTTTGATGAATGGATCATGATAAATGGATAATAGCTTGAATTTGTGAAAGTATACTTGTATGTTTACATGATTGAATTATCATTGTGTTTAACATTGAGTGCTTTATCATGATGCATGGTTATATACATAAGATGATAGCTTGTCAACTCATCATGATAGCTTTGTTTGATTTTGATGATTATGTAATGCGTAAGCTTGATAAATGAATGATATGCTTGAATTATTAATCTTTGAATGCTTATATGTTTTATGATTGTGTAAAATATATACATGATGAATGAATTATATATGTGAATTCTTGTGTCGTTAATTGTGTTATATCATCATTCACTTATAAAATTGACATCATTGTTTGATACGATTTCATATGTTTGGTCTTGTATGCATTTATGTCTCATGTATTAAATGGCTTATTGAAAAGTTTTAATCTCAAAATGATTTAAAATTAATCAATTTTAAAAGCCAAAAATAAAATGGTGAGTGTAATACAAGTATAAGAGCTAGCCAATATTCAATTAGAGACAAAAGGTTTTCCAAGTCTAAACCGGATTAGCTTTGGTTGCTCTCGGGACAATATTCAGATAACCGGATTTGCAATCCGGAAAACCGGATTTGCTAAGCCTCTTCTCTGCCACATAACCGGTTAGCCGGTTCTTCAAATCCGGAAAATCGGATTCGAGTGAAGACCTTTCTGGCACATAACCGGATTTCCGGTTAAAGTCAATCCGGAAAGCCGAATTCGTGAAGCCCACATCCTGTCTCAAAACCGACCAGCCGTTTAAGCCAACCGGCAAGCCGAATTCGTGCTTCTCACTCTCGGGCCAATATCCGGCCAACCGGATCACAAATCCGGCAAACCGTTTTCGGCTTTTATGATTCTGGTCACTAACCGGCTAACCGGTTAGTGAAATCTGGCAAGCCGGATTCGGGCATTGATATTTTGTTCATTATCTTCTCCTTTATTCAGTCAATCGGTTACTCTCTCTCTAAAAACTGTTTGCTTCACTCTCTCACGCAATATCTCTCTAAAATCCATCAATCTCATCCTTTTTCACTTCAAATCCTTTATGCTTGTATTTGAACACACCAACATTTACTAGTCTTTTTTTTGGATTATATGGATGTTTGCTATGATTTTAGATTATATGTCTATTTTGAATTATATGGATTTGATATAGTTATATGTTATGTTCTTTACTTATGTTTTGGATAATTTTGAATTAATGTGCTTGATTTGAGGTTTTGATGATTGATAGGGGAGACAAATATGATATGTTTTTGGATAAAATCATTTTGGTTAAATTTTTAAATTGGCCATATATTTAGGGGGGGCATATAATAAGATTTTGGATAATATGCACTTTGAGTATTCTTTTGATGATTGATATTTGATTATGGTGATAATTTTGATGATATTTGATTATGGTGATGATTTTGAGATATAATGACGATTTGATTACATGGGTGTGTTATATGATAAATTTATGTTATGAGTTGTTGACTTGGTAATTGATGGAATAATGGTTCGTGATATTTTAGTGTGATGATTTGTGTATGACTATTCGGACAACATGAGTAACAAATTTACTACTTTTATTCTTTTCCTTTAAGTTTTCTTTTTGATGATGAAGGGGGAGAAGAATAAATGTTTTTAAATTTATAAAAATTTACTACTCTTTTTCTTTGCCAATTAAGTTTTCTTGTTGATGATGAAGGGGGAGAAAAATCTATGTATTTAAATCTGTTAATTTAGCTAATTGGTAAATTGTAAGAGAATATTATATTTAGGGGGAGCAATTTGTGGAATATTCTTTAAATACATGAAATGTTTGTCATCATCAAAAAAGGGGAGATTGTTAACATAGATGTTTCTATAATGTTGATTTTGATGATAACAAACAAGATTAAGAATTATTAATCTTTTAAGCTCAAATTATTTTTTATACATTTTAAATAAATTATTATTTTTACATTATAAAGGTTTTATATTTAATGGAAAAATGATTTTATGAAATTAGTTTTTTTTCAAGTTTATGGTTTAATTGAAAGAATTTTGAAAACTTTGAAATCAACAAATATTGCTTGAAATTTTAGTGAATGACTTATTTGAAAAGTGTCATAGCATTTTGGGCAATATCATAATTTTAGAAAGTTTTGGGATTAACAAAGCATTACTTAGAAATTCTGAAATTGGATCCATTTGTAAAGTTTCACAACATTTTGGGCCGTAGTACAGTTTTATAAAGTTTTGGGATCAAACTATAATTTTAGAAAATAGTGCACTGTACAAGTTACTGTAGCAAGCGGCTTACCGGATGTGAAAAATCGGCAAGCCGGATGTTGGGCAGAATGTATCCGAATTGAAAGCGGCTTACCGGATATGGTTAAACGGCAAACCGGATTTTGGGCAGTAAGCTTCTGGAGCATAAACGGCTTACCGGATTTCGCAAGCGACAAGCCGGATATTTTGAAATTTAAAATTTTGCCTTAACGGTAACATTAAGCGGCTAACCAGATGTCCATAAACGGCAAGCCGGTTATGACCAAAATGTGCATAACGGCTAGTTTTTGAGCTCAAACTATATAAACTCAAAACTAATTCATTTTTTGTAATCTTGGCAAGCAAAAACAAGTGCACACAACATATATTGAGCTTCAATTTCGTAAATCATCTTTGTTCTTCAATTTGTATATCCACTCTTAAAGAGAGTTTCATTGTTGTAGTTTTCATTTCTCATCAAATTGTGAGTGTACAAGTGTGGGAAACACTTGGGGTGAAGAGATTGGAGAGATAATCTCTTGTTGTAAAGGTTCATTGACACCTTGAAGTCAATTGTAAACGTTTGAAGCCTTGGAAATGCTTGGATAGTGAAATCCTCAAGCCCAATGTGCTTGGAGGCGTGGACGTAGGCGGGGATTGCCGAACCACGTAAAAATCCTTGAGTTTGCTTTCTCTTCCCTTGCTCTTTAATTATTGTGCTTTGATTGAACTTATTGCTTTCAATTTTTATTAAGACATTAGATTGCTTGTTGTGTGGATTTGTTAGGATAATTTTTAAAATTTCAATTCACCCTCTTGGGTTGCACACTTATATTTCACTAGGAATAGACGTATTTAGATCATGTTGCATGTAATTTCCATGCTATGTATCCACAATTGATCTATGTCATGTAATTGTATTGATATATGTGACCATGGATGGATTGGGTTACAATTGATGTAACAAAGGCCACTATGATCTTATATTTATGTGGTTATTGGACGAGATTGTTCATATATACTCTAAGGACATAATAGCAATTTTTATGAGCTCATTCAGTTAAACGCATTTTAGATTTCATTTGTGGCCCAGTGGGAGATTGTTAGATTAATTCTTTAATTAATCTAATATTTGGGGCCACACATGAAACAAATAAAATATGTGTTATTATTTAATTAGTCAACAATTAAGTGATCTATTTAATGTTAATTAAACGACTAAGGGTATAATTGTTGTGGATCAAATACATAGACACTAGAGTTACTTCTATGAGGGGCAGAAGTGATAATTAACACAAAATAACTGCTAGACAGTTTTAATTGAAATTGTTAGTTAGTTGTCTTATATACGAAGGTTATGGTCCCCATTCTATATCAATATCCTTTCATTCTCAAAATCCTCTTAGTGAGAATTCTTTAAAAATGATAAAGATTAGTTTGGAAGTCCATCACCAAGAATCAAGACTCTCTACACAACATCAATGGATTCAGGTACGCTTATGAAATTATATTACTCAGTAATTTAGTCTGCATTCAAATAAGGTTTTAGAGTTTTTTCACCAATAACAACAATGTGCAGACTGTGGATTTTGAAGGGGAGATGGAGTACTCATTGTATGATGTTTATGACATATTTGACTTGGAAAGGTATTCTTCCGGTGTGGATTAGATTTTAAAGAGTGAGAAAACTTAGGGTCATGGTGATGAGGCAGTCCTGAACAAGCAGCAAGAGGCTGTTGAAGAAAAGGCACTTTTAGCTCAACAAAACGATCCAATTGAGTTGTCGTGCCTTGATAGCATCTTGGAAATTATGGAATCCGAAGTGGAGATTGATTCTTTACCTGACAGACTTGTTTTTGATGTGCAAGAGTTTTTGTCTGAACTCGATCAAATTGTTGAACCCAGGGATGAGAAAGATGGGAAACAGCAAGCTGTGGCATGGGAAGAGGAAATGGGGCCGCTGCCTATGGAGTTTCTATCAGGGTCAATCAAGTGCTTAATCGAGTAATGTAATTGCAAGCAATGCACTAGAGAGGAGTGGGAAATTCTAATCTCACTCTTGCTCGCTCTGCTTTGTCATATGATTTTATGAAATCAATACTTGGATTACTTGTCTATGTTATGAAAACAGTTTGTTTCTTTTTCAATTGTAATATAATCACGTCATATTCCATTTTTCCAATGAAGTTATGGCTCTGAAGAGCTGTTTCTATCTATGTTCTTTACAAGAGTTGTTTAATAAAGTGATATTCCTTATGTTGTTATACTTTGTACATAAATCTAAAATGATGAAGTTGAACAGCAGGGGAAGATGAAAGTAAGTACCACTACGATTGTGATATGATTTTGAAAATTATCAGGAATGTAGAAAATTTTGGTTGGATGAGTTAAAAATTATTCAATTCATCAGTTGGCCATAATTTTTTTTGAGTTGTAGTAATGTAAAATATTGCAAACGATTCATCAATCTGAGTAAAAAAAGGCAGTCTGCAGTCTTCACAAATGGTAATGATAGCTTGACTGGAGATAGAACTTGACGGTAAGACCTAGAAAAAATTGCTAGCATAATTTTGAAAGGCTGTACGATTATCAACAGTATAGCATGGCCCCTGGCAAGTATCAGAATTGAAATATTAATGTTTTACTCTACAGTCAATATCAACCCTTGATATTCCCTGATTCTAGGAACTTCAAGAGCTTTCCATCCCATGCCTTGCTAATGTCTTTCCTGCTTCAGAAGTCAAATATGAGCTTTCCCGCCAAATTATTTCTTTGTTGGGACATTTTGTCGAACAGTTTTATACTTCCATCAAACACTTCTGTTTTAACTAACAAAGACCCAGACCCTGAGTTGACAAGGTTGACAAAAATAAGAAGGGTAAGTCTTTGGTTGCGGAACAGTTTTACTAGTCAAGTGAATCATCGCAGACATTTTTTTTCATCATTCGTGTAGATAGATACAAAGCTGTTTTAATAAATACATGCATCATCGGCCAGTATTGATCAAAGTTGAAGCTCTCAAGAGTCCATTAATTAACTAACTTATTTTAGTTCTATGCTTGAGTGAAAACTCATTGCTCAATGTTTATAGCCGAACACAATTAGAAAACTCGATGTACTTGATGATCAAAATGTTCGAAAATGCTTGAACAACTACCATGTGATATTTGGATTGGGTACTTGATCTATTGTTTGTGTTAAAATAAAACAACCTGCATCATAACAATGACTAGCTAGATAAAATTGTCATTTCCGGCGTTAATTATTGATAATAGCAATAATATTGATTAATTATTTTGAAATAACTGAGAAAAATATCTTGAGGCAGCATAAGATATATATGAATGTGTTTTGAGTAAATATATACATAACTGCAGCTAGGTGCCAAAGGGATAGGACAAGCTGCTAGTGTTATTATCTCAGTGGAAGCTGAGAAAACCATTGCAGGACCGGGACAGTAAAGAGAAAAGACCTCTTATGCCGGAAAAGGCACACTCTGCGCCTAATTTGGCTTCTCATTGGACTGAGTCTATCTCAGAATCTATGTAGGTTCGGCAAGATGATGAGTTGTTTCCATGGTAAATTAATGCATATAGGTTAGGCATATAAAAGTAGTTAGTCACTCACACACATTGCTCGCATGCTGCAACAAATATTAAGGTTTTAACAGAGGGGTCCCCTTCCCCTAGTTCTGGGGTTCTTGGAGAGACTACAGTGAATATGACAGGAGAAAGATGAATGTCTGCCGAGAGCTCAAGCCCTTGAAGAAAATTGCACTTGGAAAATGAAGACAGATAGAATCAGACAGAGTCCAACATTCAACATAAAAAAGGCGGCATTTTAAAGCTTGTGTTGCTCAATTCTCTTTTTCCCTTTGTCCCTACACGGGGTGATAGTGGATATGAAATTCAAAAAGAAACTTCACTGATAGCTAAAGTTGATCCTTTTCTCAAAGATTCGGTTGCAGGAGCCTAAGCTAGCCAAAACTATGGCAGCCAATAGCATGTATAAACCCCAGCACAAGAGGTGAATCGCAGTTTAAAAGTAAAATAATGTTTATATAACATGAGTACTACAATTACACTTGTAATGTACAAACATGAAGCAAATGACATATCATAGGCAAGGACATCAGGGTCGGTAGCATATGCCTTACTGCATGAAGAATTTCACACTTATCTGTTTCAGTTCTAAAATTACGCACGCAAATACAAGAAAATCAACAGCTAAAGGTGAAGTTGAAACAATAGAAAAGTTTGAATGCATAAAATCATCACTAGAGATGGTCGAAAGAGATATTCACGGCTGCTATCTCTAGATCAGCCTAAAATATGCTAAGGTCGAACCTCAGCTTAAGGAGCTTGTCATGAAGCCTAAGACAGCCAAGAATTGCAGGAAGTGGTTACAGTGACATCTCAAACTATCCCTTTTGTTTCAACAACCATTTCTATTTCATGTTCCTTTCTCAAAGAACCATTTACTGTATTAAAAGTTTCAATTTCCATTGATTTTCACGAGTTGATATTTTTGGAAGAGAATAGTAGAGAAACTACTCCAGTTTATAAATTATGAATTAACTTAGAGGAGTGTCTATGTGATTGAATCACTTCCCAGGATTGAGCTGAATTTGATTAGTGATATAGTTTAATGAACCAGTCAATCCAGATAATGTAGCTTAGCAGATAGGATTTTGTGCAAAGAATTGGATAACTGTTTCTGAGTTAGAGTAATAAACCAAGCATCAACAGTACATTGAGCGAATAATCATTTTTTTTTTCATAAAACAGCTTAGCACACCTCCATTTGTAATTAACATACGATTTTTTTTTCTTCTTCCATTCTAAAGTCTCAAACCCTCCAATGGAGAAGACAACAAGCCCTGCACAAGAATCTGAGATTTCCTCTGGTTCTGTCACAAAGCAGGACATCTCTTCAGTCTCCTTAGGTACCAGAAACCCATCTTTTTAATGGCATTCCTTTATGTTCTCTTTTTTAATATCTTTAGCCCAAAAAAGAAAGAAAGAAAGAAAGAAAGAAAAAGCTACCTGGACAATTTTTTTTAAATTTTTTTCTTAAGTAAGATGTATAATATAGTTTCCCTTGTTTAAAGGCCGAAATATGAAAATTAAGAATTAAACAAGTGACTAGGGAAACATGTTAGCACAGCAAAGAGAATCTTGAACGGATTATTTTTCTTAATAATTATAGTACATTATTCATTAGATTTATTTTTATTTTTTATTTTCTTTGGGTTTGGGATTAAGAATTTTGTTTAATTGTTACCACTACTTGCTTGATGCCATTCTAATGATATTGCGGTTGCTTATGGGGGATGAAATAATAAATCCACTGAATATATTATTTTTTTCTATTGTAAGTGCAGAATATGCATTATAGCATGTTTGTTCATCTATACAACAATTTACTGTTGTAGTCCTTTTGTTTCTAACAGTCCTATTATTTCTTGGCCTCTTCTTGTAATTGAATCAATTAGTGTTTCTATGATTAATCAATTGAAGCATTTTCAATATCTCATGTGCACAGTTGAAGACAAGTTGCAAAAGTACCAAAACCTTATGCTATGTTTTAAAATTGTGGGCCATCAAACAATAGGTAAACTTGTTAGCTGCATGATTTTTCCTGAACTTGCTTCCTGGATGCCAACAAGATGAATGTATAAATTGATTTTTATTTTTAAAATAAAGAATGGTTGTCAATTGGGGCAGAACTATGTGGAAGTCAGTATGCTGCAATCATGTTTCCCCATTTGTGGAGTCTTGCTTTGAACTGTTTATAGGTATTGAAATTTATAGGTTTTGAATTATTTGGGGAAGGGGAGGGGGGGGGGTGATTTTTTTCTTTCCAAAATTTTGTCCTTCGATTGAAAATTCTTGTTAATAAAGTGTAAGTTTGTGGTGCAGAAATGAGCATTTCTAGTTTTATCTACTGCGTTGAGAGTTTAGTGTACGATCATAAGTATCCTCAGTGGGAAACATGCTTTGAGAAATTGGCATTGGATCCGAAACCAATTGGTGATTGCTATACCAGTGGCTATGGAACTCAGGTCAGCCTTGCGATTTTGTAATATCTGCTCAAGTTATCTGTTAATTTACATTTTCTAGCTCTTGTCTAACCAATACCAATACTAAATCAGTATGGCTATCATCTCAAGAACTGCCATTAGGTTGCAGTAATTTATAGCATATATATGCGCTTGGGTACATGAACATAGAAGAATATTACTGGAGTTATATTTTAGATTGCCTTGGGTTGTTGTTGACGTACAGCCACTGTATGGGGGTACGTTCTTGATTTTCTTATGCCCCCAATTTTATAATCGGAATAGAATTTGCTCAACAAAAATGTACAATTCTTGAAATTTGAAGTAGAAGATTATTATATCAAATATTTTGATAATCTTTTGCATTAGAAATATTGAACCTGGGGATCTTCAGGAAAATGAAATATTTCTCCTGCTGCAGGACTACGAAATCTTTATAGGCTATATCTGCATGGCTTACGAAGGCAATCTCGTGCCTAAGGCATGCGGCAACCTAGTCCTTATCACCAACCGCTATGGGGTCAAACAAGAGCCTGTCTTTCCAGCTATCCATAATAAGGAGATAACAACATTACCCACAAGAATTAAATCAGCCATAACAATGTGGATACGCAAGATCAGCATGGTAGCTTCGTTGTAGATGCCTCGTGCTTTCATATTGGCTTTTCCAATGTGTTTGTGACTGTTGATGAGTCCCCAGAAGGCAGAAGGTGGTGATGACTTGATTACAGGTTGTTAGTTGTTGTCTAAATGTGTAGTTTTAATTTATGACTTTGTTGAATGGTGTTTGTGTAGAGAGCTATTAGCTGTTAGCATATGTAATGTGTGAGCTTTCAATTTTCACGTGTATGAAAAAAATGAGTTAGAACTATTTCATAGGTTATATGTTTGGGAATTAATGAAAAATAAATGTTATGCTATCAAAAATTTTAAAATTTGTTAGTTTTACACTTGTTTTATGAAGAACTATGATTTTTTTAATTTAAACAAAAAAAGAATTGATGTACAAATTTTAAAATTTAAAACTTCTATATTTAATATTTTTAAGTACTAATAAATTTTATAATTTTTAAATGAAAAATTATCATTGCACCACCTTTATTTTATCTTATGTTTATCCAACCACTACAAAATTTTAACATGTACTTTTAAAATTTTTAAAATTAAAAATATTAAATGTAGAAGTCTTAAATTTTTATGGTGCAACATAAGACATGTGAAAATAAAGGTGGTGCAAATTACATGTTAAAATTTTGTAAATTTTGTAGTGATTGGATGAACATAAGGCAAAATAAAGGTGGTGCAATGATAATTTTTCTTTTTTAAATATATAATTTAAATTAATCGCCAAAAAAAGTAATACAGTATAGTGCAGCACTAAACATAATATAACTATAAATTAATATAGTACAGTGTACCTAACTATGGCCAATGGGCCGTGCCGGCACTCTCGACCCACAAGGGCTTGTGGGCCGGCACGGTACGGCCCACCAAATTGGTGGGCCGTGCCGTGCCGTGCCTACCTTTTTTTTAGTTGAGCCCAGCACGGCCCACAGCACGAGCTCGCTCGTGCCGTGCCGTGGGCCGTGCCCAAAAAAAGCCCACCAATTTTTTTTTGTGTGCTTAAAAAAGTCCACGTGCCTAGCGTGCTTTATTTAAACCCACGTGCCTGACGTGCTTTTTTAAGCCCACAAACATAATAATAATAATAATAATAATAATATTCATAATCATAATCATATTAATTTTTATTTAGAGAGCAATTAACATTTTATTATTAATTTATCACAATTTCACAACTATATATTTTATTTCACAATAATCAATCATAATTCATAACACAACAATACATAAATTTAATTAAATTTAATTCCATAGATCATAATAATAATTAATTAAAAGTAAAAATACAATCCTCGAATAATCATTACAATAAGTCATAACCATGAAATATTAATATAACAAATCATAGGTCACAACTTACAAGTTACAACTACAAAACATGAACTGCGATCAATTGACGATTAACAAGCACGAAAAAAACATTTATTAATCACAACTATGGATACGGGAAACGAGCAAGGTTAATTCTATCTCGGTTGGTGGCNTTTAGATATATTTTAGCTCACTAATGAACCGTGCTTATTACGTGCTTTTTCGCGTGCCGTGCTTTGGCCCATCTCTAATCGTGCCGTGCTTTAAGGCCTGCGTGCCTAAAATTCTAAACCCGGCACGGCCCACGTGCGTGCCATGCCGTGCCTCGTGCCTCACCGAAACGTGCTCGTGTCGTGTCGTGCTCGTGCTGTGCCACGTGCCGCCCGGCCCATTGGCCACCTTTAAGTGTACCAAACGCACTTGTATAATCAACCACCTCTTTCTTTAGCACTAACCAAATTTTTACCTCCTTATAATGGGGCAGCGTGGGAGTTGAGATAGTTTTAGACTAAGTTCAACTATGACATATCACGATAGCCAATAATAGAATAGGTTTCAATTAGCGTTGTAGTTAGAAATATATTTTATAGGAGCAACTTAATAATAAATTCAACATAAAAGGTCACAACTTCAACTTATGGGAAAATTTCAATTAAGTTTTAAAAAGAAGCTTAAATATAGATTTTATCTAGAATATAGATTTTATCTAACAGAACAGGAACTGTTGGAGTTCTATTTCCTTCACAAAATTACCCAAAATCCTAATCTCTACCAAGCCAGTGATGATATTCCAGTGAAAGATTGCGATCTCTATGTCCCTCATCAGCCGAACTTAATTTGGAATTTATACGGAGGAAACCAATTAATGACGGGTCAAGCACTCTACTTCTTCATCCAGTCAAAGAAGGCGTCTCCTAAGGGTTCGAGGTTCTAACAGAAAGATTGGCTTCGGTGCTTAGCAGGGTGAGGATAGAGCTAAGTCTGTTAGTCTGTTCTTGTTGTTGGCTCTGAAGATCAAATTCTAAGGTTCAAGAAAAGGTTTAGGTATGAAAGTTGTAAAAACCTAGAACAGAATGGGAGGTGGATTATGCATGAATTTACCATTAATCCAGCCTTGTTGGGTGATCAATACTTGCATAGAGCACTCGATTTTGTTCTCTGCCACGTCATAAAGAATGAATTGAAAAACCACTCGGAGAAAGCCAATTTGGGCGGAAAGAGATCTTCTGGTTCCAAGAGAAAGCTGAAAAAAGTAGTGACCTCCAACGGCCACATTGATCACGATGATGAATGCTTTCAGAGCAAGAGCTTAAAGGCTCAACAAAATTCGGTTTTGATAGAACAAAGCCACTTACCATGGTCGAGTAACAGTCTGAACACAGTAGAGCACTTTGGGGATATCATAAATTCAGTGCCTGAATATTTAACTCCCTTTGACGTTGAAGGATATACGGCCAGTATGGATCAAATTTTAGAGAGTGAGAGGACTGAGGGTCATGGTGATGAGGCAGCCCTGAACAAGCAGCAAGAGGCTGTTGAAGAAGAGGCACTTTTGGCTCAACAAAACGATCCAATTGAGTTGCCGTCCCTTGATAACATCTTGGAAATTATGGAATCCAAAGTGGAGATTGATCCGCTACTTGACAGACTTGTTTTTTATGTGCAAGAGTTTTTGTCTAAACTCGATCAAATTGATGAACCTAAGGATGAATAAGGTGGGAAACTGCAAGCTGTGGCATGGGAAGAGGAGATGGGGCCGCTGCCTGTAGAGTTTCTATTGAGGGTCAATCAAGTGCTTAATCAAGTAATGGAATGCAAGTGATGCACTAGAGAGGAGTGGGAATTTCTGATCTCACTCTTGCTCTCTCTGCTTTGTCATCTGATTTTGTGAAAGCAATACTTATTGTTTGTCTATGTTATGTAAACAGTTTGTTTCTTTTTTAATTGTAATATAATCACGTCATATTCCATTTTTCAAATGAAGTTAAGGCTCTGAAGATATATTTCTATACATGTTCTTTACAACAGTTGTTTAATAAAGTGATATTCCTTGTGTTGATATGCTTTTTACATAAATCTAAATTGATTAACTTAAATAGTAGGGGAAGATGAAAGTAAGTACCACTATGATTGTAGCATGATTTGAAAACTATCCAGGAATGTAGAAAATTTTAGTTGTATGGGTTAGAAATTGTTCAATTCATTAGTTGGCCATGATTTGTTTCTCGTTAAAACAAGTAGCTTTTGAAATTTGTTTGACTCTACTTCGCCTTTTCTATTTTACTGAGTGATGTAAAATAACATTGGCATACAAGGGATTGTGATTTTGATTTTTAGAGTACCAAGGCCAATCATTGAGATGTAGTTACAGTTACCCCATTACCAAACCAATCAGAGAACAGAGCCTAATTGTATATGTGAATATGGCTTCATTAGCAGTCACTTTACACCCTAAAAATGATCATTGAGATAATCTTCGACTCCTGTTGTATGGATCTCCAGTATCACATGGTCAGGCAACATATTGACCTACTTAAATGCAAAGTAATCTTCCCAGATTTTGATCATTCCGACACATATAATTGAAAGTGGCATTCATCATTTTATTAACCATCATGTAATCCCAAATATGTGAGGGGGCCAAAAGAAAAATAAACCCCTGGTTGATTACAATATTGTATCATTAATTTTCCTTAATGCGATCGTCTATAGTACTTGTAAATACTAACCAAAGGAACAATTGTGTGTATAAACTGTGTTTCTTCGCGTGCGTTGAATATATGGCAAAATCCAAGTCTTTCTTCTATATTGAGAACTAGCTGATGGGCAGAAATGCACTAAGGCAAATCTCTCTCAGCAGTTGATTTACTCGATAAATATTTGCCGAGCAACATCCACTTCAAACCAAAGCTCTCGTGCCCAATCTCTTCATTTCACCTATGTATGTCGAGCGAATTTCCCATACAAAACGTATGCAATATCTGCATCTGCAGAGAGGGAGCCCAATGGCAGTCACTTCCATTGTACAGCTGTCAATTATTGGACCTTAACAGAGGTCGGCAGTCACTTCTGTTTATCCATCAGATAACTTATGCCACTTAAAAGCTGACCTAACTCCTCGATTCAGACAATGTCGACAATGTGACTCCACATAGAACTAGTTACTACCTTGCTTGTTTCTTACCATCGAGAATATGAATTTCCATATGTCTTCCAGTTATCCTGCCGACTTTGTCTTCTGGAACTCCTACACGCATAACCGTATGCATCTGATGATCTTCCGTAATGGCTATTTTGTGGACTTTCCTTTGTAGCCTTTCTTATTTCCTGTTCCTGATCATACTCTGATCGCTGTAAAGAAAAGAAAGGGTCATCAAAGTAGTAAGGGAGAAGCTATAGTCAAATTAAAAATGAACTACCAAGAATGCAAAAATGATAACCCTTTCAAGGCATCTTGGTGACTTGCTCAATATCAACAAAGTTATATTGCGGTGAAGTTCTGACACTTTTAGCTTGCAAATGTAGGCCCCACTGACTATTTTTCAAAATAGGCAGTGAGGCATGTGATGTGCTCACCCTATCACTATTAAGTCTCAAACGGGTGACTGTGAGTTAAATTTAGGTATTAGAACATGTTCAATCCTTCGGATTTGAAGAATTTCCCAGGTTGAAGTTAAAGTCATCCATATTTCCAGTTTTCGATTAATTATGTATAGTAAAAAAGTTATCCTGTGCAGAACTACGATAAAAGCTTTGTATATCTTGTCCAGATCCATGAATAGATTAGTCCAATTTTTATTCCCACATGCTGCTACATAAACTCTCATGGAGGCTAAAGCAACTGGATATAATTTTTTGACCAAATGCTTACCTATTGAACAATTAATATGTTGAAGGCTCAGAAACAGAAAAAGAACAAAAATCTACATTAAGAAATTTTAAGACTAAACTAAAAGTGATATGCAGATAACAAGGTGGAGGTCGATGACATACATCATTAGTGTGTAATACCCACAATATATCATCACACATTAAAAGCTCTCATGTTGTAATCAAAGGGAAAGCAAACCTTAGTGGGGTCTGAAAGTACAGCATATGCCTCTCCAATCATTTTAAAAAGCCTGTCAGCATCCTTGTGAACCTCATGAGCAATTTCTTTCCAAAGTAGTCCTTCATCTCCATTCTCAGTCCTTACCAGGAACTGTCCAGCCTGCATCAAGCAGCAGACATGCAGTCATCGGAAACAAGTTAAAAACAGTATGATAGTACATTATAAATAAGTTAAAAACAGCAGGTACGAAGATGTGGAACCTTGTCTGGGTGATGTTTGAGTGCTGCCTTTCTGTATGCCTTTTTTATATCAGCTGCTGTATCAGATGCTTTAACTCCCCTGGTATCACAATAAGAAATGGTAAACAACTTAAAGGTCCATTTAGTTTAAAAATTCACCTAAGAACCTTGCATAAGCTCTTCTTATTCATAATTGCAACTTAAACAATATTAAAATAACTTTTGAGATTTATTTTGCTTCTGACAAGGAAAAGCATCTGAATAACACAAAACATGTCAAGACAACTGATTTTAAGCTGTTGGAAAAATAGAAAAGAAAGAAGCATCCCCAAAGAAAACAATTTTGCACATCAAGATCATGACTTCTAAAGCACTAGAAGGACTAACTCATTAATAACATAAGTATTATGTCTTTTATTCACAGGACATTGCCAATCCACTTTGAGTCAGTAATTCTGATAGAACATGTTTGATAAAGGTTATCCAGAAAATATAAGTTCAAAAGACTCCAACGGAATAGACTTACAAGATTAGGTAGAAATCCAGCGGCTCTCCCTTCTTCGCATCTTCTTCCATTGAAGACAAATGCCGACATGCTTGCCTTAAGTCTCTGCTGCTAATGGTCCTACCTGGTGATCTTGACTGTTTTGCCTTTTCAGCAGATTGATTTTCAAGAATTGATACAAGCCTCTGAAGGTCACTAGCTGCTTGTGTGTAGTCTCTGATCATCTCATGTAAGGCAGCTCTTCTAGAAACAGCCTGAAAGGGGATGAATAGTCAGACACTGAGATAAAATAGTATTAAGATAAAGGCTAATGCAAGCACAAAACTAAGCAGCAAGTACAGTAAAAATTTATATTGACAAGAAATAGTGCACATTAATTTTGACAAGAAAATAATCAAAATGAAATTGAAAAGGTTGATAGCTTCCTGGTAATTCTCAAATCAATAGAAACTGACACTTTCATGTCTCATCACATTCTGAGCAAACAAACCTGTGGATTTGCCTTTTAAAGAAAAGGGGAAAAAATGGAAATACTCAAAATTCTAATGATCAAATACGTACAGGTAATTAGTCAGGCAACAGTCTAAACTTGTACTCAGATTGTTTCCAGATTTGAGAAACACTCATTTACCACATCCAAGATTTAACTAATAGACTTCTTCAAGAAACTTCTTCTGCTAAACAACTGGCAGCTTCACTTCAGTGGGTAGGTTTAACAATTTGAAAGAAGTACACATCACATGATCCAACAGCATAATTTGAAAGACAGACAAAGACACACACACACACACACAGAGGAAAATGGAAAACATCATCTGACAAATCATCCTCATAGAATCCAAGTGAGCTACTGTGCCACCAAGAAGCACCAAAGATAAATTATAGAGGCAAACCTTAGTGTAATTTTCATCGAGGGCCATTGCTAGACTACAATCTGCGATAGCATCAGCTATTTGGCCCAAAGCTTGAAGTGCAGCAGCACGATTGCAGAAACAGATAGCTGCAAAAGGGCGAGATTTGATATTGGTTGATAAAGCAACAGTGTAATGCTCCACTGCTTCTGTATACCTTCTTGATTTAACTGCTTCATTCCCAGCACTCTGAAATTCAAAAGTGTAGTAAAATAAATTATCAGACAAATTAATATTCATACCATTTAACTCTCAACGCTATTCAAAAATTAAAGGACAAACAAATAAAGCACTGAATCCAGAAAAAAGGACAGGTTTCACTTGATTTTATGCAACAGGATTTGAATTCATGATACAGAAGATTTCGCGAAAATGAAACCATGCAGCAAACTTCTGGATTTTCTGATTCCCAACCTAATTAATTCTATCAATTCTGTGCAACCTTCTACAACGCGCACATGCACTTAAGTTCGTCCAAAAATACACATTACCATTCATATGCCATACATTTGAGCCACATATAATACTTAGTTTGTGAAAAACAATTAACCCAGAAAAGCTTGCCCTACAAGCTTGAGAGATTACAAATACTGAATCTAATTAGTGTAGATGACAAGACGCTGAAGCAAAAACCGGAGGGAAGAAACAAGGAAAATCCAAGGCATTGTCTAAACTAAATGTAGGTTTAATTGGAGTCACAAATAGCTGTTTCTATTTAATAGTGATCACATTATCAGGCTCTATCAAGTTAATATCCAGGTTAATTTTTTTTTTTTTAATTTATAACTTAGTTGTATTTTGCTAAATTTTAGGTTTGCTGTGGCTTAGCATACAGGCTGCTACTTTTGGCTTAGATATTATATTGATTTTCCACAAGAAATCTCCATATGATTTTCTCATCGATAAAGTTTTGAATTTTCTTTCCTAGATTCTTATTAAGGAAACAAAATTCTCACAGCATTTGGAAAACTCAAATTAAGTTAAGCTCTCTATCATTGATGAAATTTTAGTTTTAGTTAAGTTTTACACATCCTTTCACAGCCAACCTGATTCCTTGAACCAGAACCCAGTTTTCATATTGCTGTCGAGTGTTTCTAGCAGCAATATCTGGGTTATCTTTTCTCTCCAAAATCACTATTTTTATATATAAATGACTTGCCTTGTAAATTACAAAAACTTACAATTACAACTAAAAGGCCAGAGGAGATGAGAAGAAACTTAAAACTAAAACTACAAGCAACCAAGGATATTGTAAACAAAACTGCATAAAACAGCGCACACCTCTTCAAAGTTTTTTTTTCCATAATATAAATCCTACTTCTTAAGCATCAACGACTACTATTGATTTGAAGGATTACCTTTCCCTGCAACTCTCTAGAAATAAATGAACAGCTATGGTTTATCTATTATTCTAAGTGTTTGCTTAGTATAGTATTGACACCAGATTGACTATGTGGTCTTCTGTTCAATTCACTCCATCAGACGAATAGAATTTGAACATGTTGTAATTGTGGTAGTGTATGACCATGTGTCTTGCACATGAAAGAGTGCCTTAGAGCCTAAACTTTTGGAGAAATGGTAGCTTAACAAATACAAATGAAGACAACAAATAAACAAATCAAGGCAACAATAGGTAAGCCCAACCAGATCCCAAAGTCCTGTTAATATACAAAGCTAACTATCAAGGCTCCGAAAATGCCATCAGTCCTCTGCAAGAACCATTCTGCATTGGATTTTGTCTAGCTATTAATTTTCAAAGGATTGATAAATTTTGTTTCTGTGATGATCCATGAAAAGTAAAACACATTGTGTTTCTGCCACATTCCTCCCAGTTACATACACCACCAAGTTTTGCACTCATGATTTTCCAAAAAATGGAGATGACCTATTTCTTTATCTATTTCATAACACAAATCAGGCTAATAGAGATTAAATGCATCCAATTTATTAAGTACATCCAAACAAGGACCACAGAGGCATTCTAATGACTATTTTCTCAAAAATACAGGCAAAGAAATAACTTAAGAGCAATAAATAGGTACCTTGTGATGTAGAAGCGCACGAACAGTGCCAGCTAATGACATTGATGATTCCAATATCTCACTTCCATATCTATATAGTTCAAATAATGATAAGAAAGAAATTCCCCAATGCAATTGGACATAGAAAATTCAAGAATTATTTATGCATGATGAAAGTTCTGCATTACCTGTCGCTAATGGATCCAACTTGCTCTAGCTTCTGAAGTAAATCCAGTGCCACCTCAAGCTTTCCTAAGCAAAAGTAGGACTTGGATATGAGGCGCCACCTCCACAGCCTTGCAAGAGAGTAAGTTACACTTCCGTTATCAGTGAGCACTGAAGCAAAATTCTTCTCAGCTACAGGAAGAGTATGTTCACACAGTTGAATGGCTTCCTCATATTTCCGCAACTGCAGATGCCAACTACCATGTTAGGATCAAACTTAATGACATACAAATAAAATAAATCACACAAATAACAATCTACACCCAAAAAATAAATCAGAAAATTCAATATTTCTTCAAAAGAGAATTAGATAAATCAGCAGGGTTACATGTTAAAGAAAACAAACCATGTACAGAGCATCTGCTTTCATTTCAAGTAACTTTTCTGAGGATGAACTAATAGACAAGGCCTCATTAATTCTTTCTAAAGCACTAGATACTGCTTCTGATGTTTTCTGCTCCAATAGTTTTCCGGAACAATTAATATACTCAGTTACTTTCTGCAAGGAAAACCACACAATTAGTCATCAACAAAGTTACATCAATCTCCAAAGGTGCAATAGAGAAAGAGAGAGGCAAAAAAGAAAGGACAAGAAGTTTAGAGACAGAAAAGTATATGATAATTCCATTCATGAGGATCTGTACCATAGTAATAACAGGATCAGCTCACTAAAGCAGAAATACAGTTAGTAATTTCAAAGAGAAACATATGCTAACTAGAACTTCACATAATCAATTATAAGCAAAAACATGGCTTTCAAGATTAAATTTGAGGGCATTGAGCTTGGTGTGCATAAATATACATGTGTTCTTCAATGAACTTCATTTCCTTGTCTATCACATGCAATTTGGTTTCATTCTCTTCTTATACTATCTTTTGGTGTGCTTTTGATTGTAGGAAAGGCACAGGTAGAGACAGAGAGACTAGAGAAGCTCTTTCTCTTGCATGTTTCCCATGCTTCTCAAACTTTCAGTGAATTATATATTAATCCAAAAGAACCAACTCATAAAATTGACACTAAAAGAGAAGCAGTATCTTGTATTCCATTGGTAAGAAAATCTTTATACTTTGTTCCTTTCTTATTCCATTTCTCTGTTGCCTCTTGGCTTAACAATTCACATAATTCCTTGTACAGATATCAAACCCACAGCCAATAAACAGATTCTCACCTGAGCCTTTTGTAGGCCATCAGCAGCTTCAATTGTAATTCTGCGATCCAAACACACAGCAGCCACTGAATTCAAGAGCTTGTGGTAATAGTGCTGTGCATTTTCAATTTCCCCAAGCACAAGATGACATCTGGAAAGAAAAGATAAACATGTTTAGAAATGCAAAACAGCGATGCATGCAACAATTAGCATTATATAATTAACATGCAAAGACCACGGGAAGCCTCAATGCAAGGGGCAGTAAACCTCTCTCCTTCAGATGACATTCCTGATATTGAAATTTATCCCTCTAGATTTCATTTACCTTGCCCATTCAGCACATAATATTAAATCATGTCAATCTAAAATTATCAGGAGTAATATTCTAGGATTGCTAACAAAATCCATTAAGAGCACAAAAATACGATTTCCTCATTGAACAGCTGCAAACGAATATCAGTACTGAAATTAAACAAATGATTGTATATGCAGTTAAATATCTCAGTTAAAGAAGATTGAGCATTGAAGCATAGCATAATTTTAAAGTACAACTAGCTTGATACATTCAACATTTTAGACAATCATTGACCAACCTGAAAGATCAATATTCAAAAAAAGTATTCTCCTGGTAAAAGAGAGAATCACCGAATCTAGGATTACCCACACTATGCAATAAGTATGTTAACAAAATCTCGGATCTCACACACTATAGAATCAAGTATGTAATTAACACTAAGTGGTTGTGTTTGGTTGTTCGGCAATTAACCAACTTATTGACAAATCAGAACAAAAGTGTAATTGTACACATTTATCACAGTACAAACAAACGCCTTACTTTGCGGCTCTCATGTAAACTTTGAGAAAGTTGGGGTCCACTGTGGCAGCCATCATGCAGTCCTCTAAAGCTTCCCTCATCCTCCCAAGAGAGATCCTTGTAGCTGCACGATTGCTATAGCAAAGAACAAGAGGTTTGATGCAGCATCCTGCAGTCTCACTCAAAGGGACAGAGTTGATCCCCTGTGTGTAAAAGTCCTCAGCTTCAGTCAAAATATTGTTTTTATAAGCTTGATTTCCCCTAATACAGACAAAAGATTAGAACATTAGATACGCAATTGATGTTATTGGAGGCAACATGGAATTAAGAAATTATTGTCAGAATATATAATGACTGAAGCAACCTTAGAAAATAACCAAATCAGTTATCGGATACCTGAGTCGCCACATCTCGCAGGTTTCCTGGAAAGCAGCAGTGGGCGAGACAGATCTCTGCTTGACCTCTTCAGCCACTTTGAACTTATTCTGCACTTTGTCTTCATATTTATTTTCTTCTTCACCATTGACTGTTTTGCAAAGCGAAGAACTGGCTTGATGTGAAAAGCTCACCTTATCATTCGGACTTGGAGAGATCACAAAAGAATTAATACCAACTTTCTTCTTACTTTTCTTTCGAAGTTTACATTTTCTCGAAGTTAGACCCCCATCAGCAGATGATAAAGAAGAAAAGGTAAAATATTTCCGACCATCTACTTCTGAAGCAAAACAATATTTTCCGCTTTCATGACTATCAGTGTTCATGCCATCTGCATGCTCTGCAGAAGCAACAGCATTGCCACTGCCCCTCTGCAACTGCTCTTGCTTGAAACTGGGGCAAGCAGTTTCAGATCTAAAAACAAACTCTTTACAAGGACTCTCCTTATTTGATTCTGTAAAATTTTGATTAGCTACCTCATCATCACCTTTTTGAGCAGTGGCAAAGCTTTTATCGTCCAGGTCAGTAGTAACAGCGGCGTGAGAAGTGAAGGGTGCAAGACCATTGTCTGGATACAAGGATTCTCTTGATGTCACACATTTTTCCTGTGAAGGTTGATCATTCACTGTAGTTTCCATATAGGGAGAAAAATCCATGGGTGAGTAACAATCGGGGGTACTTGGGCTTTCCTGTGAACTGCTTTGCTTTGGCATATGAACCTGCTTCTGCCCTTGCTTAAGAGAAGGTTGCTTCGACTTTCCCCCTGTTTTCTTTGATCTTTTGTCCTTTATTGATTTACTCTTTACACTAAATTCCAGTTTCTTGTTCAGTTCAGTATACAGACTTGCTTTAAAACATGACGGATCCCAGTTCGGTATTACAAATTCTGTAAAGCTTATCTCTAATTCATGTTGAGTATTTGTAGGACTACTCTCATCCTTCTGAGCTCCAACCATAGAAGGCATCTCAGAAACATTATCATTTTGCTGGGATTCAAAACTGCTTGATGACAATGAAGCCCTTCCAGTAGCCACATTTTTCTGCGTCTCAGAATTTACTTTGGAACTCTTAGGAAGTCCTGCCTGACTCATAAATGACTGATAATTCTGATCACTATGACAATTGCCAAAATTATCTCTAGCCATTTGGTTAACAGCTGCAATGTGACCTGATATGTGCTCATCAGCATGACCTGATCTTCCATCAGAAGAACTAGAAGGGTTTATACCACTACTAAACACAAAAATAGTGTCAGCATTAGAGCACGTATTCTTATTTGAATCATTTTTTGTTTCAGTGCCATCATCATTCTCATCCTCATTAATGTTTAGTTTCTGCATCTCCCCAGGGAGTTTAAATGCCGGATCTGTAGTAGAAGCATTGCCCATAACATTACTACTACAGCTTTCAGATGCAATGTTGCTTTTCTTATTGACATCAAAATCAAGATTACCATTTTCAGCCTTTCCAATGTTATCGGCATTTCCAAAACTTTTGCTGTCCAACTTCACATCATTTGAACAATTCAATATCCCACAATCATCAGAACAGGAACTTTTCTTCTTGCCACCGCCAAATACAAAAATACCCTCACCATAACCCTCACAGCAGCTGAAACCTCCATTACCATCAAATCCAGCTTCACTAGCTTTCACTTTCTGGGACTCCATCTTACTTTCTACTTCCTTTTTCCCCTGATTGTCATAAACTTTTTTTCCATTATTTTCAATAAAATCACTCCCTTGTGGAGTCAAGTTCGAGGCTGCGATATTACACCAACTAGCACCAAACACAAAACCCAAACCAGAATCACTAGCATTCCCATGGCAGTTACTCTTTTTGCAATTTGAACTTGAGCCCAAATCATTATGGCTAACACCAAACTGTTGGTTAGAAGCAGACTTTTTCAGAGTCTCACCGACTTCTTTCTTCAAATTTAAATTCAAACATAAATCATCTCCTAAGCCCGACTTTGCTGTACATTCACCACTAGTGCTTCTCTTTTCAAAGTTCAAGTCTGCTCCAACACTACTACTAAAATTAGCACCAAATACAAAACCCCCATTCTCATTATTCACAAAACAATATTCATTCGATACCCTGGCTTCATCACTCACCCCATTATTAGACAATGACGAATCAAAACTACAGCTATTACTATTTATTGGACCCGCATCCTCACCTGTTGATTGAAACGGGTTAAAACCCAGCCCCGCCTCTGTCTCAATGGCACTAGCCCTCGACCTCCGTATCTGCTTCTTCGCTTTCATGATCCTCGGCTTCCTAACCGACCCGACTCTCGACCCGTTACTAGAAACGAAGCCGTTTCCATCACCGACACGGAATTCTTTCGCGTCATGCAAACCCGGAGAAGAGTTAGTGTTAGTAGCATTGTGCGATTGATTCTGCGTCTGCAAACGACCATTTGTACAAGAAAATGGATTAAAAATATTAGGGTTAGCCGATGAAGATGAAGAGGGTTTAACAGTGAATGGAGATTGGAAATCCGCCTCCACCGCCGCCGCCGCCGGCGACATTTCTGGCGAAATTGGGATGCGTATGGGCTAGGGTTTTGCTAAAATAAATTCAAAACTCTTTTTTCTTTCCTTGTGTATGTAATTTCAACGGTAAACAAAATGTCACCAAGTTTTTGTTAACTGTCTGAGGCTCTGGCCTTTTGCCTTGCTTTGAAGTAACAGAAGAAGAAGAAAGTGTAGACTCGAGAATCAATCAATGAGGTGGCGTGGCATCACTTGTAGCGTTGGAAGTTAAATTCGTGGGCGGCGTAGTTGTACCTGTACGGCTGGCTGTACCTGGTTATTTTTTCTACGTGTACGCAATTTTTTTTTAATAGTACTATGAATTTGAAAAAATACTTTTTTAATACATCAAAATATTTTATTTCAAATAAGGATATTGTCATTGAGACCCCCTTACGTATGGCTGAATGATAGAAAATAATATTAAAAGTTTAAAATGTAGACAATAACAATGTTGGCGGTCTTTTCATTAAGGATGGCAATGGAGCAGATATGGATTGGATCTACATTACTTAAGATTCAGATTCGTAATAAAAATTAAGATCCATATTTACTCCAGATCTGTTATGAATTTATATTTTTCGCTCCATATCTAGATCCGAAACAAAAAATAAAGATCTATATATGCTCCAAATCTAAATTGAAAAATTAAAATCCAAATATGCTCTAAATCCATCATGAATTTTAAATCTCAATAATAAGAGATCAATTTTTTTAAGAAAGAAAATTTAAGACTAAAATGCATTGGTAACAATTAAATTATATAATTTGTACAAAAAAAATCTAATAAGTATTGTAGCTTCTACTGTTACACCTGTTGGGAAAATATGCTCTTTAAAAGCATATATGTTTATTTAATTGTAATAAATATTTTTTCTGATTAACAAAATTAATGAGGTATTTTATTCAAATATCTTAATTGCATTAATATTTTTATTAAAGTCCATTTAATCATATTATATGTATTTATGTGATTACCATGTGGATTCACAGAAGACATAAATATAAGTTATCTTATGATTAAATAAATTTAGTTCGCAATTGATAAATAAAGTTGGGCACTTTATTTAGGTATAGACTTTAATAAATTCACTGAATGATTTGTCTTAATCATGTATGAATTTATTAATGTAGTACGACTACATTGAACAGGATCACGTATGAGATTTAATTAACATTGTAATAACTGTCAGACTTATTAAATCTCATAGGCATTGATTTTACTGTAATCTTAATCTTGAGTTAATTATGATTTCATGATTGTAATTGTTATTCCATTTGAGTTACCAATGGGCACGACACATTCTTGTGGTCAAGATTACCCGGTATCTTGGTGGGAGCAATTATGAGTATTGGAGTTATGGATTAACAATATAGAATTTGTACAACACATCTCTTGATGGGTTTTCGGCACTTGATCATAGAATTCTCTGGCCAGAGTGTGTCAACATATTTAGTATGTTGAAAATGATCATTAGAGAAAACCAGTAAGGATCAAGGAAAAAGATGTTATTAAATTGATTGGACAGTTGAGATATCAATTTAATTAACGATGTGGTACAAAGGATTGTGCAGTAAAGAAATCAATGTGGCTTGGGACGAATTATTATTCGAGCATACAATTATGGAAGTCAGTTCCAATCTTTTAGTGGAGTAGATTTGGAATTAAATAATTAGGCTAGTTTAATTACAGGCCTAATTGTTATAGCCACTATTGTATGTTCCCAAATGATCCCCGGGTTAGCTCATTTAATTGACTGCACCACTACTGGACTAATAAGCAAGATAACTAGCTATTTGGGTCAAAAGCCTAAATATATCATTTAGTGGGAGGCTTCATTTAATTAGCTTTTGTGTAAGGGGCCTTATGTTATTTTACAAGGTGGGTCCCCTATTGAAAAAGCAAATAACGTGGGTTTTGTTTTTGGATTATTTGGAGCCTAGGGTTTTCACTAAAGGGTGATATAAAAGACTTATTTTTCTCAAAAGAATAGGGAGAAACCACTTTATACAGATCAGAGAATAAGATTTTTCTCTCTATTGTTGAGAGAAAAATTTTCTCGTGCTAGTTGTTTTGGTAGTGATAAAGACGCCCACACGTCAAGTGCAGATCGAACCTAAGTCATAACTTGGAAGATCATTGGTGACAGTTCGTGATCTAACAAGCGTGGTGGTGCAGGATCGTGATCTAACAGGAGTGGTGGTGGCGGATCGTGATCTAGGAGCCTAAATCACTTCAACGGAAAAAGCCAAATCGGATTTTCAAGGTACAATTTCTAGATTACGTATTCTTATATATTATATGAGATCGATCTTCAAAAGGTTTTATAAAATTTAAAAACTTTATTTTTCCCTAATAATTGGTATCAGAGCCATCTCATATTAATAAATAAGAATTTCGTATGAAATTAATCTTGAAATTTATGTATTAGATTGGCACATTTTATTCAGATATATATTATTTGTTTAATATATGATTAAAGCATATTATGGTTTGTCTTAATTCATGGTTAGATTTTTCGCTGTAATTTTTATTTGGATATGTAACAAGAGGGGTGGTTTTTTCTCACCATGTTTCCCTCTTGATTTATTTTATAGTTATAGAATTTTTGTAAGCCAAAATTGGCCTAGGAAATTTGTAAATTAATCACGGATTTTCAAGATCGGAGCGACGAAGGCCGGAAATTTTGACAGCGGCAGCAAACCAGGGCACGCTGCAGCAGCGCGCTACATGTGATGCAGCTGGAAGCAACGCTGCCGAGGCCAACAGCAAGTTGCGCGTGGGTTTGGTCGACTTCCGGTGATGCGGCGATGGTGGCTCCTCGTCGGAGATGTGGCCGGCGTCTCTGAACAGCGGCGGTTGACCGGGAATAGCAGCTATTGCTTTGTGGAGATGGCGGCTGGGGAAGAAGAAAGAAAGAAAAATATGGATTTAGGGTTTCATGGCTTTTATCATGGAGATCCCTATGGTTCCATAATTTTTCACTTGGGCAGTCACAAGTTTTAATTTTTTGCATTTAAGTTTAAAAATAGTTTTGGGCTTAATGAATCCTAGTTTTAGGTCCAATTGATATTTGGGTTTAATGGATTAAAATGCATAGATAAAATTGAACACATTAAATTTATTCTTGGTCCAAAAGTTTTATTTTAATAAAAAAAATTAATTAACCTTAAAAATCCAATTTGGCTTTTTCCGTTGAAGTGATTTAGGCTCCTAGATCACGATCCACCACCACCAGTCCTTTTGGATCACGATCCGTCACCACCACGCTTGTTAGATCACGAACTATCACCAATGATCTTCCAGGTTATTACTCAGGTTCGATTTGCACTTGACGTGTGGGCGCCTTTATCACTACCAAAGCAACTAGCACGAGAAAATTTTTCTCTCAACAATAGAGAGAAAAATCTTTTTCTCTGATCTGTATAAAGTGGCTGTTATCCTTTTTCTTTAGAGAAAATAAGCCTTTTATATCTCCCTTTAGTGAAAACCCTAGGTTCCAAATAATAAAAAAACAAAACTTACGTTACTTGCTTTTTCTATAGGGGACCCACCTTGTAAAATAACATAATGCCCCTTACACACAAGCTAATTAAATAGAGCCTCCCACTAAATGATATATTTAGGCTTTTGACCCAAATAGCTAATTATCTTACTTATTAGTCCAGTAGTGGTGCAGTCAATAAGCCTCCCACTAAATGATATATTTAGGCTTTTGACCCAAATAGCTAGTTATCTTGCTTATTAGTCCAGTAGTGGTGCAGTCAATTAAATGAGCTAACCCGGGGATCATTTGGGAACATACAATAATGGCTATAACAATTAGGCATGTAATTAGACTAGCCTAATTATTTAATTCCAAATCTACTCCATTAAAAGATTGGAATTGACCTCCATAATTGTATGCTCGAATAATAATTCGTCCCAAGCCACATTGATTTCTTTACTGCACAATCCTTTGTACCACATCGTTAATTAAATTGATATCTCAACTGTCCAATCAATTTAATAACATCTTTTTCCTTGATCCTTACTGGTTTTCTCTAATGATCATTTTCAACATACTAAATATGTTGACACACTCTGGCCAGAGAATTCTATGATCAAGTGCCGAAAACCCATCAAGAGATGTGTTGTACAAATTCTATATTGTTAATCTATAACTCCAATACTCATAAATGCTCCCACCAAGATACCGAGTAATCTAGACTACATGTATGTGTCATGCCCATTGGTAACTCAAACAGAATAACAATTACAATCATGAAATCATAATTAACTCAAGATTAAGATTACATTAAAATCAATGCCTATGAGATTTAATAAGTCTGACAGTTATTACAAAGTTAATTAAATCTCATATGTGATCCTGTTCAATGTAGTCGTACTACATCAATAAATTCATACATGATTAAGACAAATCATTCAATGAATTTATTACAGTCTATACCTAAATAAAGTGCCCAACTTTATTTATCAACTGCGAACTAAATTTATTTAATCATAAGATAACTTGTATTTATGTCTTCTGTGAATCCACATGGTGATCACATAAATACATATAATATGATTAAATGGACTTTAATACAAATATTAATGCAATTAAGATATTTGAATAAAATACCTCATTTATTTTATTAATCAGAAAAATTATTTATTACAATTAAATAAACACATATGCTTTTAAAGAGCATATTTTCCCAACAATCTCCCACTAGCTCTCAAAGCATATTTGGCATCTCACGCATGCCCATGGATTCCAAGTGCAAGTTAAAAGGTTTCCCAGGTATGGCCTTAGTAAAAGGATCTGCCAAGTTTTGCTGTGACGCAATCTGAGTAACCTCCACATCACCTCTCTGCACTATATCCCTTATAAGATGATACTTCCTTTCAATATGTTTTTGTTTCTTGTGGTTCCTTGGTTCCTTAGATTGAGCTACCGCACCACTATTATCGCAAAATAATTTAAGGGGTGCAGTTATAGTAGGTACCACCTCAAGATCTTGTAGGAACTTGCGGAGCCATACAACTTCTTTTGCAGCTTCGGATGCAGCCACATATTCAACTTCAGTTGTGGAGTCTGCGATACAAGATTGTTTCACACTCCTCCAACTAATAGCTCCACTTCCTAATGTAAACACATAGCCGGATGTTGATTTTCTGGAATCCTTATCTATCATAAAGTCAGAATCAGTATATCCCACTGGAATGAGTTCATCACTAGAATACACAAGCATATAATTTTTAGTTCTCTTCAGATACTTCATTATATGCTTGACTGCAGTCCAGTGTTCAGGTCCAGGATTAGATTGATATCTACTAACCATCCCTACCGCAAAACAAATGTTTGGCCTAGTGCAAAGCATAGCATATATGAGACTTCCCACAGCTTCTGCATAGGGAACTCGTCTCATTCTCTCTATCTCTTCAGATGTTTTAGGTGATTGATCCTTAGAGAAATCTGAATGGTAATAAACCAGTCTTGGAATTTTCCATGCTAAATCTAGCCAATATCTTATCGATATAGACCGCTTGAGACAAGGCTAAAGTTTTATTCTTCTGATCTCGTAGTAACTTGATACCAAGAATATAACTTGCCTCTCCCAGGTCTTTTATTTCAAATTATTTATGCATGGATGTTTTATTTTTCAGAAAATGTCTTCCCTGAGCCCACTTACTATTATTCTGAGTCAAAACAAACTCACTGGAGAGAACTATATAGATTGGAAAAGAAATCTATTCATTGTCCTGACTGTTGAAAATTATAAATATGTCTTAACCCAGCCATGCCCTCCAGTTCCAGCGAATGATGCTCATAGAAATCAGAGGAGGCTTTATGAGAAATGGCAAAAGGCCAATGAAATGGCAAAGTGCTACATTTTAGCCTTGATTTTTAATATTCTGCAGACCAAACATCAGAACTTGGAGACTGCCACTGAAATAATGGATAGTCTCCAACAGATGTTCGGGCAGAGTACTCGCTTTGCGAGACAAGCAGCGCTGACAGGAATTATGAACAGTAAAATGGGGAAGGGCACAAGAGTTCGTGATCATGTCCTCAAAATAATGGACTATTTGAATGATGCTGAGATTCAGGGAGCACAAATCGATGATAACTCAAAGATTGACATGGTGCTAGAATCTCTGTCAGAAACATTCAAGGAGTTTAAGGTCAATTATAACATGAACAAAAGAAACATGACCTTAACTGAATTGATGAACGAACTCCATTCTGCTGAAGAGATCTATCGTGCTGAGAAATCTCTGGGAAGCATAAATATTACTGAAAAAAGTTCATCTTCTGGGCCTAAGCCGAAAGGTAAAGGTAAGAAGAAAGCTGGAAAAAAAACCGTCTACCAAGCAAGATGACAAGCCGAAAGGCAAATGCTTTTAGTGTGGACAGAAAGGTCACTGGAAAAAGGATTACCCTAAGATTGTGAAATCAGGTATGGGAAATGTTTTTGTAATTGAGGCATGTTTAGTTCAAAATCCTATTGACACTTGGGTGTTGGATTCAGGAGCAACTAATTATATTTGTAATTCATTTATTGGTTTCATGAAACTAGGAAAATAAGTGAAGGAAGCGTCAAGCTGCAGTTAGGGACATGACAGTTCGTGTCAGCAGTGAAGACTGGATTTGTTTTATTATCTTTTAATAATGAGACTTTAGTTTTGAATAATTGTCTTTATGTTCTAGACATTAAGAGGAATTTAATTTCAGTAGCTTGTTTGTCAAAGCAAGGGTACACTGTAAATTTTGGATCCTCTGTTTCTATTTTTCATAATAAGAGACTTATTTGTTCTGGTACATTGGAAGATAATGTATATCATTTAAGTCCAATAATCCATTCTATACATGACACAGTGATCAATAATGATGAGTATACACATTTATCTAAGAAAATAAATATTTCTTCCAACCAATGTTACCTCTGGCATTTACGCTTGGGTCATATAAACCAAAATAGGATACAGAGAATGATCAAAGATGGGCTCTTGGGTCCATTAGAAAATGAATCATTGCCACTATGTGAAATCCTGTTTAGAAGGAAAAATGACCAAAAGGTCATTCTCGGCCAAAGGAGTACGTGCAACAGTACCACTTGAATTGGTACATACAGATGTATATGGACCAATCAATACTGATGATTAGTTATTCGTCATTACCAATCTCTTTTTGGGGACTAGCACTGGAAACTGCAGTTTACCTCTTGAACTTAGTTCCATTCAAGTCAGAGAATGATCAAAGATGGGCTCTTGGGTCCATTAGAAAATGAATCATTGCCACTCTGTGAATCCTGTTTAGAAGGAAAAATGACCAAAAGGTCATTCTCGGCCAAAGGAGTACGTGCAACAGTACCACTTGAATTGGTACATACAGATGTATGTGGACCAATCAATGTACAAGCTCAAGAAGGTTATGAGTATTTCATCACTTTCACTGATGATTAGTTATTCGTCATTACCAATCTCTTTTTGGGGACTAGCACTGGAAACTGCAGTTTACCTATTGAACTTAGTTCCATCCAAGTCAGTGCCTAAAACCCTAATAGAATTATGGTCAGGTCGCAAACCAAATTTACGACATGTCTGTATTTGGGGATCACCAGTACATGTACTGAAACCAAAGGCAGACAAAATGGATTCACGTTATGAGGTTTGTATGTTTGTGGGGTATCCCAAAGGAATAAGGGGAGGTTTATTTTATAGTCCTCATGATAGGAAAGTGATCGTGAGCACACATTTCACTTCCCTCGAGGAAGACTATATGAATAACTTCAAACCTAAGAGTAAGGTAATACTTGAAGAACTGTCAGGTAATCAGGTTGATGCTCAGCTTTCAACGCCTGTTACAGAACAGGAAGAACAACAACAACTAGATGATCAACACAAGATTAACCCTGAAAAACCATCACTTTTAGAACCTCGTCGTAGTGGGAGGGTAACTAGGTTACCTGCGAGATACATGCTTTTAAGAGAAATATGGCTATCTCAGATGAACATGTACAAGATCTCGCTAGTTACAACGAAGCTTTAATAGATAGAGATGTTGAATTTTAGAAAAAGGCCATGAATCAAGAAATGGAATCTATGTATTCCAATAAAGTTTGGGAACTTGTAGAGGCGGCAAATGGGGTAAAACCTATAGGGTGCAAGTGGATCTACAAGAGGAAAAGAGGAGTAGACGGAAGGGTGGAAACATTTAAAGCAAGATTAGTAGCCAAAGGGTTTACTCAGAAAGAGGGAATCGATTATGAGGAAACCTTTTCTCCGGTTGCTATGCTTAAATCCATCAGGATTCTGCTCTCCATTACTGTAGTGCTAGATTATGAAATTTGGCAAATGGATGTCAAGACTGCCTTTCTTAACGGGCATCTTGAAGAAAACATCTACATGCAGCAACCAGATGAATTTATACAAAAAGGCCAAGAACACATAGTATATAAGTTGCAGAGATCCATTTATACATTGAAGCAAACATCCCGATCATGGAACATCAGATTTGATCAAGCGATTAAATCGTTTGGATTCATTCAGAACATTGATGAACCATGTGTGTACAAGAAAATTCAAGAAAAATCTGTATCTTTCCTAATTCTTTATGTAGACGATATTCTCCTAATTGGAAACGATATAGGAGTATTGACTACAATAAAGAGTTGGTTAGCAAAACAATTTGATATGAAAGACCTGGGAGAGGCAAGTTATATTCTTGGTATCAAGTTACTACGAGATCGGAAAAATAAAACTTTAGCCTTGTCTCAAGCGGTCTATATCGATAAGATATTGGCTNATAAGTTGCAGAGATCCATTTATACATTGAAGCAAACATCCCGATCATGGAACATCAGATTTGATCAAGCGATTAAATCGTTTGGATTCATTCAGAACATTGATGAACCATGTGTGTACAAGAAAATTCAAGAAAAATCTGTATCTTTTCTAATTCTTTATGTAGACGATATTCTCCTAATTGGAAATGATATAAGAGTATTGACTACAATAAAGAGTTGGTTAGCAAAATAATTTGATATGAAAGACCTGGGAGAAGCAAGTTATATTCTTGGTATCAAGTTACTACGAGATCGGAAAAATAAAACTTTAGCCTTGTCTCAAGCGGTCTATATCGATAAGATATTGGCTAGATTTAGCATGAAAAATTCCAAGACTGGTTTATTCCCATTCAGACATGGAATTACATTCACTAAGGATCAATCACCTAAAAACATCTGAAGAGATAGAGAGAATGAGACGAGTTCCCGATGCAGAAGTTGTGGGAAGTCTCATGTATGCCATGCTTTGCACTAGGCCAGACATCTGTTTTGCGGTAGGGGTGGTTAGTAGATATCAATCTAATCCTGGACCTGAACACTGGACTGCAATCAAGCATATAATGAAGTATCTGAAGAGAACTAAAAATTATATGCTTGTGTATTCTGGTGATGAACTCATTCCAGTAGGATACATTGATTCTTACTTTATGATATATAAGGATTCCAGAAAATCAACTTCCGGCTATGTGTTTACATTGGGAAGTGAAGCTATTGTTGGAGGAATGTGAAACAATCTTGTATTGCAGACTCCACAACTGAAGCTGAATATATGGCTGCATCCGAAGCTGCAAAAGAAGCTGTATGGCTCCGCAAGTTCCTACAAGATCTTCAGGGGGTACCTACTGTAACTGCACCCCTTAAATTATTTTGCGATAATAGTGGTGCGGTAGCTCAATCGAAGGAACCAATGAAACACAAGAAACAAAAACATATTGAAAGGAAATATCATCTTATAAGGGATATAGTGCAGAGAGGTGATGTGGAGGTTACTCAGATTGCGTTACAGCAAAACTTGGCAGATCCTTTTACTAAGGCCATACCTGGGAAACCTTTTAACTTGCACTTAGAATCTGTGGGCATGCGTGAAATGCCAAATATTCTTTAAGAGCTGGTGGGAGATTGTTGGGAAAATATGCTCTTTAAAAGCATATATGTTTATTTAATTGTAATAAACATTTTTTTATGAATAAAATTAAAGAGGTATTTTATTCAAATATCTTAATTGCATTAATATTTTTATTAAAGTCCATTTAATCATATTATGTGTATTTATGTGATCACCATGTGGATTTACAGAAGACATAAATACAAGTTATCTTATGATTAAATAAATTTAGTTCGCAGTTGATAAATAAAGTGGGGCACTTTATTTAGGTATAGACTGTAATAAATTCATTGAATGATTTGTCTTAATCATGTATGAATTTATTGATGTAGTACGACTACATTGAACAGGATCACATATGAGATTTAATTAACTTTGTAATAACTGTCAGACTTATTAAATCTCATAGGCATTGATTTTACTGTAATCTTAATCTTGAGTTAATTATGATTTCATGATTGTAATTATTATTCCATTTGAGTTACCAATGGGCATGACACATACATGTAGTCTAGATTACCCGGTATCTTGGTGGGAGCATTTATGAGTATTGGAGTTATAGATTAAAAATATAGAACTTGTACAACAAATCTCTTGATTGGTTTTCGACACTTGATCATAGAATTCTCTGGCCAGAGTGTGTCAACATATTTAGTATGTTGAAAATGAACATTAGAGAAAACCAGTAAGGATCAAGGAATAAGATGTTATTAAATTGATTGGACAGTTGAGATATCAATTTAATTAACGATGTGGTACAAAGGATTGTGCAGTAAAGAAATCAATGTGGCTTGGGACGAATTATTATTCGAGCATATAATTATGGAAGTCAGTTCCAATCTTTTAGTGAAGTAGATTTGGAATTAAATAATTGGGCTAGTTTAATTATAGGCCTAATTATTGTAGCCACTATTATATGTTCCCAAATAATCCCTGTGTTAGCTCATTTAATTGACTGCACCACTACTGGACTAATAAGCAAGATAACTAGCTATTTGGGTCAAAAGCCTAAATATATCAATTAGTGGGAGGCTCCATTTAATTAGCTTATGTGTAAGGGGTCTTATATTATTTTACATGGTGGGTCCCTTATAAAATAAAAAGTAACGTGAGTTTTATTTGAGGGGCATTATTTGGAGCCTAGGGTTTTCACTAAAGGGAGATATATAAGGCTTATTTTCTCTAAAGAAAAAAATAGTTGAAGCCACTTTATACAGATCAGAGAATAAGATTTTTCTCTCTATTGTTGAGAGAAATATTTTCTCGTGCTAGTTGTTTTGGTAGTGATAAAGGCGCTCACACGTCAAGTGTAGATCGAACCTGAGTCATAACCTGGAAGATCATTGGTGACAGTTCATGATCTAACAAGCGTGGTGGTGCAGGATCGTGATCTAACAGGAGTGGTGGTGGCGGATTGTGATCTAGGAGCCTAAATCACTTCAACGGAAAAAGACAAATCGGATTTTTAAGGTACAATTTCTAGATTATGTATTCTTATATATTATATGAGATCGATCTTCAAAAGGTTTTATAAAATTTAAAAACCTGATTTTTCCCTAACAATTGGTATTAGAGCCATCTCATATTAATATATAAGAATTTCGTATGAAATTAATCTTAAAATTTATGTATTAGAGTGGCACATTTTATTCAGATATATATTATTTGTTTAATATATGATTAAAGCATGTTATGGTTTGTCTTAATTCATGGTTAGATTTTTCGCTGTAATTTTTGTTTGGACCTGTAACAAGATGGGTGGTTTTTTCTCACTATGTTTCTCTCTTGATTTATTTTACTGTTATAGAATTTTTGTAAGCCAAAATTGGCCTAGGAAATTTGTAAATTAATCACGGATTTTCAAGATCGGAGCGACGGAGGCCGAAAATTTTGACAGCGGCACCAAACCAGGGTACGCTGCAGCAGCGCACGTGGCCAACAATGGCCAGCGGCGCGCGCTGCGCTGCACGCAGCAAAGCAGCGCGCGCGGCCAGCGTGGCCAGCAACGCACGCTGCAGTTGGAAGCAAAGCTGTCGAGGCCAGCAGCAAGTAGCGCGCGGGTTTGGTGGACTTCCGGTGACGCGGCGATGGTGGCTCCTCGTCGGAGATGTGACGGAGACCGGTCGACGTCACTTCAACGGAAAAAGTCAAATTGGATTTTTAACGTACGATTTCTAGATTACGTATTCTTATATATTATATGAGATCGATCTTCAAAAGGTTTTATTGCAAGGATGACACGCACAAATCGAGGAATACAACTTTATCGTTGATCTGAAAAAAAATTGATTAATATTTATGAGTAATCTAAATAGTAATAAGGTAAAAGGAAGAGGCCCCAAGGGGTGGGAAGAGTACTTTTTAAGTAGTTTTATTTTGTTAGCTACTTGAATTCAAATCCTAAGGCAGCAAGAAACAACAATGTTGTAAACTTTGTCTATTCCTCAACATCTGAAGAAAAAAAAAAGCTAAAAAAAGAAGGATGATTTATTATGAAAATAATCATTTTCATCCGTCCATGTTCTATTTTAAAAGAAAAAATTTGGATAAATACCATATTTTCTATTCAAATAAAAATGTCTAACATAAATGTTAAAAAAATAACCGCCCCAACCCCCACAGATCCTCCATATAAAACAACAATTTGATTCATATTTTAGAGAAGGTGAATGAGAAACTAATGTGTGATAATAAATATTGCCTTGAAATTGTTATTCAAATCAATTTATAACTCTAAAATAGTTTTATTATTTGAATCCTTAACACTCACCTATCTTAGATACAAGCAAAACATCATAGTATTTGATATTTTACTGGAACAAATATAAATGGTTTATAAAGTAGAAAATAATAAATGAGTGAAAGTAATTTTTAAAAAACATATAAAAAATAATTCATACTTGAGACAAAAAATATATAAAAAATAATATTGGTCCCTAGTTTGTCAGATTATGGTCTAGAGCCATCCAATTTATATAATAAGGTAACACAATTTACTACGACCCCAGTGTTAAAAAAAGAAAAGAAAAATTTGAAACCGACCATGTATAGTCATTAATCTCCCGTAGACTTCAGCAAATTTTATCATAAATCATCAATTATGTTAATAAATAAGATATCATCTCAACATTAATCGTGAAAAGTAGTAGATACTATGATGGTTCATATTTCATAGTTTTCTTATGTTTTATCGATCATAATGTCATAAATTCACTATAAGTCTGTAGGGTCCATCTCACTTCGGTGGACCAAAATGTCCAAAGTCCAAAATAATTTACTTGGTGTGTAATTATTGTAAAAATTTTTAACTTGGATGAAATTAACCAGAAAATATATAAAGGAAATAAGTGAAGAATCGCAAGAGCTGTAGGCATTTCGCGAATTGAGGAGGTGTTATGAGAGAGAAAGTTTTGTTTGGGGTTTCAATCTTTGATTCAACGATCGGAAGGTGATTTTAGCTCCGATTCATCATAAATTTGGAGGGTAAGTTCTTGACATCGCCCTCTACATTTCTACTGGTGTTGATCTGTATTTTATTATCTCTGTAGCTGTTGTTTGAGATGCCCACTTATTGGAGAAATAAATTTTAGACCTATTATTGTAAGCCAAGATTGTTGAGAATCTTGATCTTGTTATCCTCTAGTGTTATCTGGAGAAAAATTTGTGTTGTAATCCTATTAAGATAGTGGAAGTTTATACCGGCCTACGGTCTCATGGTTTTTCTCGATTTGAGTTTTTCACGTCAAAATCGGTGTCTCTTGTGGTTGGTTTTTGCTTTAGGTTTATTGGTTTATTTTTCTGCATATTTATTTGTGGTGCACATCCTATTTTAATCACACAAAGAGGGAAATAGTTTTTATTTCCACTTAATTTATAGCTGCTTGTGGTAGTCCCTTTCCCAACAGAGTGGTATCAGAGCGAGGTTGTGTGTTTTATTACTTGTGTGATTAAGATGGAGGAGTCTTCGGCGTTCATGATTAAATTGAAGTCGTGGAACTATGGTATTTGGAAGTCTAGAATAGAAGATTTGCTCTACATGAAAGACTTGCATGAACCTATTGAAGGTGACGAAGTTAAACTTGCTGATATAGATGATAAGTAATGGGCTCAATTAAACCGGAAGGCCGTGGGTACTATTAAGTCATAGATTGATCAGAGTGTGTACCACCATGTCGCGAAGGAATTCAAAGATGATGTTCTTTGGAAAAAAATAGAGACAATTTATGAGCAGCCAACAACACAAAATAAAGTCAATATGATGAAAAGGCTTGTTAATTTGAAATATAAGGAAGGTCAGAGTATAACTGAACACACTAGTGAGTTTCAAGGCTTGGTTGATCAGTTGACTACTATGAAGATCATTTTAGATGATGAGTTACAAGCACTGTTGTTGCTTAGTTCTTTGCCTGACAGTTGTGAGACATTAGTGGTGTCAGTGAATAATTCAGCGCTGAATGATAAATTAACCTTGGATATGGTTACAAATAGACTGCGAAATGAAGAATCTCGAAGAAAGAATGCTGAAATAGTTCCCTCAGAGTCAGCTGCTCTTGTTTCAAATAACCAAGAAAGACGAGGGAGAAGTCAAAGTAGAAATTTCCGTTAGCAGAATAATGATAACACTAGAGGAAGATCTAAATCCCAAAGGAGAAACATGAAGTGCTTTCACTGTCAGAAAATGGGTCGCGTTAAAAGAGAGTGTAGATTGTAGAGAAGAGAACAGGCAAAAGAAAAAGGCGATGGTTAGAAAAATGACAAAGAGAATATTGCAGTCGTACTTGATGGTGATATGGGTATTGTTTATGATGATAGCTCTATAAATCTCACTTGCCATACCATTGATTGGGTGATTGATTTAGGTGCTTCGTTTCATATTACTGCACATCGTGATTACTTTATGGTGATTATGGTCATGTACGGATGGAAAATGAAGGGGCATCCAAGATTGTGGGCATTGGAGATATTTGCTTGGAAACCAGTGTTGGTTGTAACATACTTCTTAAAGATGTCAGACATATATTAGATATTTGCCTTAATTTGATCTCCACAGGAAAACTTGATGATGATGGTTGTACTAACCAATTTGGTGAAGGAAAATAGAAGCTCACCAAAGGCTCTTTAGTGTTGGCTAAAGGAAAGAAAATGAAAACTCTCTACGTAATAGAAGCCAAGATCAAGAAAGAAGATGTGAATGTAGCTGTAAAAGATCCTGACATTGAGACATGACATAAAAGACTTGGTCACATCGGCAAGAAAGAGTTAGAAACTCTTGCCAGAAAAGGATTTTTACCAAGCTTTGCAGGTACATCCCTCAAGACTTGTATTCATTGTTTAGCTGAAAAGACACATAGAGTAGCTTTTAAAAGTTATTCTCCATCTAGAAAGTCGCAAATCCTTGATTTGATTCACACTGATATTTGCATGATGCAAAGTAGATCAATAAGAGGTGCACTTTATTTTGCGAGTTTTATTGATGATTGTTCTAGAAAAGTGTGAGCTTTTGCTTTGAAATCTAAAGACCATGTGCTTGATATGTTTAAGTTCTTCCATGCTTATGTTGAGAGATGGACAAGAAGAAAATTAAAATATGTCAGGGCAGATAATGGTGGTGAGTACAGAGGACCATTTGAGCAGTATTGTAGATCCTATGGAATCAGACTTGAGAAGATTGTACCAAAAACCCCTCAGCATAATGGTGTTGCAAAAATGATGAATAGAGCAATTGAAGAAAGGATCATGTGTATGCTTTCTGATGTTCCTAAATCATTCTGGGCAGAGGCTATGCGTACTGCAGTTGACTTGATAACCTATCTCCTTTAGCTCCATTAGACGGTGATGTACCTGAGAGAGTTTGGACTGGGAAAGATGTTTTTATAAACACTTGAGAATGTTTGGGTGCAGAGCATATGTTCACATCCCTAAAGATGATAAATCGAAACTTGATGATAAAGCCAACGAATGTATTTTCTTAGGCTATGGGCATGAAAAATTTGGGTACAGATTATGAGATCTAGTAGCAAGAAAACTAATCAGAAGTACAGATGTATTTCTTGAAGATCATATAGTTGGTGATGAAGAGAAAAGCGATGAGTCTCAATCATCTCCAGAGATTCTTATTATTCCAACTTCAATTTCTCCACCTATTATTCATAATGATCATGGGGGAGCTGTAGAGGATAATGATGATGATCCAGCATAACCAATTGAACAAGCACTTTCAGAACCACCAGCACCACCAGTTGAGCCAGAATTGAGAAGATCTACTAGAGAACGACGACCTTTCACCAGATATCCTCCACATGAGTATGTAATGCTTAGAGACGGAGGAGAGCCAAAATGTTTTGAAGAACCTATGTCTCATCAGCATAAAAATGAGTGGGTTAAAGCCATGCAAGGCTATGCAAGAAGAGATGAGATCCTTGAATGAGAACCACATTTATGACTTAGTGAAGCTGCCTAAGGGAAAGCGAGCACTGAAGAACAAATGGGTTTACATGTTGAAAACTGAAAATAACTCACAACAGCAGTATAAGGCTAGATTAGTTGTGAAGGGTTTCAGTCAGAAGAAATGTGCTGATTTTGAAGAAATATTTTCTCCTGTAGTGAAGATGTCTTCTATCCGAGTAGTTCTGGGATTAGCAGCTAGCTTGGATTTGGAGATTGAATAGCTCGACGTAAAGACAACTTTCTTGCATGGTGACTTAGATGGGGAAATATACATGGAGCAACCTGAAGGATTCAGTGTCAAAGGCAAAGAAGAACTTGTGTGCAAATTGAAGAAACGTTTGTATAGGTTGAAACAGGCACCAAGGCAGTGGTATAAGAAGTTTGATTCTTTTATGGAGAATCATTGTTTTAATAAGACTATGTCTGATCATTGTGTTTTTGTGAAGAAGTTTGGTGATAATGATTTTATTATATTTTTGCTTTATGTGGATGACATGTTGATTATTGGCAAGGATGCTAGTAAGATTGACAATCTGAAGAGAGAGCTTAGCAGTCTTTTGCAATGAAGGACTTGGGGTCAGCGAAACAGATTCTTGGCATGAAAATTTCACGTGACAGAAAAATTGGGAAGTTATGATTATCTGAAGAAGCATATGTTGAAAAGGTTCTTGAAAGATTTAATATGAGCAAGACAAAATCTGTTTGTTCTCCACCTGCATGCCATTTCAAAGTTAGTTTCGAGCATTATTCTACAAGTGAGAAAGAGAAACAAGAGATGAGAGGAGTTCCTTATGCTTCAGTAGTTGGTAGTTTGATGTACGCTATGGTTTGTACAAGACCAGAAATTACACATGCAGTTGGTGTAGTCAGTCGGTTTCTCTCCAATCCAGGCAAAAAACACTGGACAACAGTAAAGTGGATTCTCAAATATCTCAGAGACACTTCCAAGGTATGTTTATGTTTTGGTGGTGATAAACCTGTATTACAAGTGTACACAGATACAGATATGGCAGGAGATGTTGATTCCAGAAAATCCCTATTAGGATATTTGCTTATCTTTGCAGGGAGAGTAGTTTCATGGCAGTCCAAACTTCAGCAGTGTGTTGGTTTGTCTACCACAGAAGTAGAGTATATTGCAATCACCGAGAGTTGCAAAGAAACCTTGTGGATGAGGAATTTCCTATAAGAGTTGGGTGTTAAACAGGACGTTGTGTACTGTGACAGTCAAAGTGCCATTCACTTGGCGAAGCATTCAACATATTATTCGAAGTCGAAGCATATTGATGTGAGGTATCATTGGATACGAGACGTGCTTGAGCAGAAACAGTTGCAGCTTGAGAAAATTCACACATCGAAGAATAAATCAGATATGATGACAAAATCATTGGCCAAGGAGAAGGTGGAAAGTTGTAAGCAGAGAGCGGGTTTGGTGGTGTCCCTTAGATGAGATGGAGGGGTAGATTTGTAGGGTCCATCTCACTTCGGTGGACCAAAATGCCCAAAGTCTAAAATAATTTGCTTAATGTGTAATTATTGTAAAGTTTTAGACTTATTGTAAAGTTTTAGACTTGGATGAAATTAACTAAAAAATATATAAAGGAAATAAGTGAAGAATTGCGAGAGCTGCAGGCATTTCGAGAATTGAGGAGGCGCTACGAGAGAGAAAGATTTCTTTGGGGTTTTAATTTTGATTCAACGATCGAAAAGTGATTTTAACTCCGATTCTTCCCAAATTTGGAGGGTAAGTTCTTGACATCGCCCTTTACATTTCTACTGGTGTTGATCTGTATTTTTTTCTCTCTGTAGCTGTTGTTTGAGATACCCACTTTTTGAAGAAATATATTTTAGATTTATTATTGTAAGCCAAGATTATTGAGAATCTTGATGTTGTTATCCTCTAGTGTTATCTGGAGAAGAAATTGTGTTGTAATCCATTTAGATAGTGGAAGCTTATATCGGATTACGGTCTCGTGGTTTTTCCCGATTTAGGTTTTCCACGTAAAAATTGGTGTCTCTTGTGGTTGATTTTTGCTTTGGGTTTATTGGTTTATTTTATACATATTTATTTGTGGTACACATCCTATTTTAATCACACAAAGAGGGAAAGAATTTTTGTTTCCGCTTAATTTATAACTACTTGTGGTAGTCCCTTTCCCAACAAAGTCAATAAATAAGACATACTTTATATGTAAATGGTGTAATCAAAATGTGAGATCAGGAGGCCACAATTTTCAATTACTTTTAAATTTAAATGCCTAATACTTCAATTACACAATCCATTCTTATTTTCTTTCAACAATAGAAAACAAAGTACTGAGTTCAAAGCACCTTTTGTCAATGTCTATGTACCCAAAGAAGTGATAGATTAGTTGTGAAGGGTTTCAGTCAGAAGAAAGGTGCTGATTTTGAAGAAATATTTTCTCCTGTAGTGAAGATGTCTTCTATCCGAGTAGTTCTGGGATTAGCAGCTAGCTTGGATTTGGAGATTGAATAGCTCGACGTAAAGACAGCTTTCTTGCATGGTGACTTAGATGGGGAAATATACATGGAGCAACCTGAAGGATTCAGTGTCAAAGTAAAGAAGAACTTGTGTGCAAATTGAAGAAACATTTGTATAGGTTGAAACAGGCACCAAGGCAGTGGTATAAGAAGTTTGATTCTTTTATGGAGAATCATGGTTTTAATAAGACTATGTCTAATCATTGTGTTTTTGTGAAGAAGTTTGGTGATAATGATTTTATTATTCTTTTGCTTTATGTGGATGACATGTTGATTATTGGCAAGGATGCTAGTAAGATTGACAATCTAAAGAGAGAGCTTAGCAAGTCTTTTGCAATGAAGGACTTAGGATCAGCGAAACAGATTCTTGGCATGAAGATTTCACGTGATAGAAAAACTGGAAAGTTATGGTTATCTCAAGAAACATATGTTGAAAAGGTTATTGAAAGATTTAATATGAACAAGACAAAATCTGTTTGTTCTCCACTTGCAGGCCATTTCAAAGTTAGTTTCGAGCATTGTTCTACAAGTGAGAAAGAGAAACAAGAGATGAGAGGAGTTCCTTATGCTTCTGCAGTTGGTAGTTTGATGTACGCTATGGTTTGTACAAGACCAGAAATTACACATGCAGTTGGTGTAGTCAGTCGGTTTCTCTCCAATCCAGGCAAAAAACACTGGACAACAGTAAAGTGGATTCTCAAATATCTCAGAGACACTTCCAAGGTATGTTTATGTTTTGGTGGTGATAAACATGTATTACAAGTGTACACAGATACAGATATGGCAGGAGATGTTGATTCCAGAAAATCCCTATTAAGATATTTGCTTATCTTTGCAGGGGGAGTAGTTTCATGGCAATCCAGACTTCAGCAGTGTGTTGGTTTGTCTACCACAGAAGTAGAGTATATTGCAATCACCGAGAGTTGCAAAGAAACCTTGTGGATGAAGAATTTCCTATAAGAGTTGGGTGTTAAACAGGACGTTGTGTACTGTGACAGTCAAAGTGCCATTCACTTGGCGAAGCATTCAACATATCATTCGAAGTCGAAGCATATTGATGTGAGGTATCATTGGATACGAGACGTGCTTGAGCAGAAACAGTTGCAGCTTGAGAAAATTCACATCGAAGAATAAATCAGATATGATGACAAAATCATTGGCCAAGAAGAAGGTGGAAAGTTGTAAGTAGAGAGCGGGTTTGGTGGTGTCCCTTAGATGAGATGGAGGGGTAGATTTGTAGGGTCCATCTCACTTCGGTGGACCAAAATGCCCAAAGTCTAAAATAATTTGCTTAATGTGTAATTATTGTAAAATTTTAGACTTGGATGAAATTAACCAAAAAATATATAAAGGAAATAAGTGAAGAATTGCGAGAGCTGCAGGCATTTCGAGAATTGAGGAGGCGCTACGAGAGAGAAAGATTTCTTTCGGGTTTTAATTTTGATTCAACGATCGAAAGGTGATTTTAACTCCGATTCTTCCCAAATTTGGAGGGTAAGTTCTTGACATCGCCCTCTACATTTCTACTGGTGTTGATCTGTATTTTTTTCTCTCTGTAGCTGTTGTTTGAGATACCCACTTATTAAAGAAATATATTTTAGATTTATTATTGTAAGCCAAGATTATTGAGAATCTTGATGTTGTTATCCTCTAGTGTTATCTGGAGAAGAAATTGTGTTGTAATCCATTTAGATAGTGGAAGCTTATATCGGATTACGGTCCCGTGGTTTTTCCCGATTTAGGTTTTCCACGTAAAAATTGGTGTCTCTTGTGGCTGATTTTTGCTTTGGGTTTATTGGTTTATTTTATACATATTTATTTGTGGTGCACATCCTATTTTAATCACACAAAGAGGGAAAGAATTTTTGTTTCCGCTTAATTTATAACTACTTGTGGTAGTCCCTTTCCCAACAAAGTCAATAAATAAGACATACTTTATATGTAAATGGTGTAATCAAAATGTGAGATCAGGAGGCCACAATTTTCAATTACTTTTAAATTTAAATGCCTAATACTTCAATTACACAATCCATTCTTATTTTCTTTCAACAATAGAAAACAAAGTACTGAGTTCAAAGCACCTTTTGTCAATGTCTATGTACCCAAAGAAGTGTGATTAAAAATTTAGAACGTATTCAGATTCTGCAAGGCTTGTTCTGAAGAAATGGATGATTTGGAGGAAAAAAGAAAAAAAAAACAATGATGACACATGATTAAATGCTTTTAAACCGGAGAATTACCAATATATTTCAGGTTTATTCTGGCAAAATATATGCATTATAAATTCAAGAATGGAAAGTGTCAAGATAAGATTGTTTTTATTATCTAATTAATTCTAGCCAGCAAGCCCATTTGCTTTTAATTTCTTTGCAATTTAACAGACAATGAATATGGCTAGGTACACAAACAGATGCGTATGTGAGCATCAACTTGAAATAAACCTTCTTTCAGTTTCTCACAGCTGTCATCTCTCTATCCACAAAGGAAAGAGAAACAACAAATGGAGACTCCAAAACTTTGTATATTTCCGACACCTTAGAAAACTTGCAAAATTTAAATATTCGTCTAATGAAATGAGATCCACAAATAAACATTGTGTTTTTACTAGTTTATAGTTGTTCATGGAAAGTTCCATTTAGTACATCAATCCATCAATATTAAATAAATCAAATCTAATATTTTCAACTCATTTGCAATAGCTAAAATCCGCTTCCGAGCTCCACATCATATATATCTTAGATGGAGCTTAGGAGGAAAAAATCAAAATATAAACCTTAATAGTATATAATAAATAAAATATTTAAATAATATTTTTGATAAAATTAGTAAAGATATAATAGATTTTTAATAATGCAAGTGTAAAATCAAATTAACTTGTAAGTTACAATAATTATTGTTTACCAATCACTTTAATAAAGTATTCTAACTTTTAAGTTAAAGGCCCAACCTCAATATTAACAAGAAAACAAATTGTATCATCTAATTAATGTGCCTTTTCTAATTGGGTACCAAACATTTAACAAATGAATCACATATATATATTAGGCGTAAAACGAGATAATGTTACGTGCAATGATGCACAAATTGATTTGTAAAAAAAATAATAATTCTTTTATATCGCTAATTGATGTGGGAAAATTTAAACAAAATTACAGAAAAAAAGCAGTAAATCCTAATCATCTACTACTCTAAAACTTCATGCTACTGCTGTGATATTGCTTGCAGGATTCTCAATCCTTCTCCGCCGCCTTATGACAATGACCCAAGTTACTACTTCCAAAATAACGGCAATGGCTCCCAAGACAATAAGAACACAAGCATACACCAAGCGCCAAATCTTCAAAGGGTTCAAAATATTAAAACCCTCAAAGATGTTGAAGATGCTTAATATTATGATGGCGTATCCAACAGAATGGTGATAAAAATTCCACCAAATTCTGTACTTGTGCTCCTTCTTTGGTCTCAGTTTCAACGCAAGAACCTGAATGAAGCCAAGAACGAGAAGTAGTATCCCAATAGTCCTGTGAGTGGAATGCTGAATGCCATGAGATTTGTTGCCAAGGTAAATTCCTGTCCCCGCTCCGGCAATACCAAGTAAGTAAGCCGAGGATTGGCATATGATGTGAGCATAAAACCAAGCGGGATCAGCTGATTGGAAGACCTTCATGTACCTGGCAGTAATAGCACCCACTGGCATCAAGAAGCCCCAACTAGCCGCGTTTATGATTCCATGAACCTGCTTGAAATGAAGAGTACCCGAGGTTCCTCCTTTGGTAGTCGTAACTTTCCCGGAAAGAAGATCCAAAGTACCCATTGATTTGACATTGTCGTCTCCTAGAGAATGCATGCCGAGGTGATTGTCACTACGTACAGGACCTTCTTGCCACACGTGGCTCACTGTGGTCATGTTCTTTGGAAGCACTATCGTTGCGTATATTATCATCTCGTTATTGGAAAAGTCTGCTGAAATCTTGGGAACCTGAAAGCTCAAGTTTCCCTCTTGTAATTTGGTGCCATAACTCATTACCGGCGATGTGTATGCGTTCAAGATTCCGTTAGGGTTACGGTAGGCTACAAGAGATTGAGAGCCGACCATGCCTTTACCGGTAGGGTTTATTGCCCACGCAATCCATCTGGTTGGTTGCATGCCTACATGACGATAGGCCAAGTCGACAGAGCCGGTTGCTTCGTCATAGCTCCAGTGGAGAAAAGAATTTAAAGCTTGCAAATCAACGCATGCACCGTATTTGTTGTTGTGGGTGGTGAAACGGTAATTGGTACATGTTTGAGTTGTTTGAGCGAATGAAGAAGATGAAGAAAGCAACAAAGTAAAAAGCGCAATCAGAAAGATTCTCTTCATGGATTTGTTTGGGGAGTTTAAAGACAGAAACTAATTTTTATTTTTATATAAGCAATCTGTCTCTTGCTACTGCTATGTATTTATAGAAGTAAACTAAATAGGAAATCTCAGTTCCTTGTGAACTTGAGTTTCCTGTTCGTAATAGGAATAACACCCATATAGATTACGAAACCTCACTAGGAATCCTTCTGTGTACAGGGAACTAGAATAGGAAATTTCATCAATATATATATGATTATGCATGGGTTGTGGAGTAGGCGTGTTTCACGCGTCTATATTTCGCAGTGACACAAACATGAAAAAAAAAATTCGATCAATATATTCATCATAACCTTGAACGAAATTTGTGAGATTGTTGAATTTGTATTACAAATTTTTAATACGTGGTTGAATTACATCTAGACGATTAAGACTAATGCTGTTTCTTTTTAATTTATTAATGTTTTTCCAGGACTGTCATTCTATTTTTTATTGTTGAGCCAATCCAGGTCCGCAATCCTTCGAGCGTACTTTTCGGAGATTTTTGCTATATATTCCATCATTATAATAATCTGATCGATCAACAATTTTACTTGTCTTTTATGTCTCTATTGACGGTTTAAGGCAAGGCTCACTTTGTCCCCTGATTTCTTGTACTTTCATTTTCATTACTGACAATATTCCTCCACAATGAGGCTACATTCATATAAAAAATATATTATAAAATTTTAAAGATTTCATTTTTTCAGTGAAAAGAAAATTATTTTTAAATAAAAAAATGAATAAGGGATAATTATTAGGTTATATAGTGCTTACGAATTAATGTGGTACCAAGAAGGAAATTTAATGGTTTATTTCTAGTTTTTCAGAGTCAATACTCAATACAACACCTTCGAGGTCATTATATATCACTAAACCTCTTATTATTTTCATAATAATCAATAATCCTCCTAACATCATAGTTTTATAGTATTGCCCTTATTTTTAAATACATTTTATTCATATTTATTATAAATTAATGAATAATATCAATGTAAATAAAAATTAAGAAGTTTAAGTACTAGAAAAAAAAATTTGATGTAAATAAAGAATTAATAATTAATAAGATATTTTTCTTATACTTTTTGTCATTTTTAAAAATTTTTTTCTTATAGTAAATATATATTTTATATTTGTTCTTGCTCATACTTGATACAGGTAACAATAATCTCAAATTAGACAATTACTGCATGAAAAGGAAATGCAGAATAATTTTCATCTTTTGGATGAAAAAATAGTTCCCAGAAATAAAATTAATTCCATTCATATTAGTCTATTCACTCCTGAAATTCTTCACTTGGAAAGAAAATGGAGAAATACACTTGTAGTAGGTTCAATTTTTGGTATGAAATGCATTGCAAGTTTTGCGGTCTCTTTCATTGAAATCAAATTTTCTTCATTTGAATAGCAGTAACATAGAAACTCTCAACTACTAAGCTGGGTTAGTTCTCTTGTTAGTCAAGCATAACAAATTAGCAACGGCAAAACAGCTCTCAGCATTTGTTCTTTTGCTTCTCATCATATGCTGGCCTTCTCCGCTTAATAACAACACAAAATTCCAGGTTAATTTATAACAACACAAAATTCCAATTATATATACAAAATTTATGCAATGATAGTTGATGCCAAATTTTGAGCTTGAAATTTTTAGAGGTCTTGAATAACTTGTAACATTTGTAATTCTCTGCAGAGAGGCAATACCACTAGCTAATGAAGGCAAACAGGGATGGTTCTTTCACACTCTTGGTAGTGCTGCCCAATTTATACAGAATTTTGACGTTTTAAGAATCTGACTCTATGTCATCAAGTCTGTTGATTCTCTGTTAAATTTCTTGAACGTGTTGAAAAATTTATGATGGACAGGTTAGCCAATTCGTGCTTGTCAGAGTGAGTGAGCCTATAAGGCCTCATGTAATCCAAAACCAGGAGCATGACAGGTTTAGTTTCCTGTCAGCAAATATTAACTTTTCGAGTTCTCTTTTCTATAAAGTGCATCAAATCTTTATACCTTTTTCAGGTGAACAAGGACAGACGCTGAAGGTAGACGGCAAGACTTCGTGTTTTCATTTCTATCTAAAAAATAACATGGTGGGTCCAGAAACCTTCAACTGGAGATGAACGGCCAAATGCATGCATGCCGTTCTGCTGCGACAAAGTACACATTGGCTGTAGGATTATACAAGCCGGGGACCGTGTTATGAGCCTAACAACAATTACTCTCATGCTTCAGTTGTCACATATCTCCACTACAGGGCCAATAACAAGCTAACCCACACCTATGATTTCATGAAGCATGGTCTGATTATCTCTCAGGACCCACGTAAACTTGAAAATTTTCTTTTTTGCCACTAAATTATTATCTATAAACTTACACTTTGAATCTGCATTATCAAAACTAAGAACGTGAAGATATAATATACACGATTGTCATGTTTCATTTTGCAGCTGTTGGAAAATACATATATGAACATGCTAATGAGGAGGAAATCCTTTAGTGATTTTTCATATTAAATAAAATTGGATGATTGAAAAGTAAAATTTTACATTGCTTATAGCTAATGAATTGTATGTGCTTCCGTATGAATTTATGAAGAGCTTTCTAACTTGAAATAAACAAACATTGATTTGCTGATTTTAACCGTGATGATGCCATTATTGATTAGCAAGGGCATCACAATTTCAAATTAAAACTTCTTTGATGAGATTGAGGACAAAACTATCACAAGCGCATGGGATGAGGTATATTCAGATCCTATTCAAGTTTCCGTCGGACCGGTCATAAGAACTTGAGCAAAAAAATTCAAAAAAGTGCTTAATAGGTTTATTCAAGCAACTTGAACTCAATTAAATTCATGGAAGCCCGTTGAAGGAATCGCACACGATAACTGCATGATTCAAGCTCTTGAGGTTTTCAAATAATCACTTCCATAAAATAGAAAGTTGCTTACACATTATGGCGGGAAAATATAATATTTGCCTTTTTCGGATACTTTCCCGATTCTTGAGGAGGCTAGTGGAAAGACAAATCAATTATTTCACTTTTAATTGTTGAGTTTCCATTCTAATTAATATAAGGCATTTAAGGCGATTAGGATTTTGATTTGATTTTGATTCTTTCCTATTTGCTTAGATTATGATTATGATTTGATTTAGATTTTTTCCTTATTTGCTTTAGATTAGGATTCCGATTTGATTTTAATTTAGATTTATTTCTAAAAATTCTTATAACCAACCCTATATAATGTACTCGCACTTAATAAACAGAGAAGATCAGTTTTGAATCTGGCGATTAGGTATGGTTACACATGCATAAGGAATGATTTCTAGAATGGAGGAAATCTAAATTATTGTCTTGAAAGGATGGTCCTTTCCAAGTTTTGGAATGGATCAATGATAATGCATATAAGCTAGATTTGCCTAATGAGTACAATGCAAGTACTACTTTTAATGTTTCTAATTCGAGTCCTTTTGATGCAGGTGATAATTTGAGGACAAATCCTCTTCAAGAGGAGGGGAATGATGAGATTAAGGGCAAAACTATTACTAGCACATGGGATGAGGTATATTTAGATCCTATTCAAGTTCTCGTCGGACCATTCACAAGAGCTTGAGCAAAGAAATTCAAAGAAGCGCTTAATGGGTTAATTCAAGCAACTTGGGCTCAATGAAATTTATGGAGGCGCGTTGAAAGAATCGCACATGATAAATGCATGATTCAAGCTCTTGAAGTTTTCAAATAAACACTTCCATGAAATAGGAAGTTGACTTGCACATTATCACGGGAAAATATATTATTTTCCTTTTTTGGATACTTTCTCATTTTTTTGAGGCTGCTAGTCGAGAAACAAATAAGTTATTTCTCATTTAATTGCCGAGTTTTCATTTTAATTGATATAAGGAATTGAAGTTGATTAGGATTCTAATTTGATTTAGATTCTTTCCTATTTGCGTAGATTAGGATTCTGATTTGATTTACATTTTTTCATATTCACTTATATTAGGATTCTAATTTTATTTAGATTCTTTCCTTATTTGCTTTAAATTAGGGTTTCGATTTGATTTCAGTTCAGGATTTATTTCCAAAAATTCTTGTAACTAACCCTATATAATGTACTCGCATCAATAAACAGAGAAGATCAGGTTTGATGCAATTGGTGAGAGAGTTAATTCTCTTTGGTTCTTAAACAAACTCTTTGAACTTATCGGATTTTGGTGGCATTCAAACTCTTAACTTATCAATCAGATCATCCATAACTAATTGTAGCGTCGTCACATACTAAGGTTCGAGCTTTCATTGAGCATCGGGTCGTAGTTCCATTCATTTCCAAGTTTAGATTCGATCTTGGAGATTAAATTGATTAGGGTCGCGTCAGTTCTTAGCGGGGTCCATATCATTCTTGGTCTAATTGTCTTCAATTTCAAATAAAATATTTGAGTTACCTCAATGTAATTAAATCTTGAAATCTCGATGAACTATTCAGCATTAAAGTTCTACAGACTCTTTAGAATCTAACAAAGAAACCAAGAGTCAAACTCACGTAAAATCGAAGAGTCATAAAATGATCCTCCTCATCTTTTGGAGCGTTTGCATAATCATCTCTACCTGGACTTAGGAGTTGATTGTTCATCCGAACACTTATTTGAAAGTGAAAAGCCACAAAGTTATGCAACATCTGAGTACATAAAGTGCTTTGGAATGTGTGCTTTGGCGCTTTCGCCTTTTAGGGGCTATTTCATCATATTGTATGACAAGATACATAAAATGGCACTTCGTTGATCTATTTATTATTGCTTCCGGCACAATAGTACACGTTCGTTTAGTACAGAATGTTAGTATGAGGTCCAAGTATGACAAGGTAATTGCCCAAGGTACTTGTTCAATGATAGTTTTTAGAATCATGTCTATATGTTCTTGTAATATGATTTTTAGCTACATGATGGTGCTAGCAGTCATAGATCATACTATTAGAGTATTTCGACTACCTTATTCTTTTGTTGTATAATTATGATAATATTATTATGAATGGTTAATATATGTTGGCATCAACTACAATATACTTTTTAGTTCTATTAGAAATTTTGGGAGTTATGTGGATGAGATTATTTAAGTATATTAATCACAGTGATGTGTGATATTATAGATGTTTGAGGAGATATTGATTAATGAAGTTGGTTAAATATCCGGCTGTTTTGAGAGTACTAACTTTATTATAAATGTTTGAAGAGATATTTACTAATGAAGTTAGTCGAATATCTAATTATTCGAGAAGTGCTTACTTTTGTAAGTTGGAAACTTAAAATATGGGAGACTCTAACGAATTTAAACAAAATCCTTAATGATAATTTTATTTATTCATGTTAGATGGAACTAACTAGATTCACCATTAGAGTTGGATAGCTGGTTTAAAATTCAACTCATAGATTTGTTTTGGGGATTAAAAACAGAAACTAATTTTTCATTTGATACAAGCAATTCTTTGCGATTGCTATTCATTAATAGGAATAAGAACTACACAGAAACCGATTCCACGTACAGAGCCAGGAAATTTCATCAAAATAGGAAACTTTGTTAGGTTTCATTTAGGAAATTGTAAAATATAAATTTCATCAATAACATAAAATTATAAAATTCATTTAGAAACCTTTAGTAAAATTATTTTCTAAACATGAACACAAATTTTTATAAATCTATTAATCTTAATTTTGAACTGAGATTTATGTGATTATTAAAATCATGTATATGATAAAATTTAAGTATTTCATTTTTTTATAAACTAAAAATTATATTACAACGACATTATCTTTGATTTAAAGCTAGGTTTTAACAAGAAAAAGAATGTAATAATATTGTCTAAGAATAAAAAAGAATATGAATATTTATTTTTACTTACTTATCGAATCATAGTAGAAGAGTCTTTCTTTTATTCCCAACCATGTTTTTGCTTTTTTTAACTTTTCTTTTGTTCATTACCTTTTCATTGAGTATAAACAGCTAATTTAACATATTCGTATTTATCATCCTCTAATACATATTCGTATTTATCAGCTAATTTAGTTTAATTGTTAAAACTCCTTAGGTTCCAACTTCACTCACACACAGAGAGTCTTCTAATATACACCTCATTAAATATCATAAATTCATATAATAAATACTAATAAAAGGCAATTGGTAGATTTTAAATGCTATAAACAATTTTTTCACAATTTTTGTTTTCTAACTTCGTCGGGAAAATTTTAGAACGCGGACTTCAGCATACCATTATAAAATATCGTTGGAAAATAAAATATATAAAATTGATTCATGCATAGATGATATTTCATGTGGATGCAAAGTTTACAACATTGTACAATGACATAAACTACTTTACAACATTGTAAAGTACATTTCCAATGTCAGAAAGGATTTTATGGCACTGTAAATACTGAATCTACATCTTAAAAATTGCGAATATCCATACTGATAATATTGTTAAAAATAAACTAGTAATAAAGTAGAAAAGAGCGGACAAAAGAAATGTTTGAATAATAAACATTGATAATTTTCTATTCTTTCGTAGTGAGGAAATGAATTACCTACACGGGAAGGGAATTCAATTTCCTATCAGTGATTATAGAAAGTAATTCCGCCGGTCCAAACAAACTAATTTCCTATTCTAGATCCCTATACACACAAGGATTTGTAGTGAGGTTTCCTAATATTTATTGATGTTATTCCTATTAGGAACAGGAAACTCAAGTTCGTAACGAACTGTGATTTCCTATTTAATTTACTAATATAAATACATAACAGTACCAAGAAATTAATTGCTTATATAAAATCAAAATTTTGTTTCTGCCTTTAATCCTGCCAAAACAAATCCATGAAGAGAATCTTTCTGATTGCGCTTTTTACTTTGTTGCTTTCTTCATCTTCTTCATTCGCTCAAACAACTCAAACATGTACCAATTACCGTTTCACCACCCACAACAACAAATACGGTGCATGCGTTGATTTGCAAGCTTTAAATTCTTTTCTCCACTGGAGCTATGACGAAGCAACCGGCTCTGTCGACTTGGCCTATCGTCATGTAGGCATGAAACCAACCAGATGGGTTGCGTGGGCTATAAACCCTACCGGCAAAGGCATGGTCGGCTCTCAATCTCTTGTAGCTTACCGTAACCCTAACGGAATCTTGAAGGCATACACATCGCCGGTGATGAGTTATGGCACCAATTTACAAGAGGGAAACTTGAGCTTTCAGGTTCCCAAGATTTCAGCAGACTTTTCCAATAATGAGATGATAATATATGCAACGATAGTGCTTCCAAAGAACATGACCACAGTGAGCCACGTGTGGCAAGAAGGCCCTGTACGTGGTGACAATCACCTCGGCATGCATCCTCTAGGAGGCGACAATGTCAAATCAATGGGTACGTTGGACCTTCTTTCCGGGAAAGTTACGACTACCAAAGGAGGAACCTCGGGTACTCTTCACTTCAAGCAGGTTCATGGAATCATAAACGCGGTCAGTTGGGGCTTCTTGATGCCAGTGGGTGCTATTACTGCCAGGTACATGAAGGTCTTCCAATCAGCTGATCCCGCCTGGTTTTATGCTCACATCATATGCCAATCCTCGGCTTACTTACTTGGTATTGCCGGAGCGGGGACAGGAATTTACCTTGGCAACAAATCTCCTGGCATTCAACATTCCACTCACAGGACTATTGGGATACTACTTCTCGTTCTTGGCTTCATTCAGGTTTTTGCGTTGAAACTGAGGCCAAAGAAGGAGCACAAGTACAGAATTTGGTGGAATTTTTACCACCATTCTGTCGGATACGCCATCATAATATTAAGCATCTTCAACATCTTTGAGGGTTTTAATATTTTGAACCCTTTGAAGATTTGGCGCTTGGTTTATGCTTGTACTCTTATTGCATTGGGAGCCATTGCCGCTATTTTGGAAGTAGTAACTTGTGTCATTGTTATAAGGCAGCGGAGAAAGATTGAGAATCCTGAAACCAATGTCAGAGCGGCAGCATGAAGTTTTAGCGTTGTAGTATATAGATTAAGATTTACTGATTTTTTCTGCAACTTTGTTTAAATTTTCCCATATCAATTAGCGAAATAACAGCATTATTAATTGTTTTTGGTACAGATTAATTTGTACATAATTGCATGTAACATTAGCTCGTATATTATGACGAGCATACATGTGGATTTTTTTTAAATGTCGGGTAATCAATTAGAAGAGGCACATTAGATTATATTGTTTGTTTAATTGTTTTATCCCACTACTACAAAAATGACTTTTACTGACACTTGCTCAGTGACACATTATAAAAAGTGTCAATAATTGAGTACATATGCACCATTTTCCGCTTTTGACAAATAAGTATTACAAATTACTGATACTACTGTATCAGTAAATTAAATATCAAAAATCACTGATACTGAAGTATCAAAGGTAAAAAAAAATGTTATTATTGTTTGTTTTAATTCCAACTCGAACTTGCGACTTCTAAAACTCAAAATTTTAACGCTTAGACCACAAACCACTTAAACCCACAAAATTAACTTATAAATATATTTGGAAGTTTAAAGAACAAACATATAAAAGAAAAAAAATATAAGAAACAAAAAACTAGAATGCAATCCCTAATTCCCCTTTCTTTTTCGTGGCTTCTTCTCTAATCTCTATTGTGGGTGAGAGAGAACAATACATTTACTTACACAAACTCACACACCACGTCCACACCGCCGCACCCGCCGCCGCTAAACTACGCCCACGCCCACGTCCATGCCCACGGTCTAGTTTCTCTAACCCTAAGCTAAGAAACGCCCACGCCCATGCTACTGCCGCTGTCACTTTGGTTCAAGTGTGTCGATGTTGTAGCTTCTAGTCGTTCTCAATTTGCTTCCTTGTTCCCACTACCGTCGTCATCTCTGTCGTCACTGCCTCGACTTCGTTCATGGTCGTCAGCCGCACAAGGAAAGGTTGTACATGCGAATGGTGCATAAATGGCTGTTTGTAATTCAATCTTCTAGACTCATTTTGTTCTTCTTTTTTGTCCTTCATAAACTAATTAT
>MKYO02016677.1:381551-521941 GCA_002013955.2 Citrus medica
CCAAAGAAGGAGCACAAGTACAGAATTTGGTGGAATTTTTACCACCATTCTGTCGGATACGCCATCATAATATTAAGCATCTTCAACATCTTTGAGGGTTTTAATATTTTGAACCCTTTGAAGATTTGGCGCTTGGTTTATGCTTGTACTCTTATTGCATTGGGAGCCATTGCCGCTATTTTGGAAGTAGTAACTTGTGTCATTGTTATAAGGCAGCGGAGAAAGATTGAGAATCCTGAAACCAATGTCAGAGCGGCAGCATGAAGTTTTAGCGTTGTAGTATATAGATTAAGATTTACTGATTTTTTCTGCAACTTTGTTTAAATTTTCCCATATCAATTAGCGAAATAACAGCATTATTAATTGTTTTTGGTACAGATTAATTTGTACATAATTGCATGTAACATTAGCTCATATATTACGACGAGCATACATGTGGATTTTTTTTAAATGTCGGGTAATCAATTAGAAGAGGCACATTAGATTATACTGTTTGTTTAATTGTTTTATCCCCGAAAACTAATCACTGATACCAGTTCCATGGTACGAGAAATTTTTTAAGGGGATAGATCTTTCTCAATGGAACCTATCGTATGAGTTTTAGTAGATGTTTAAGTGTCCTTAAAATACGTAATTATGGAGAATAATCTTTAAATTAATTAAACTTCTTAATAATATTCATCTCAAATTAAAAAGTTGGAAATTATACAATAACACGTGTTTGTAGTTGGTACAATATATTTTTCTTTCATATTTTTAACAACTAATCAAATGCAAATCCCTATGATAAGTCATCTCTTACATCTTGCTCTTGTTTTCTTTTAACTTCTATATGCTTTTCAATTTTTTTCATTTCGACGGCAGCAATTAGCATCATGTACTGTTCATACTATTCTCAAGTCAAATTGCATTTGTAAATTGTAATGTTTGGACTGATTAATTGAGAAACATTTATCACAACCATATTGCCCAACTTGCTTCCGAAATTTCTTTTGACCTTAACCACCGCTCTTCCTTGATCATTGTTGTTTCCAGTGGCGGAGCCACCGAAGGCCCAACGTGGACAGCTACCTCTCTGCATCTATTTTTTTTTAAATTCATTTTTTAAACCTACTCATTTTTTTGTATAATACAAATAAAATTAGTGATTTGTCACTTTGGCTTTGAGTAAAACACAAACAATTTTCATCACCAATACGCACTTTATCTTAATTAAGAAGGTGGCTTGCGTCTCGTTTCTCCATGGGTGCGAATCTTTTGTTGGACCAGACCACTATGTATGCAAAGCTACTCCTATTAATCATACTCAGATTTTTTTAATGTGATTTCAAAATTATTTTTTATATATATTTTTTCTTTTGCGATTTTGACAAGGAAATAATAACAAATTATACGCTTAAAGAAAAATAATCTTCAGCGACATGGAAAATAGTGTTACAAGTACTTATAATAATGATTCTTACTAATTGTGTCATTGATTTGGTAGTCAAAATCTATGATTATTGTTACGATGATATCAATGTTTGATTTAATATTTCAAATTCAACAAACTTAAACATAATATTACTTCATTGGATGATTTAGGCAACATAAATAGATTTATATTTTAACAAATACTACTAGAAAAATGGTCTTTACTGACATTAGAATATTGTCAGTAATTACTTTCAGTGACACTTGTTAATTGTGTCAGTAATCTGGCAGTCAAAAAAATAGTGACACTTGTATGTGGTGTCAGTGATTATTATTACCATAGTATCAGCAATTTTATGACACCATAGTGTTAGTAATTATTGATATCATATTAGTGTCTAAGATTTTGTTACCATAGTATCACTGTTTAATTTATTTAGAAAAATTAAAATTTGAATTGGCTTATTGCCTATTGAGTTATTAATAAAATTAAAAGGCATCGCAAAATAACCAAAAAGAAACTCGATTTATATTATAAAATCTTTCATTTTATATTTAAATATTATTATTACATATTACAAATTCCAAGTACTTCAAGAAACAAGATATGAGATAACCCACCCTTACAGTTGAATAATCTAAATTAAATACATAAAAATTTCTACCATCCAATCACATTCCTACTAGTTGTAGCTAAATTTAACATTTCTAAAAACTAAAATGAGAAGGATGATTGTCTTCACTCTTTCAACATAAGTAGTGCAATTGAGTTATCACACCAACAGCTCCTTCATTCTCCCTTCAATAATGGGTGGGTTAGGATACAAGTGAAGTTGAGGAAGAAACACTTCAAACATATTGAACAAATCTGCATATGAATACATGGAAAAAGGAAAAATTAAAAAAATTGCATGTCAATTTCCAACCATTAGAGAAATAATGGTTAACAGAAATAAACTTTTGTCATATTTGTGTTTTTGGCTAATTTCTATGTTTAAAACCATCATGTCCCACATATCTTCAACTAAAAATAGTGGCAGTTGGATTTCAAGTTTTTTAGAATAGGGAAACCGAACCTAGTAAGCTTGTGGATATTTGTATCTTTACTAAATATACATAAATTATTCAACAGAGTTGTACCAGGATAATAAAAATAGCTCTTGCAGTACATTGCATCACATAATTCAAATACATATATACTTTTAAGTCTATTCACTTAATGCAATGCAAATCACAAATTCAAACTTACTGAGAACCTCTTCTCTCTTCGCTGCTTCTTCTTTGCTTTCATAAAGCCCAACTTCAACAAAAAATGCCAACCCTAAAGGAAATCGAAATCAGGGTTTCATATAAAAATAATAATTATAAATAAAGATAAAACAAAACCTTTTCCAAGTCACAGGTTCTTTGTATATCAGCCTCTATGGATTCTATAATTGATATTGGTTTCGTCTAATTAGCTAGCGACAGCGACTATAGATAATTTATATGTGTAGTGTTACTCTATAACTACATGATGAGGATAAAGAAAGGTATAACGCACTAGCTATGCGGACAATTTCACATGAACCAAGAGCTTTTAATACCAGCGTCACTATGGTTAAAAGATTCTCCTTCACACATAAACTAATCCGGGAATACCACAAGCTAGTGAAACAATTAAATCTCATATGTATTGATTTTACTGTAATCTTAATCTTGAGTTAATTATGATTTCATGATTGTAATTGTTATTCCATTTGAGTTACCAATGGGCATGACACATACATGTAGTCTAGATTACCCGGTATCTTGGTGGGAGCATTTATGAGTATTGGAGTTATAGATTAACAATATAGAATTTGTACAACACATCTCTTGATGGGTTTTCGGCACTTGATCATAGAATTCTCTGGCCAGAGTGTGTCAACATATTTAGTATGTTGAAAATGATCATTAGAGAAAACCAGTAAGGATCAAGGAAAAAGATGTTATTAAATTGATTGGACAGTTGAGATATCAATTTAATTAACGATGTGGTACAAAGGATTGTGCAGTAAAGAAATCAATGTGGCTTGGGACGAATTATTATTCGAGCATACAATTATGGAAGTCAGTTCCAATCTTTTAGTGGAGTAGATTTGGAATTAAATAATTGGGCTAGTTTAATTATAGGCCTAATTATTGTAGCCACTATTGTATGTTCCCAAATGATCCCCGGGTTAGCTCATTTAATTTACTGCACCACTACTGGACTAATAAGCAAGATAACTAGCTGTTTGGGTCAAAAGCCTAAATATATCATTTAGTGGGAGGCTCCATTTAATTAGCTTATGTGTAAGGGGTCTTATATTATTTTACATGGTGGGTCTCCTATAAAATAAAAAGTAACGTGAGTTTTATTTTGGGGGCATTATTTGGAGCCTAGGATTTTCACTAAAGGAAGATATATAAGGCTTATTTTCTCTAAAGAAAAAAATAGGTAAAACCACTTTGTACAGATTAGAGAATAAGATTTTCTCTCTATTGTTGAGAGAAAAATTTTCTCGTGCTAGTTGTTTTGGTAGTGATAAAGGCGCCAACACGTCAAGTGCAGATCGAACCTTAGTCATAACCTAGAAGATCATTGGTGACAGTTTGTGATCTAACAAGCGTGGCGGTGCAGGATCGTGATCTAACAGGAGTGGTGGTGGCGAATCGTGATCTAAGAGCCTAAATCACTTCAACGGAAAAAGTCAAATCAGATTTTCAAGGTACGATTTCTAGATTACATATTCTTATATATTATATGAGATCGATCTTCAAAAGGTTTTATAAAATTTAAAAACCTGATTTTTCCCTAACAACACTAAAATAAACAAATAAGAAAGATAACAAAATATCGATAAAAAGTAATTGCATGAATAAGATCATCATAATATTCTAATGTCTCCTTTACTATCTTGATATCCACTGCACACCATCATCATTCCTATATCATTAAATATTAACATATAAGTTAAAAATGATTTATTATATTCAGTGCTTAATTATTTTTATTATGATCATATTTAACTAAATATATGATTAACATAATTGTTTTATAGTTGATAGCCACCATTGATTAGTGATTATACAAAATAAATAAGATTATGAGAAAATGATAGAAAAATAAACTCAAGTATATCGATTTTCCTAACAATTAAAGAACTGATCCAAGCATTCAAATAAAGTGGAGAAGCCAGAGTAGACTAAAGAGGAAAAAAGAGACAAAATTGTAGAGTGAAAAACTTAAAAAAAATTAGGGCAGACCATCCTAATTTTATTTTATACTTGATAAATTTTTGTCTTATTATCAATTAAGTACCGTTAAGTTTTAAGATTCTTAAATACATGCTAATGAATAAATTTTATCATCATTTATAATTACATAATTGTTAAGAATTTTTTAAAATAAAATTATATTAAATGGTGAGTGCATATGGATTTGGATATAAATATTAAGATAAATCTGAATTTACTCCAGATCCGCCTTAGATCCACGCATCGATATCCAAATCTGATCCAAATCTGATCCAATTAGATTTGGATCACATGAATCTTGGGTCAGATCCGATCAATTGCCATCCTTACTTTTTATATATGTATAATTACCATCTACTAATTTTACAACTAAAGATTTATTATAACAATTTAAATTAAGTCTACTTTTAGTACAGTCCAATTATTTATTCTCATAAATTCTTAAGAAGTTGTTTAATACAACGACCGCAATTAAATTTTTCTACGATTGGCATTCAAATTTCTGACATAAGATAAAATCCAAGACTTGTACGAATGAATTTAATTAATAGAGGTCAAGCACAGTGTTTCTTAAGAGGGTATCCATAAAAATCTTTTTTTTATTGTAATTTTAGGTTAATCAAATAATTTTGACAATTTCATTAGGTATCTACCGCAATTATCCGGCTATTTTGTTGGAGGGTTTACATAGCAATATTGCGCTAAGAATTAGGGTTCACTAAGAAATTATCTAGTAATTGTGTCAGGTTTTTTATTTAAATATACCCCATTTGCCCCTAAATATCAATTTTATACCTTATTACAACATATATCTCATGAAGGTAGAAAAAGTCAAAAATATCCTTAAAAAACTATTTATCTACACTTTCTTCCTCTCACCATTTATTTCTCACGATTTCCTCTTCTCACCATTTTCTTCCTCTCTCATTATTTCATCTCTTACCTCCAGTACAAAGTTTTTTGATAAATATAAACTATTCAAAAGGTGCATTATCAAGTAATGGATAATGTATGTTTGAAATGTAAACATTTTGTATGCTTAGAGTTTGATTTGATTTCATTACAAGTATATTTACTAATAAATCGTTATACATTATTCATCTTTATGCTTACACATCCATACACACTATTCCATAAAAGTGTAGGGATTTAAGGCATTAATTTAAGTTATGAGTGATTGAAAAATCATTTCAAGAAGAAGTCGAGTAAGAAGTCAATTATTTAGTTAAGTAAGAAGTGAAGTAAGTGAGTTGAGTAAGTCGAGTATCTAGTCAAGTGAGAAGTCAAGTAAGGAAGTGAAGTAAGTCGAGTCAGTTATGATTTAAGTTGAGTATTAAGTCGAGAAATATATTGAGTAAGAGTAAGCCTAGTAGTAAAGTATCATTGACTCTTTACCCGACTTAATTAAAGGGAATTTTTTTTTCAGTTTAAGTCTAGTGTTCTCGATTAATTACCAGACTTTCATGAAAAGTCCAGAATTTTTGCCGATTGAATACTTAGATAAGGTTAAATTAAGGTTGAGTATTTTCGACTTTTTACCCGACTTAATTAAAAGAGATTTTTTTACTTCAATTTAAGTTGAATATTCTCCACTAGTTACTAGACTGTCATGAAAAGTTGAGAATTTTTGCTAAATAAATACTTGGTCAAGGTTAATTTAAGGTCGAGTATTCTCGACTCTTTACTCGACTTACGTAAAAAGTTGAGAATTCTCTAAATATTTTTTTAGAAGTTCTAAATATTTTTTATTTCAATTGAAATTGAGTATTCTCGATTTTTTTTACCTAACTAACATGGAAAATTAGAGAATTTACACTGAATTACTAATTGTGCATGGTTCGGTTGAAGTTAAGTATTCTCGACTATTTACCCGACTTCGAGGATATGAGTTCAGTTTTATAAATATTTAATTGAGATTATTTTTTATTTTCTCAAGTTTTTTAAATTATATGTGTAAAATTCAACAATATTATAATTTAAGGCATATATTAGGTATTTTAGAGAACATGAGGTATATCCACGCAATTCTCCCAATTGTGTCGGTTCATACTCTATAGCTAAAAGAATACGCGAGCAAATCAGAATAAGTTTTTTATTTAAATATACCCTATTTGCCGCTAAATATTAAATTTATATCCTATTACATACATATGTCTCATGAAAAGTGAGAAAAAAAAAACCCTTAAAAAAACTATGAATCTATACCATTTCTTCTTCTCATGGTTTCTTTCTCTTACCATTCTTTTCTCATAATTTTCTCTTCTCACCATTTTTCTTTCTAACGGTTTCAATCTCTCTTACCATTTCATTTCTTATCTCCAATACCAAGGTTTTTGATGAAAATAAATCATTCAAAAGGTGCATTGTCAAATGATAGATAAGTTATGTTTGAAATACAACATTTTTGTATGCTTAGGGTTTGATTTGATTTCATTACAAGTATAATTGCTAATGATTTATGAGTTTTAATAGACATTATTCATTTTTGTGGTTGCACACACACTATTGCACAAAATGTAGGGATTTAAGACTCAATTTAAGTTATGAGGGTGAAAAATTAGTTCAGGAAGAAGTTAAGTATGAAGTCTAGTAAGTCAAAAATTTAGTCGAGTAAAAAGTAAATGAGATAAGTTAGTCAAGTATTTGGTCTAGTTGGAAGTCAAGTAAGTATATTAAACGAGTCGATTAATAAGTGGAGTAATTTTTAAAATAAATTGAGTAAAAGTCGAGTAAATGTTTTTAACAAGTCGAGTAAGAGATATAATTTTTAAAGAGATCAAGTACAAAGTCCGGTAAATTTAGTATTTTGTCGAGTAAGAAGTGAAAGAAATGAGTAAGTCGAGTATTAATAATTTTTAAAATAAATTGAGTAAAAGTCGAGTAACAGTCATGCTATTTTTTTAAAGAAGTCAAGTTCGAAGTCGGGTAAATAGAGCATTCAATCGAAATTAAGTCATAGATTGATCAGAGTGTGTACCACCATGTCGCGAAGGAATCCAAAGATGATGTTCTTTGGAAAAAAACTAGAGACAATTTATGAGCAGCCAACAACACAAAATAAAGTCAATATGATGAAAAGGCTTGTTAATTTGAAATATAAGGAAGGTCACAGTACAACTGAACACACTAGTGAGTTTCAAGGCTTGGTTGATCAGTTGACTACTATGAAGATCATTTTAGATGATGAGTTACAAGCACTGTTGTTGCTTAGTTCTTTGCCTGACAGTTGTGAGACATTAGTGGTGTCAGTGAATAATTCAGCGCTGAATGATAAATTAACCTTGGATATGGTTACAAATAGACTGCGAAATGAAGAATCTCGAAGAAAGAATGCTGAAATAGTTCCCTCAGAGTCAGCTGCTCTTGTTTCAAATAACCAAGAAAGACGAGGGAGAAGTCAAAGTAGAAATTTCCGTTAGCAGAATAATGATAACACTAGAGGAAGATCTAAATCCCAAAGGAGAAACATGAAGTGCTTTCACTGTCAGAAAATGGGTCGCGTTAAAAGAGAGTGTAGATTGTAGAGAAGAGAACAGGCAAAAGAAAAAGGCGATGGTTAGAAAAATGACAAAGAGAATACTGCAGTCGTACTTGATGGTGATATGGGTATTGTTTATGATGATAGCTCTATAAATCTCACTTGCCATACCATTGATTGGGTGATTGATTCAGGTGCTTCATTTCATATTACTGCACATCGTGATTACTTTATGGTGATTATGGTCATGTACGGATGGGAAATGAAGGGGCATCCAAGATTGTGGGCATTGGAGATATTTGCTTGGAAACCAGTGTTGGTTGTAACATACTTCTTAAAGATGTCAGACATATATTAGATATTTGCCTTAATTTGATCTCCACAGGAAAACTTGATGATGATGGTTGTACTAACCAATTTGGTGAAGGAAAATAGAAGCTCACCAAAGGCTCTTTAGTGTTGGCTAAAGGAAAGAAAATGAACACTCTCTACGTAATAGAAGCCAAGATCAAGAAAGAAGATGTGAATGTAGCTGTAAAAGATCCTGACATTGAGACATAACATAAAAGACTTGGTCACATCGGCAAGAAAGAGTTAGAAACTCTTGCCAGAAAAGGATTTCTACCAAGCTTTGCAGGTACATCCCTCAAGACTTGTATTCATTGTTTAGCTGAAAAGACACATAGAGTAGCTTTTAAAAGTTATTCTCCATCTAGAAAGTCGCAAATCCTTGATTTGATTCACACTGATATTTGCATGATGCAAAGTAGATCAATAAGAGGTGCACTTTATTTTGCGAGTTTTATTGATGATTGTTCTAGAAAAGTGTGAGCTTTTGCTTTGAAATCTAAAGACCATGTGCTTGATATGTTTAAGTTCTTCCATGCTTATGTTGAGAGATGGACAAGAAGAAAATTAAAATATGTCAGGGCAGATAATGGTGGTGAGTACAGAGGACCATTTGAGCAGTATTGCAGATCCTATGGAATCAGACTTGAGAAGATTGTACCAAAAACTCCTCAGCATAATGGTGTTGCAAAAATTATGTATAGAGCAATTGAAGAAAGGATCATGTGTATGCTTTCTGATGCCAAGCTTCCTAAATCATTCTGGGCAGAGGCTATGCGTACTGCAGTTGACTTGATAACCTATCTCCTTTAGCTCCATTAGACGGTGATGTACCTGAGAGAGTTTGGACTGGGAAAGATGTTTTTATAAACACTTGAGAATGTTTGGGTGCAGAGCATATGTTCACATCCCTAAAGATGATAAATCGAAACTTGATGATAAAGCCAACGAATGTATTTTCTTAGGCTATGGGCATGAAAAATTTGGGTACAGATTATGAGATCTAGTAGCAAGAAAACTAATCAGAAGTACAGATGTATTTCTTGAAGATCAGATAGTTGGTGATGAAGAGAAAAGCGATGAGTCTCAATCATCTCCAGAGATTCTTATTATTCCAACTTCAATTTCTCTACCTATTATTCATAATGATCATGGGGGAGCTGTAGAGGATAATGATGATGATCCAGCATAACCAATTGAGCAAGCACTTTCAGAACCACCAGCACCACCAGTTGAGCCAGAATTGAGAAACAAATCTGATCCAAATCTGATCCAATTAGATTTGGATCACATGAATCTTGGGTCAGATCCGATCAATTGCCATCCTTACTTTTTATATATGTATAATTACCATCTACTAATTTTACAACTAAAGATTTATTATAACAATTTAAATTAAGTCTACTTTTAGTACAGTCCAATTATTTATTCTCATAAATTCTTAAGAAGTTGTTTAATACAACGACCGCAATTAAATTTTTCTACGATTGGCATTCAAATTTCTGACATAAGATAAAATCCAAGACTTGTACGAATGAATTTAATTAATAGAGGTCAAGCACAGTGTTTCTTAAGAGGGTATCCATAAAAATCTTTTTTTTATTGTAATTTTAGGTTAATCAAATAATTTTGACAATTTCATTAGGTATCTACCGCAATTATCCGGCTATTTTGTTGGAGGGTTTACATAGCAATATTGCGCTAAGAATTAGGGTTCACTAAGAAATTATCTAGTAATTGTGTCAGGTTTTTTATTTAAATATACCCCATTTGCCCCTAAATATCAATTTTATACCTTATTACAACATATATCTCATGAAGGTAGAAAAAGTCAAAAATATCCTTAAAAAACTATTTATCTACACTTTCTTCCTCTCACCATTTATTTCTCACGATTTCCTCTTCTCACCATTTTCTTCCTCTCTCATTATTTCATCTCTTACCTCCAGTACAAAGTTTTTTGATAAATATAAACTATTCAAAAGGTGCATTATCAAGTAATGGATAATGTATGTTTGAAATGTAAACATTTTGTATGCTTAGAGTTTGATTTGATTTCATTACAAGTATATTTACTAATAAATCGTTATACATTATTCATCTTTATGCTTACACATCCATACACACTATTCCATAAAAGTGTAGGGATTTAAGGCATTAATTTAAGTTATGAGTGATTGAAAAATCATTTCAAGAAGAAGTCGAGTAAGAAGTCAATTATTTAGTTAAGTAAGAAGTGAAGTAAGTGAGTTGAGTAAGTCGAGTATCTAGTCAAGTGAGAAGTCAAGTAAGGAAGTGAAGTAAGTCGAGTCAGTTATGATTTAAGTTGAGTATTAAGTCGAGAAATATATTGAGTAAGAGTAAGCCTAGTAGTAAAGTATCATTGACTCTTTACCCGACTTAATTAAAGGGAATTTTTTTTTCAGTTTAAGTCTAGTGTTCTCGATTAATTACCAGACTTTCATGAAAAGTCCAGAATTTTTGCCGATTGAATACTTAGATAAGGTTAAATTAAGGTTGAGTATTTTCGACTTTTTACCCGACTTAATTAAAAGAGATTTTTTTACTTCAATTTAAGTTGAATATTCTCCACTAGTTACTAGACTGTCATGAAAAGTTGAGAATTTTTGCTAAATAAATACTTGGTCAAGGTTAATTTAAGGTCGAGTATTCTCGACTCTTTACTCGACTTACGTAAAAAGTTGAGAATTCTCTAAATATTTTTTTAGAAGTTCTAAATATTTTTTATTTCAATTGAAATTGAGTATTCTCGATTTTTTTTACCTAACTAACATGGAAAATTAGAGAATTTACACTGAATTACTAATTGTGCATGGTTCGGTTGAAGTTAAGTATTCTCGACTATTTACCCGACTTCGAGGATATGAGTTCAGTTTTATAAATATTTAATTGAGATTATTTTTTATTTTCTCAAGTTTTTTAAATTATATGTGTAAAATTCAACAATATTATAATTTAAGGCATATATTAGGTATTTTAGAGAACATGAGGTATATCCACGCAATTCTCCCAATTGTGTCGGTTCATACTCTATAGCTAAAAGAATACGCGAGCAAATCAGAATAAGTTTTTTATTTAAATATACCCTATTTGCCGCTAAATATTAAATTTATATCCTATTACATACATATGTCTCATGAAAAGTGAGAAAAAAAAAACCCTTAAAAAAACTATGAATCTATACCATTTCTTCTTCTCATGGTTTCTTTCTCTTACCATTCTTTTCTCATAATTTTCTCTTCTCACCATTTTTCTTTCTAACGGTTTCAATCTCTCTTACCATTTCATTTCTTATCTCCAATACCAAGGTTTTTGATGAAAATAAATCATTCAAAAGGTGCATTGTCAAATGATAGATAAGTTATGTTTGAAATACAACATTTTTGTATGCTTAGGGTTTGATTTGATTTCATTACAAGTATAATTGCTAATGATTTATGAGTTTTAATAGACATTATTCATTTTTGTGGTTGCACACACACTATTGCACAAAATGTAGGGATTTAAGACTCAATTTAAGTTATGAGGGTGAAAAATTAGTTCAGGAAGAAGTTAAGTATGAAGTCTAGTAAGTCAAAAATTTAGTCGAGTAAAAAGTAAATGAGATAAGTTAGTCAAGTATTTGGTCTAGTTGGAAGTCAAGTAAGTATATTAAACGAGTCGATTAATAAGTGGAGTAATTTTTAAAATAAATTGAGTAAAAGTCGAGTAAATGTTTTTAACAAGTCGAGTAAGAGATATAATTTTTAAAGAGATCAAGTACAAAGTCCGGTAAATTTAGTATTTTGTCGAGTAAGAAGTGAAAGAAATGAGTAAGTCGAGTATTAATAATTTTTAAAATAAATTGAGTAAAAGTCGAGTAACAGTCATGCTATTTTTTTAAAGAAGTCAAGTTCGAAGTCGGGTAAATAGAGCATTCAATCGAGTAAGAAGTTGAGTAAGTCGAATATCTAGTCGAGTAAGTAAATTGAATAAGTCGAATATTAAGTCAAGAAAAAAATGAGTAATTTTTTAAATAAGTTGAATAAACGTCAAAATAAGTTTTTGAACACATCAAGTAAGAGTCAAGTAATAATGTTGAGTAATTATGTTATTTTTTAAGAGGTTGAGTACGAAGTCGAGTAAGTCGAACATTCAATCGAATAAGAAGTAAAGTAAGAGAGTTGAGTAAATCAAGCATCTAATTGAGTAGGAAGTAGAGTAAATATATTGAATGAATTGAGTATCAAATTGAGTAATTTTTTAAACAAATTGAGTAAATATTAAAATTATTTTTTAATTTCTTTTGAGAATTTGACTATGTTGAAATTATTCTAAAATAATATATTTCTTCGCAACCACACAATTAAAATTATAATAAATTTTTTAATATTTATTATTTTATATGATTAAGATTCGCACTCTTCCGTAAATCCGCTCCAACATAACCGTATTATTTTTTTTTTATTTTACTCGACTTTGCGATTAAGGAATCAGTTAAGTTTTGTTATGATTTTATTAAGATTATGTTTGTACTTTCCCTATATTTTGGGTATTTGGGGGAATATGGGTATATCCCACGCAATTCCCTCAATCGGAATCTTGCTAGGGTTTTGGGGCACAATGTCGACGGGGAGACCCAAGGACGGGGAGTTAAAACTGGCTGCAGTGGCCGATAAGTCGAAGCAGGGGGCGTCGTCTACGGCGCTCGTGGAGTATACGCCGCCAGTTTCTAAGGAGGAGGACCTGGATATCAAGCTCCGTCGCATCATGGAACACGTGCCTGTTCGCGTTAACAACACGTCGGGAATTTCCGCTGGTTCCGGCTCCGGTGACTTTCACCAGGTAAATGTTTATTAGCCTCTTTTTTTTTTAATCCCTTTTTTATGCATTTGTGTTTAAGCTTGGCGAAGTCATATTAAAATTCACTTTTTTTCGTTTTTTTGTTTTACTTTACTGAATTGATTGGGATTGTTTTAGTTTGGATATGGTATAAGAACTTCAGTCTGGTGGCATGGTGATGGACTGATGGTTAGCCAAATTATAATGCGACAGCGAGTCCATGTTATCGGTTGTTATTGACAAATTTCCATTATTGTGAATGCACCATTAAAGAAAATAGACTGAAAACTCCTGGTACAACTTTAGGCTCTGGTGAATTGTTGTTGACGCTACAGACATTGCTGGCAACTCTATGCGGGCCTGACTATAGGTTTGCAAACATGTTCTTGATGTGTATGTATTTGTTAGTGACTGGGTGGTATCTACATTTAAAACTGTTTTCAGAAGGAATTGATTAGGCTGAAAGTAAAGACTGAGGACTAAGGGGTATGCGGGGATAAGTCAGTTCCTGCTCGCATGAATTTATTGTGGACTGATTGCAGACAATTCACGGAATTTTTGTTGCTGACATTATTTAGACTAGCAGTGCTAACTTAACGTTGGTGGCCATTGATGGCTTTTACATTTGAATGTTAGGCTGCTTAGTGATTAGGCAATTATACATACAACAAAGTGCCGATAAAAAGTGTAGGTGTGTGATTTGTCCATGGTCTATGTTTTTAGAGTTAATATCATGAAGAGCTTTAGTGTAGTTTGGGGAAAAGGTCACAGTTTTTTGGGAAGTTAAAGCTTTCAGATATGTTTGCTACTTATTCTTAAAAGTGGAATTTGTTATAGGGTGCTTATATTGTGGGAGAGGAATTCACCTGTCTTTAAAGAGTTAAATGTCTGCAGCTTGAGGGAGACGTAGATTCTTTTCCAAAGTAAAGATTGTACACTAGGTGTTACACATTTCCCTCGTATCACTTGGCACTGGCCATATGATGCGGATGGTTTAATGCAGCCAGCTGTTGTTCTGTCATTGATTAGTTTGGTTCTTCTCTGCTAAGGTGCTGTTCTAATAATCATTTTCTTCTGGATAGCTTGTAAATTCTGATGCCTGTGAGAAAGGTCACAACCTTTCTATTTTACTAGTTGCTGAAGCATTCACAGTAATTGCACTTGATTTCTTTCTATTTGCATTCGACTGCTCTTCTTAATGTTAGGTGTATAATGGTGAAACTAAATTCTCCATTTATGCTTTCCTACACATGTGAATGATGTCATTTTGTTTGAACTAGAGGACTTGCTTTTACACACGCACACGCACATGCACATGCATATTGGTACATGGTTTCTAACTTCTATGTCTGTTTGCTACAGTATCGGCGGGTGAGACAGAAGGAGCAAGACTGGTTTTCTAGGATGGATGATGACTACCAGAAACGAAAAGAATTGCAGAGTTTAGTATGAAAAGGGAGGAAAGAATGAAAGCAGCAGAGGAACGAACAGCAAAGAAGCAGTTGAAACGCCAAAAGAAAAAGCAGAGGAAGAAAGAGAAAAAGCCAAACAGAATGTTGGTGGAGAAGAGCATCGGAAAGAAGAGGCCTTAAGTAATGATGATAGTGGGGATACCGATAATGGTGATGAAGCAGCAAAATGAGAATCAAGTTTTGCCATGAGCGTAACAATGGCAGCATGCCCCTTTACAGCCATAGAACAGAGAGTTTCACGCTTTTGGGAAACCAGATCCTCAATCATGCTTTCTAAATACCAGAGTTGAGGATCTTTATCTCCACTTTGCACACCTTTGGGTATCCTGATTACATTATAACAAAATGGTGGCGGTAGGGAGTCCTTAACTCAACTACATTTGTTTTCCTCTTTGCTGTTAGTTAATGAATTGCATACTTAACCTAATTTATTGACATCAACTTCCCAGGTGAAGAATTACTTGGAAGATTGATTATGAAGAACTTGTTGTGGATGATGTTACAATACTTATTGGAATACTCAGACAATCGGCAGCTTTCAGATGATATTTTTGGCAATACTACAAGATTATTTTCAATCGCCTAGTGTGGCCATCACATGGAATTGAAGTTTTGATAGTTGAAGGAAGCATAGTTCAAAGTTAATTTTATGTTTCATTTCATGTTCATTTTTCCATGATTTGGTAGAACACAAGTTTCACTTTTATGGACTTACTTTAGTCAAATCTGGCGTACTCTTGTCTGCCGTTTGGTCCTTGGTTGCAATGTTCTCAGAGTTATCCCAAAGGTGTAATAACACGTGAAACATCTTCTAGTCTTCTTTTATATTCACAATTCACATTCTTTTTATTCCTTATTAACAGAGAAATGTTTTTGTTTTCCCTTAAATATGATAATATAATAAATTGATGTTACAATATTTTTGCAATTTCAATATTAGGATCCAAATCTAACATGGGTTAAGTATAACAATCTAAATGAGAATATCAGAAGCTCACAGACGCAGTGAGTTCTATAAGGGTTTTTATCATTTGGTATCGGCTATTCAAAACGACACCAGGTCCAGTGTGGATACTTGGGAAAAAAGGAATAATTTTGTAATGATGTTGCTTGAAAAAAAGGGTACTTTGGAAAACCTAATTTTGCACAAATAATTTGATTTTCCCAAATATTTTGAAGGAAATTTTTTTACCTTACCGAGAAGCAGTGGATTGACAAATTTTTCACACATGGTAAAGGAACTAGGAAAGTAAGAAGAACCAGCAGAAACCAGGGGATCAAAGTGAGAATTACGAAAGTGACCCGTGTTTTGTCTCCAGCCACGTGGTCCAATGATGGTTCGACAACAGCATTGCAAAGTAAACACACGTCAACGTCCGTAGATTCGTGTCAAACAGGTGTCACCACAATGTAAAGCACACGCACAGGCCCAAGGCCCAGCTCGGTTCCGTGCGTATCATTTAAAACAAAATGCAGCATAAAGGTGGCAAGGAATGCAGAAAGCTTCAAGATCAGGCAGATCAAAGCAGCAAGCAATCAGAGCTGAGAGTATAACTCTGCTTGCTCATTCTCTTTCTCAGTCTCAGGTAAATATTGTTTGTACTCTTTCTTTCTTTCTTTATTTGATAAGAACATTTGAGTGGCCGTGAAGTCAATGAAGTTATGAGTCTTTTTATTTTTGTGGGTTCTGAAACTTGAGTAGTAGGGCATGTCTGTTATGGTATTTGTATGTGATCTTTCTATAACGCTACGTTGCCCTTCTTCATTTTATAATTTACTTTATTGGCAATGGGTAATATGGCCTTTTTCTTGATGTTCTGATTGAGAAGGCTTCTTCCATTAATATTTTTATGTACATTAGCATTAAGTACAGGAAGTTTAAGTAAGCTTAATTTTGATGATGGCAAATAGGGATTCAGGGCACTGATCTAGAAGCACATTTAACATGATGGATATAAATGATTTAGGAGATTAACATGGTAAATTTTTAGTGATAGGGATACTTGATACGGAAAGGTGAATGAAATCTGTTATTTTCTTCAAACATTGAATTGGTCGTCTTATTCTATCAGTTTCGTTAATGAAGAGGACTCCATGCTTTAATTTAAGGGAGACGAGCAGTGTTAGGTCCAATGACATTTCAAAAAACATGCTGGATTTGATATGACTTGAGGAAGTTTTATCACTACAATGTGTGGTATCTTAAATGTGGAGATTATCATGTCACTAATAAGAAATGAAGACGAAATAGAGAGAAAGAGGATAACAGTTTTGAGTAATGGTGGCACAAATGGAGGACGTGGAGAGGGGGATTTTTCGTCTATAATTAGCTTGTTGGGTCTGTGGAGTGAAAGGTGAATTTTGTGGGATTGAATTTTACTCCCAATGGACTCTAAATTTAGAATAATTACTTTTACGACTTGAATATCCTATGTATCTCCGACCTCAATATTCAAAGGCTTTGTTTAAATGAAAGTGCCATGCTTGAGAACTGTTAGAGGGTCCCTTATGTTTGTATCAAGGATTTGCATTTGTCTCACATAAATTTTAAGTGTCAAGGTCTGTGACAATGACTTTGGATGTGAATATCGCAATTATGAGTTTATCCCTTATGTTTGTACCAAGGTTGTATATTTGTGTGGGATAAATTTAAAAAAGTGTCAGGTGACACTGACTTTGGATGTGAATTTCACAATTATGAGATTGTAACACTTTCACACACTTCTGTTTTACAGCCTTATGTGCATTTTGAAATTGAAAATTAAACGTTGTCACATCATTTGACAATCGTTTCTTGCTTTGATGTTCTAGATGCTCCTAAATGTTCGTTTTTATTTTCATTTTCATGATAGAAACTGACATATTCAGTAACATTTTGTAGAGAGGATTTCAGAAGTATGTTGCAAGTGGGACTCGAGAAGTTGAATTTTATTTTATTTTTTTAATTTTCAACATCCAAAAACATCTCTGTTAGCATAAATAGAAAAATGGTTGTCCAAGCTAAATATGTTGGTCATTAATCTAAATGTATACAAAATTGCTTATGAGACCTATTAATGGGCCAAATATTTCCTGCAAACATGGGATTGAAAGCATCTGTGTGACGTTTGAGGGTATAGATTGGCTTTGAAGAGTTGTATTTTATGTGTTTTAAGAATTATATTCCAACTACAATCATCGAATGTGTTTTATTTGGATTTGTGAGATGAACTGTTTTGTTGAATCAGAAGTGACGTATTCTGAACCACTAAAACATGTAGTCTATAGCCTGTTTGTCATTTTGTATGTTATTTACATGTTCTCATTATTTTCCTGGAACATTTTTCTCGTCACCGCCTCTCCCATGGGGGATCATATTTCATAACTAGCATTTTAATCTATAAAAGGAAGGTTTTCGCCCCTGGTCAATGGTCATACCTTAGCTTGCTGCGAATGTGCTGTCATCTGAGTTTGGTGACAATAGGGGCAAGGGTTGTTTTTTAGTGGGTGAGATTTCTCATCTCCGTCCAAAACTATTAAAAATTTTGGGGGGTTGGGGGGGAGGGGGGTGGGGGGGGGGGGGGGTGGAATCTATGGAAGGGAGTTTATAGGCCAATTAGTTGAGTGCTGCTTGATTTGAAAGCTTGTGATTTTATTGGGAAACCAATCTATCCAAAAAAAAAAATCTTTGTGCTTCTGCTATACAATGTAATCACTAGGATGTGTATGCATTAGTTACAACTTGGCAAGTATTACTTTTTTTTTTTCAATGGATGTTGGTTGTTGGTTGTTGGTGACCAATCATATTCAGTTATTTCTTGAAGTTTTCACTGTCGTATAGGCTTATCAATTGTGTTAAAGACGTCTTAAGTTTATAGAAGCAATTAATCATTCTGCTCCCCTCTCTCTGCAAAAGTTTTACTCAAACATCTAGTGAGGTCTGGAGCATACAATATGTAATTTAATCATGTGTTACTGTGGAAAATACTTTTCCCGAGTGAATTTTTTTCCTTCTTTTTAAGTACAAAGTCTCTTCAAAATATTGTTAATTTCAGAACACATAATTTGTTAATTCCCAAAACGCATAATTACATCATTCTACAAAGTTCCTTAGTATGACAGTTTAAAACCAGAGCTAAAACTCAAAAGAGTCGATTAGAAATCTTGAAAGTGTTTGGATAATTCAGTCATTTCAAAGAAACTTAAATTTGACTGAACCAACATGGAAATGCAGATATACTGCTATTGACAGATAGATGGTTATGCTTCGCTTTGGGGGGATTGTGGTCTCTTGTGAAGAATCAGTAAAAATTTCAATTTTATGGACAGAAGTTGTCTTTCAATTTTTCTTCTAAAATCCTCCACGTGCAGAAAGAAGTTGTCGGACCCCGTATAAATGTAAATAAGTGGTTTTTCTTTCTTTCTTTTTTCCCCCTCCCTCTCTCTGATGAAAATAACTAAATATTCTGATAAATAGCCAAATGATCATGATTTTCAGGATCATGATTTGTAACTTCTGGAGAAGAAAATAAGGTTCCCTACTTATCCACGTGAGATTTCTTGGGAGATATGCATATGTAGCTTTGTACTTCTATTTTGTTTATGAAGCTTTACATTGGCCTTTTATATTTTCTTTCTGGTGAACAAAAGACATTCCCAATATCCATAGCTAATTTTTCCTGCTTTGTTTATTATATTTTTTAAGAGGTCATGTTAAACTGAGCCACAGTCATAATTCTGAAACTGTATATCACTCTCAAGGGTAATGTGTATTATGATCATAGCTAATTGGCATTCTTTTGTAGATTTAAAGATATCTTTGGCAGTAGTTTGTTTTGTGCCACAAGAAATTTCACTTTGCATTTTATTGCTAAAACGATAAAACATAATATACAAAACAATATCTAAATTTTAGATACTGTTGCTTTCTTATGTATTTATTCCATGTCGTATTGCAGAAAATTTTCTTATAATATAACCAACTGTTTTCTTGGATCCTTTTTGCATAGATTGAATAGTACGTCAATTGATAATAATTTGTTTTATTTTGTACATATATTCTTACAATATTTTTGTTCTGTTGGATCCATTCTGAAGATCTGCAAAGAATCTTAATTCTGACAGAAGAGAGATAATTTACTGGAACTTCTGTGTTGTTTCACATCTGCAATTTCTGATCTGTCATGGATTATCAGTCCGTCGGAGTTTTGCACGGTACGATCTCTATGTTTTATCAGTCTGCTTAACTTTAATTAGTTTTTCATTAGTATGGACAACTATACCGAATACAGAAATAAGAATATCAGGAGTAGAGATAATACCAATGCCTTATGTGGAATGTTATAGCAGGCAATCTTGGTTTTCCATACGTTGATAACTTTCCCTTTGAATATATGAGCTGTTGATGTGTCATCTTTTCTCCTTGACCTTGTGCTTGGAATTTTATTGAAGCTTGGCTGGAAGTTGTTTGGTCTTTCAATGCCTAAATGACTGGTCGTATTTCTGCTATTAAATGTCTGTAAATGTTGTTCCAATATTTTGTGGGTGCCAGCTAGTGCAGTAGGTAAACTTTCTTAAGTGAAATCAATGTCTGGGGTTCGCATCCTATCACATGGTTGGGGAGGGATTGGGTTGTCTTTAGTCTGTAAAATTAAAAAAATAATAATAATAATAATTGTAGTTCAATATGAAAAAATAAAATAAAATAAAGTAAAATGTTTGTGCATCAAAGGAGACTACAAGAACAAACCTTTTGTATAAGATGATGTGTTTACCAGCAGCTTGCTGGACTTTAACAAATGTTAGTTGGACAAATATGTGCCATTGATAGGACATTTCTTTTCATTATAATTTAATCTATAGTCGAAATAGATATTTTGCTTCTGTTGATGCACAAGTTTTTCAGTGCTTGAAGTGTAACACTTTATTTTCTTACTAGTAGGAACTTCTTTTTACTGTGCATGAACTTTAATATTGTCTCTCTTAAAAAGAAAAATCTTTTCCTGTTCAACTAAAACAGGCATTAAGCTCTATTTAAAGGTAAGTCAAAAGTAAAAGAGTTCCAAGTATTAGACTACTAACTACGAAGGCCAACCTATTTGAGAACAAAATCATGAAATTCACTTCAAGTCCAAAGCTTTACTATGGATCCACAAACAGGAGGATGAATTGTTTTACTTTGGATATAATTGCTGGAGCTAGTCTTGAAATATGTGAACAACAGAAAAAAGGCAACATGGAATTGGTTCAACATATTTCTTTCTGCACTCATATAACTGCTGGAAAAGACAAGATTGAGTGAGAACACTACAGTGATATGTGTTTCAGGACACCCATGTCCAACCGTAAAATTATTTGCAGGGTCCAGCAATAGATGCATTCTTGGAATTTCACAGTGAATATTTTCCATTTAGGATTTTCTAGTTTTGCCCATGATGAAGATTTCCTGCCATGTAATTTGACATTCAATAGTTAAATTAATGAGATATATTTACAGTTGTTAGTTAAACATCGATGGAATGTTGCCAATCATGTTATTGTAGTGGAGTGGATGCAACCCAATTGCCATGTGCAACTTCTAATGATTTTGTTGAATTCTTTGAGAGACTTCTTTGTCATTTTAGTTTCTCTTCTTACCGTAAAGCCCTTGATAGAAATCTTTTGAGCGATTGTAATTCATACTCTTCTCACATATCAAATTAGTTCTTAAAATGTTTTTGTGCACCAACACATTATCTGCATATGATGGTTTCTGTTTGTCATAGTGATGTTCTGAGCTTGGATTCCCCAGGTAAAGATGGAAAAGACAGAAGGAACAAAGCAACACAGTCTAATCTCGCCAAGACGGATGAGAAAGATATTTCAAAACCCTCTCCTGGATCCCAGAGAGAGCATGAACAAGTTGCTGCGGTTGATAGGGATATCAGGGAAACTGTTCCACAAGATGCAGTTTTGGGAAATGCAGACACTTCTGGTGAACTAAACATGGAGGCTACAATAACACCTGATGATGTTGTAAGGGCAGGGGGATTTGGAGCTAGAGATGATATCAGTAGTTTTCTTCCTGTTGCGAGTGATTCAACTGATTTTGAAGCTTCAATCCGTGATGCCCAAGATTATGAACAACCACGGGAAGAAGTACGTAGGCCAGGACTTGGGTGGAGAGAGGTACCCTAAAAAGAGTAGTCTGTTGTCATTGCAATCAACTTTTTTGACATTTTCTGCTTCTTGAGATTGTGTGATTTTGAATAACATATCATTATATACTTTGGCTTATGAAATTTTATATTCCCAATAGCATTTCTTAGTATCTTTAAAGGAGGGGTACATAACATCTAGTCCATGACAATAACATGTATAGTTTACTTTATTGAGTTAAAAAACATACTTTATGGAGCTTAATTTATGGGACCTTTTCTTAATAATAATAATGGTATAACTGTGAATAGCAGAAACCAACTGCACATACTCTCTGTATTGAATGTTTAGAAACACATCATCAGAGGCCGTCTAATTGCAGAATTACAATTCCAGTTATCAACAAAATTTTGAAAGAGCTTATTACTTATCTATTTTTATTATGGTTCTGGTGGAGACCCAATAATGTACGGAAAGTGGAAATTAACTATTAGTAATGTACAATTATGCTAAATAATGGTTCCATATGACTTAAGGTCCCTCTTTAATATTGGCTCATGCAAGAGAGTAGTGTCATAAGAAGGGTATTGCTTTTTGGAAGATTCTCTGCCCAGGAGCAAGGATTGCCAAAGGGTCATAGGCATATTTCCTCTGTACAAAAAGTTTCCACTGAGGGCCAAAGTGAGCTTGCCACTCTTTTTGGGTGCTGTAATGAGGCAAATATTGCTTAATCCCAAGATTGGCCCTAGTACTGACGTCCAGAATCCTTTGATTTTGGTTATTTATGTGTTCTAACCCATCTGTCCCCCTTGATGATGGTAATGCAGATGATAGGAATGCCACTAGGTAGAAAATATATTCATCTGGGGTGACAAAAGATGTTTTCCTGTTCCACCTGCAACCAGAGGGCAAACAAGGTTTAAAAGGTGAACTTAAAAAGATTAATAAAGAATTCTATGACCTGTTGATTAATTACTTGGACTTGTTGACTGGGTAGATGAGGATAGGTCCATTGCTGTTGTCTTTGAGAATTTCACCAAAGACCTGTTGAGCAAAGTCTGAGATTTTGCTTTTGGGTATGAGAAGATTCAGCCATGGATGAGGAACTTCCCATAATCCTTTTTCTCGGAGTTTTATCTCTGACACGTGCACTCTATCCAGGAAGTCTACATAAGAAACATCCGATTGGAAGAGTGTGGATGGTATGAAACTCAGTTTTGATAGTAGGCTTTCAGTTTTCTGCATCATGATGTATAGAGGTTAGCAATGAATTCTCTGCTAGCAAAGACTGTTGTTTGCATTGGAGTAGTTTTTTTGGCAAGTCATACCTTGTCCATGATACCAGCCTCATCTGGGTTGAAGTGTTTGGCCATTTCTAGACAATAAAGAACTTTTCCATCTGAATTGAACTTACTGGCTTGAAGTGGGTCTCTTGGATTGAAGGATGATCTCCAGTTATTTAGGAGGCCTGTTCTGTTTATTATTACAAATCCTTCAATGTAGTCGAATGAACTCTCTGACGATATTAAATGCTCTTGGTCCTTGGTAAAAATGGAGAATTCTGAATAGAGCACTCTAATCCATCTTACCTGTGAAAATTGATAAACAATGTTAGAAAGGGAGTTAAACTTCCATAGAGATTTATGTTTTTTACCATTTTCGGTGCTGGTTCGAGAGATATTCTAGCCCGGGTGATGATGCCAAACTGTCCTAGTCCTCCAAGAACACCATGAAAGAGGTCGGCATTCTGCTGCTCCGAACAGGTAAGCACATCTCCCTTTCCTGCAACCAAACTCTTAAATAAGATTTTTACTTGATGCCTATTATCTCTGTTTTGCTATTGCATCTTCTTCTAGGTAGTCAAATTAGAAACAATTATATTAGGTTCAGTTCACAGTAAAGGTTTCCCATAGCTTGATAGGATAGTGCAGTTGTCATTTTACCACATTCAAAATAATTAAATTGCCATGCCACCCTCATCTTTGGCAAAATGATACTCGTACCATGTTTTGGCGGGGTGTGATTTTGGCCATCGTGGCTAATAATATATAGTTTGCTTGAATGTACCTGTGACAACTTCCAGCTGGTAAACGTTATTAATCTGGGGTCCATGCAAAAATGCCTGACCACTAATTCCGGCATTAGATAAAGTTCCCCCGACGGTAAGGTGGAGGTAGTCTGTCCAAGACTTCGGTGCAAGTCCATGTTTAAGAGTCTCATGCAGAATATTGATCCACAACTCACCACCAGAAACATCCACATAAGGCAGCTCACCTGTGTGGACTTTCATAACTGGTTCTTGGAGTGAAGGCATGTTGATGACTACTCCTTGGTGAGCTTGTGCTTGACCTTGGAGGGAGTGACCATGGCCTCTAGCAGCAACAGTTAGCTGTGAAGCAGTACCGATATTGAAAATATGCTTTATTGTGGAGGAAATATCCAAAACTGATTTAGGGTATAATACGGCTGATGGATGGAAATGGTAAGTGTTGCCGAAGTCCTTGGCTGCATAATGAATATTCTCAAAGCTGAAATACCCATCTAGAGTTAGTTTCTTCAATGAGAAATGGTTATCAGAGGAAGCAGAATGAGTTTGAACTGCTGTGGTGGCTAAAGAGAGATTAGAACAAAGGTTGGCTGTATCAGGTATACAACTGAAAAACAAGATAAAAAAGATCCTGAAGAATAAAGGCTTGTTTTGTTTGAGAAAACTAGAAAGTGGTGACCCCATTTTCTCCGGCATATCCTAAGAGAGGGAGAAGAGAAGAGAGATTCTGTATGTTATTCTTTGTTGGGGGAAAGCAAAAGGAGAGGTGTAGAAGATGCATGGAAGCAAAAGGCAGAGGAGAGAATTTAAAGAGAAGGGCTTTAGGCGCGCCAGAGTCAATACTCTCACATGTTCACTGGTGAGCCCCCATAAAGATTGGTCTTTGGGTATGCGTATGTGTTTAGGGATCTTTGTTTTTTTTTTTTTTGGCCCTCCTTTTTGGTACTAAAAGTTGAGGAGATAAAAAGTCACTAGAAAAGTTCATGAGAAGATTTTACATATCTTTGGTACTTTGCCCAACAGTTACAACCGCGCCATCTATAATCGTTTTCTTTTATGTATTCTTATCAACCTTTCAGAGATGATATCATTAAAGAACAAAAAAAAAATCCACAGACCATGTATAGAATTGAGTTATGTTTGTAGGTATATGATGACAATATACGTCAGTTTTCCTTGAAGTTAGTTTCAATAAATTATATATGTTGTATGTCTCTACTGTTGTCAGAGTTTGTGCATATGAGTATATTTTCTGATATAACTAGGCCGGCCCCTACCAGGTTGGATACTTCCTAGTCCTGGACCTGAGTGTGAAGAAGGAGGGGGGGGGGGGGGGGCTTTGGGGGAGGGGGGGGGGGGGGGGGGGGGGGGGGGGGGGGGGGGGGGGGGGGGGGGGGGGGGGGGGGGGGGGGGGGGGGGGGGGGGGGGGGGGGGGGGGGGGGGGGGGGGGGGGGGGGGGGGGGGGGGGGGGGGGGGGGGGGGGGGGGGGGGGGGGGGGGGGGGGGGGGGGGGGGGGGGGGGGGGGGGGGGGGGGGGGGGGGGGGGGGGGGGGGGGGGGGGGGGGGGGGGGGGGGGGGGGGGGGGGGGGGGGGGGGGGGGGGGGGGGGGGGGGGGGGGGGGGGGGGGGGGGGGGGGGGGGGGGGGGGGGGGGGGGGGGGGGGGGGGGGGGGGGGGGGGGGGGGGGGGGGGGGGGGGGGGGGGGGGGGGGGGGGGGGGGGGGGGGGGGGGGGGGGGGGGGGGGGGGGGGGGGGGGGGGGGGGGGGGGGGGGGGGGGGGGGGGGGGGGGGGGGGGGGGGGGGGGGGGGGGGGGGGGGGGGGGGGGGGGGGGGGGGGGGGGGGGGGGGGGGGGGGGGGGGGGGGGGGGGGGGGGGGGGGGGGGGGGGGGGGGGGGGGGGGGGGGGGGGGGGGGGGGGGGGGGGGGGGGGGGGGGGGGGGGGGGGGGGGGGGGGGGGGGGGGGGGGGGGGGGGGGGGGGGGGGGGGGGGGGGGGGGGGGGGGGGGGGGGGGGGGGGGGGGGGGGGGGGGGGGGGGGGGGGGGGGGGGGGGGGGGGGGGGGGGGGGGGGGGGGGGGGGGGGGGGGGGGGGGGGGGGGGGGGGGGGGGGGGGGGGGGGGGGGGGGGGGGGGGGGGGGGGGGGGGGGGGGGGGGGGGGGGGGGGGGGGGGGGGGGGGGGGGGGGGGGGGGGGGGGGGGGGGGGGGGGGGGGGGGGGGGGGGGGGGGGGGGGGGGGGGGGGGGGGGGGGGGGGGGGGGGGGGGGGGGGGGGGGGGGGGGGGGGGGGGGGGGGGGGGGGGGGGGGGGGGGGGGGGGGGGGGGGGAGGGGGGGGGGGGGGGGGGGGGGGGGGGGGGGGGGGGGGGGGGGGGGGGGGGGGGGCATTCGTGGGTCCCTTAGCACATGAACTTCATGAGGTTTTGCTTGTGGGAAACTTGGCAAGCCTTGACTCTGGTACAACGACATGAACTGCAAGCATTTATCATAAGATTTTAGTCTAGTTGAAGCATGCGGATTAGCTTCTTTACACTGAATAAGACCTACTAGTTGCAAGTGCAATATCATCGAGTATTAGTGTTTAGGAAGTCTCTGTCCAAAATCGGTAGATGCCAGATTCTTTCACATGTTAATCTTATCCATAGGTAAAATCGGGAGTCAGGTTATTATTATTATTATTATTATTTTGAGGTAAGTGCAGAAGGAGGTCCATCTGCCCTCACTGGTTTTCCCAAGATTTTGCTTTAATGGAATCTTCTTTAGGTGCTGATGGTGTAGGGGCCGGGGGTGCTTGTTTCTGAGCCATGAGCAAGATTTCTTCTTCTTCTTTTTCTTTTTTTCTTTTTTCTTTTTTCTTTTTTCCCCCAATTGTTACAATATACATTTTTACTATGTAAAAATTTTCTCCGAGTTCTGATACATTCATCTTGTAGTACATCCTGCAAATAAATACCTCTACAGAATTTTAGGGACACACCAAAAAAGGGTCTTTGAGTCTCTGTGCTTTAGACTCCAGCATTGGGACATCCTAGAATGATTCTCTTTCACATAATATATATACATATTATTTAATTAAGTCATTGATTTGTGCCCAACAATGTGCTGTTGTGGACATTATTATTGCACCATTCGCCTTTTGCCATTGGTTGGTGACGGATTTCAGCAACAAATCTTTTGGGAAACCATTCGGATTGCCACAAAATTTTTCACATTATAGTATTATTATTAATTTTACTTATTCATCGTTGTGTTTCTAGTGTTTGCCATTAGTCTTTCCCACTTTTGGTGTATTGATATAATTGCCTTGTCCCAATTATTAGAGTCACTGACGAATTATTTATTGTGTTATAAAGAGTTAAAATGTCTATCCAATACTTCTCCAAAAAAAAAAATAATAATAATAATAATAATAAAGACAGAAAGAAGAAAGAAAAAGTCTATCCAATAAGCATACTGTTTTCAAAAAAAGGAAACTGTTTTTCTTTTTGTAAGATTTTATAAATTGTGAGTGCCTCTTCTGCAGCGTAATTATGGAGTAGCATGTGGGGACATAATAAATCTTCTTGTCTTCTTATTCAAAGTTTTTGACTTCTACAAGTGTACTGAAATATTTCTCGATGTCCGAAACTTAAACTTAGATAAGTGGTTTTTCTTTTCTTTCTTTCTTTCTTCCTTTTTTTTTTTTTGATAATTTAATTTTTGGTAGATCTTCTGTCATGATATAAGATGAGATATAACTATTTATATTATCGGTCTCCTAAAATATCTTCAGTTTTACGTTCATTAATATTCGTTGGATTTAAGGTAAATCAATAGATGAGGTGTATTAAAATTAAATATTTAAAATTTTAATTTTTTTAATGTATTTAAAAGTAAAATATTTTATTTTTTAATCTGTAATTATCGTAAAATTAAAATTAAAACTATAAATTAAAATTAAAAAAAAAACGACTACTGAACTGTAAAGATTAGTTGTCATAACACTTTTATAAAGTTGGCTTTGGCGGTCCAACTGCAACGCGTCACTTCTAAATGCACTCTCTCTGTCTCACTTTAAATCTTTTTCTCCCAATATTTTCTCTCAGCCCCTGCCGTGTTCTCTCTCTCCCTCCCTCTTCTTTTCTCTTCAAGTTCTTAATCTCGGCGACAACAAGATTAAGGACACATTAATTCCTACATTTGCTGGGAACTCTTCGGGAGCCTGAGGTTCTTATTCTACCTTCGAATGAATTTTATGGTCCTTTAAAGGATTAGAAGGCTGATTAATTTTTCTCTACGTTGCCTAGAACAACAATTTTATTGGTTCATTCCCAGCAATGTATGTAACTTATGAAAATATGAAAGCTGTGATGGACATTGGTGACCCAGTAGATGAAAATGAGTCGAAGCATATGGGGAAACTTATTATTATATGAGAGATTTAAAAAACAAGAGAAAAGAAGGGAGAGGGGAGAGAGAGAAAATATTAATAAATTTCATTCATCTCAATTTTTTTTTTATTACATAAGTCTATTTTTCAAGAATATAAATCATATTATATAATATTATAACTGATATTTATAAATCGGACTATAATTACAATTAATTTATGTTAATTCTTAAAAAGCACTGCCTAAATTTTTATCCTCTCTAATATTCGAGATATGTTTATTCCACTCACATTTCTAATATTCGAAAAACGTCTACTTCACTCGTATTTTGAAATAAAAAAAAAATATTTTCACTTAAATTGATAAAGAAAATTAAACACTCACAACGAATCCATGACCTCACAATTGTGAAGTTTGAGTTCTAACCACTAGCCTTAACCTAGTGGCTTTAATTCATCTCAAATCATTTTAGTGGATATTAATGGGAGTAAAACTAAGGGTATATCTAGGATCCGCCCCATTATTAGTCACATTTTTTTTAAAAGGTCAATACAAAATTTAAGTTTGTTAACGAAATCTTATAGAAGTATCGTAATTGAAGTTAAAATTACTCTCGATGATGAATGAGAAAATCTGTTTTTTTTTTTGTCTTAACCACAAGGTATCTTGGGGAGGGCCCCAACTGTGGGAGACACCTTTAAATTCATACCACAACTCAGACTAAAAATCCCCGCTTGAATCGGAGGCACAAGTTCTCCTAATAAAGACGATTTCTCTACGATTCAAACTGAAGAGCAAACCCAATCAAACCACTTAAGGGGACTCCATTACCAATGTAGCACATCACTTTGTTGGTTAACAATCTGCTTTCATAACACTCATGAGGAAGAGGAAGCCGGGAGGTGCCCACAATCGTTTTAAATATTATATTATGATGACTTGTATTCCCTTTAATCTTATTTAATAGCGTAAATTTTAGGGATTGTGATTATTTATTATATTCCGTTAGATTTTCGATTTTTAAATTGCTAATTATGATCATTATTCTCATTTTTTTTCTCAGTGCTTCCCCGAATAAATATATATATACCTCATGAAGAACCTCTCCTGAAGTTTAGCGTATTAACACATAGAGAAAATATATCCACGTAATTACAAGTACCTCATGTGCTATTAGTATCTAAATACGTATGATATCAGTACATAAGGGTAAATATGTAAAAATATATTTAAAATTCAAAAAAATTCAAAAGTGCAGCTTTATGTTTCTTGATGTCCAGAGAAAATCTAGAAAACTGTAAGGGTTTACTCCATTAACCAATGCTATGTAATTACCATTGGACAAAAGCAAACTAAAATTTTCACAAATATTGCACTTGGCTTTCTCTTTCACGCAAACATCACCCAACAACGTCTTCATCTTTATGGAGCTGCACTTCACAGCCCTTCAAAGGAGCCAAGATCACTGATTCACTCCACATGACCATTCAAACCGCCGACCTCATCGAGACCCTCACCGCTCTCGGTGCCGAAGTCCGCTGGTGCTCCTGCAACATCTTCTCAACCCAAGACCACGCGGCTGCCGCCATCGCACGTGACTCCGCCTCCGTCTTCGCCTGGAAGGGCGAGACTCTCCAGGAGTACTGGTGGTGCACAAAGAAAGCCCTGGACTGGGGTCCCGGAGACAGCCCAGATCTCATCGTCGACGACGATGGTGACGCCACGTTGTTGATCCATGAGGGAGTCAACGCCGATGTTGTTTGCGGTTATGGTGATGTTGGCAAGGGTTGTGCTGCTGCTCTGAAGCAAGTCGGTACTCGTGTAATTGTTACCGAGATTGATTTGTACTAGGATGATCTGTACAAGGATGTTAAATTTAAATTTCGTAGGAGTGTGTGTTTGGGTGGTGGGAAAGTTGGAGGAAAGAAACGGATTGGTTTTAGTTGATTGAAGACCATTTGGGATTTGAATAATGTTTTGGATGGGGCTGTGTGGATTATTTTGTATTTGATGCAGTTTTAAAGTTTTGCTTGTTTTGCTGCATCTTGTTATCCTATTGTTTACTGATGAATGATTAAAAAAATAAAAGAATTTTTTTCCCAGTTTCATATCTACATAAAAAAATCATTATGAAAAATTAAGGCCAATTCGACCATTTATGATCATTTTACAATATAAGGCTCTAAGCTCTCTGCTTGGGATATTTTACTATCATTTTACCATTGCAATTAACAGTCCAATCGGTTCTTAAAGTTTTGTTTTATAATTTAGGGAAAATGACACATAGACCCCCAACGTTTGAATAAGGGACATAAAACCTCTTAAGGTTTTAAAAAAGACACTCAGACCCTCATTTGTTAACAGTAAATTATAATTTTAAAGTACAATTACCATTATACCCTTATAGCATATTAAAAAATAATTGTTCATTGTCCAATTTATTCCTATATTATTAATAAAATTACAAATATAACTTCATTACCCAATTTTTCCATTTAATTTTTATCAAATTTTCTCTTCAAACCAAATAAATTTAATCCATTGCTCAAAAATAAAAATAAATTAAATTGATTATTAATATAATAAAAATAACATATATTTAATATAAAAATAACATATATTAAATTAAAATAAATTTAATTTATATATGGAGAATTGTTATTTTTAAGAAATTATCAATTTAATTTATATATAAGAAATTACAACAAATAACATATGGAGAATTGTTATTTTTATTATATTAATAATCAATTTAATTTATTTTTATTTTTATTTTTGAGCAATGGATTAAATTTATTTAGTTTGAAGAGAAAATTTGATAAAAATTAAATGGAAAAAGTGGATAATGAAGTTATATTCGTAATTTTATTAATAATATAGGAATAAATTGGACAATGAACAATTATTTTTTAATATGCTATAAGGGTATAATGATAATTGTACTTTAAAATTATAATTTACTGTTAACAAATGGGGGTCTGAGTGTCTTTTTTGAAACCTTAAGAAGTTTTGTGTCCCTTATTCAAACGTTGGGGGTCTCTGTGTCATTTTTCCTATAATTTATTATTCTGACGAAAAGGGTATTTTTGTAATTTCAATAGTTTGTTAACCGTCGAACTAATTGGATACTGTAGGCAAGGGATGTGTTTGTAATTACGTGGATACATTTTCTCTATATGTTAATACGTTAAACCTCAAGAGAGATCCCTAAAAATTACTCGTTCTTAAAGTTATGTTTTATAATTTATTATTCTGATGAAAAAAGTATTTTTGTAACTTTAATAATCTATTAACCGTCGAATTAATTGGATACTGACGATAGAAGATGTGTTTATAGTTATCTAAACACATTCTTTATATATGTTAATACGTTAAACTTCAGGAGAGGTCCCTAAAAATTACCCATAAAATAATGAATATTGAACAACTCTTGTCTTTTTGTAATTTAATTGTAAAGAACTAGATGCTCGAAATTTCTGCGTATAAGTCCTGCTTGGGATAAAATGACTTTTGAAAAGGGTCTTTAACTGCCGATAACATTTGACTTTTTAGCGACGATGAGCAGAGAAGGACACCAATAAGTCACCGAGCATTTATTTAATTACTACGAGAAATATGGCTTTTAATCACCATCGCAACACAGCTGGCTGCGACGGTCGCAGGATAAGAATACATCAAATTATTGTTGCAGGGAAATGTTTGTCAATGAGTCTGCGAAAAATAATCTACATTTGAAAGACTATATAGGAAGGAACTGATAAATTTATTATTTAGTCATTTTTATTCAAGAGTAAAATATTACTATAAGTATTTGGAAGTCCAAAATTTTAAAAAACAAGAAAAAACATGGACACTTCTCAAGAAACATTAGGTTTAGAAGCTTTTTTGAATTATCTAAAAGGGTCAAAAGTTCAAACTAATTTCTGTTTTTTTTTTCTTAATTCGAAAGAACTTTAATCTAGTATCTTTTTATGTTATTTTTTTTTATCTTTCTTTTAGAGGGCCACAAAAGAAATTTAAAATGACTTCTTTAAATTTTAAAAGGCAATGTCGGTATTTTGTAGATAAGCCAACAAGTTGCATGTATGGATAAATTAACTTGTCAACTAATACTGAAAAGAAAATTTTGATGATAAAGTTTTGTAACAGTAAAATGATAAACTGTTGCTGCTTAATATATTTTTATTTCTACACTTTTTTATTTCACTATTTTCTTTAATAACTCATATTTTTAATACATATTCAATTTTATTTATTTTATACTAAATGTATATTATATAACATAAAAAGTGGTTTATGTGCTATTATATTGTTGTTTTAATACCGTCACTCATTTTTACGGTCATATTGGGTTAATGGACCAAAGTTTAAAAATTCAAAATAATATTATTTATAAGTCTAAATATTTTAAAAACTTTGGCATTTATGATTTTAATACACAACAGGGACTACAATAGTAATAACAAACTTAATGAATCTTTTGCAATGAACAATTTTTCATTAGGTTATGTTTGGCACGCAAGATTAGATTGATTAAGAATTAGGAACAGAGTAAATTAGGTTGGATTATAAATAGTGATAATTTATGTTTGGTATAGTATTGAATGGATTATATTAAATTAAATTTAAATGAAACAAAATAGTATTTAAGTTAATATTTGAAATTCAAATATCAACTATTTATGGATATTTAGTAAGAAGTTTTATAACTAATTAAAAATAAAAATAGTAAGAAAATATATTCAAATTAGTTATTGAGAAGTAAAAATTATAACAAAGAAATATAAATGATATAAATTATAGGTTATTCTATGTGAGATATATCTATGCATTAAATAAATAAATGAAAATATTTGAATAATAAATTAATTAATATTTTTTAAGTAAATCATGAATAACAAAAAATAAATTACTTAGTAAATAAATAATTTTAAGTTATAAAAAATAATGTAATAAATAATAAAGATGTTATAAATGGACAATTTGTTTTTTTTTTCTCATTGTTTAATTCTAACTAAACTCACATGAGAATTGAGATTATTAATATTTTATAAATTAAAATTTGAATTTAGTTCATTAATCCAATCCGAATAAGCATGTGAAGCATGGGATTAACATTCTCAATCTTACACTTAACCCTAACTTTCAAACATAATCTTAGATCACTGGCTCAATAAAAAAAGACAAAGTTGTGTTACCTTACCGTTGTTGCAAGCTAGCTGGACATATGGATGTATATTTTGAAAAGCAATTTAAAAGGACCTTTAAAGACAAAATGCTGCCTGTCAACTATATAAGAACTTTGGTGTCATAGATCCCAGCAACAAAACAACACAAATTGATTCCCTGTAATATTTTATTCCAAAACGTACATTGGCTTTTTAGACCATATCTTTATCCATGGTAAAGTCACAACTTCCCTGTTGTTAAGCACTTGATGTGCTTTCATTTCAATTGGCAACCTTTTGATGTCTTTTTAGATTTTTAATATTATTAATTAGTGGTCCAGTTATATTGAATCCGCTCTAAAATAGAGTATTTTTTTATAACCATACCATCAAAATTACAATGATTTTTTTTTATTATTTATCACTTTGCGTATACGGCTGTGATTCGTGTTTTATTTTAGAGCAGCTCTAAGTTAACAATAACCTTAATTAGTTTGTCAAACATATTTTATTAAAGACATTTTTTTAAAGGTCATGCTATGCAAATGTAATCTAAAAGTGCTACCTAAAAGTTCACGTATGGTTTGATTGCGGACCATCTTGAGTTATTGTTTGCAATTCTTAGTCATATTATGTAATTTAGTTATGTATAATAATTAGGGATATTGTCAATTTCTTCTCCATTAAAAAAAATATTTATCGCTTATTCTTTGCTGTTTTTATAATATCCGCCAACTTTTTTAACACTTTAATTTTACAGTATTACTCTTTTTTTTATTTCAAATGCACTTTTGTTTATATTTATAATAAATTAAAAAATAATAAAAAATAAATATTAAAAATAAAAAATATAGATTTTAGTGTCACTAAAAATTATAATAAGATATTTTTCTTTTGTTGTAAAAATATATATTTTATATCCCCAATATGAATATCACGATATTGATTTAACAACACTATAATAATTTTGCTAAATATTCAAAATGACTAATAGAAATTTAAAGTATCACTATATTGTTTTTATATTGTGTTTGTCTATTTTATAAAAATTTTAACTCATTTTTTTGTTGTTATAATCTAAGGGCATAATAATTAAAAAGGAATCTATATGATGATTCACAAAATTAGAGGAACTGTATGGGACTATTGTATATTATAAAAACAGCAAGGGGTAAGTTTGGTAATTATTGATTTCAGTATGAAAAATTGAAAAAATTCCTCGACTAACAACATTTAAATAATTTTGCTCAATATTTAAAGTAATTAATACAAATATATATATTATTATATTTATTATATATTTATTATATTATGTTTGTCCATTTTAGCAACAAAAAAAAAGTCATTTTTTTTGCTGTTATAATCCGAGCACATAATTGTAGAAAAGGAATCTGTTTGATTGTTTATGAAAATAGATGAGCTATGTGATTATTTAGATAAATTTTGGGGTTTCAGTGTCTTTTTTCTCAATGTTAATAAAAAAAAGGATAAAAATACATCTATATACAATGGTTAAAAAATACCACCATGCAAATTCTTTTATTTTAAATAATTAACGGATAGTATTATTATATTCTAAAGGAAAAAAAAAGAAATCGGAATGTCTCAATATATTTTTGATGATTGATATAATTGATATATTTGTCCTTTTTTTTAAGCATTCTATGATGGAAAGTAAATTTTTTCACCCCTCGTGTGGACAATAATTCTATTTGTTGTCGTGATTGATATAATTTCTTATTATGTTTTCTTTTCATGACATAATAGAAAGTATATTTTTACTTTCTTCATGTAAAGAGCGGTCGAACTCCAAATCTTTTGTGCCAATAAAATTTTACCGACTAGATTAACTAACCTCTATAATGATGTTATACCATCTCTCTCTTTATATATATATATATATATATATATATATATATATATAGACACACACACACATAGATACAGATATAGATATATATAAAATGGATTGCATTTGGTACAAAATGTTGGCAAGTTTCAAGATTCTATAGAACATATTTCATTTTGAACGGACATATTCGAATATCTTTACTTCCAAGAAATGTACGGGCATTTTGCTTTGTTCCATCTTCCATGCGATCTTCATGTATGAACAAATTTATAGATCTTCACCGAAAAAACCAAAAACCTCTCACGTGAATTAATTATTGATTACATGATTGTTCATCCAAAAGAAATTGGAATAAATCAACGTTGCTCTAGACAAAATTCTATCTTTAAAATAGTTAGCTGTTTGTTTCAAGAAATCTCAATTAACCCTATCGATTTATGCTATTTGAAAGATGAAAAATTGAACATATTCTTCCTCATTATTAACAAAAAATTAACAATTAAATGAAGCACAAGTTTTAATTTTCTATTTGGCTTCCAAGCTAATTTAATTTAACATATTTAGCTTTTAACACAAATATCAACGGATCTTTAATTTCAGTTTTGTGTTGATGATGCACAAGATATTGATATGTATTGTTCCAATTAAGATAAAAGCTTGTTTAGTCCCTATATTTTGAGGTTAGTGTCTGTTTAGTCTCTAAATTTTAAAAAATACCTCAAAGCATCCCTACTATTAAATTATTGACATCCTTGCCATTACCTTTTGTTCATTTTAACTTATTTTTATAATATTACTCTATTACAATAAAGTTCTTTTTTTAGACATTATTAAAAAGAAAAAAAATTAAATTACCAGTTTAAGACCAAAAAATAAAATAAAAACAATATATATATTAATTTTTGTGGAACGCTCTGCTGAGGAGTTAAAATATTAATTTTTCTAAAAAAATTGATAATTTAATTTTTTTACAAAAGTAATTTTTTTTTGACACACATGAGCTTCCACTAAAATTAATATATATCTTTTTTGTTTTTTATTTTATTTTTGGGTTTAATTTGATAATATAATTTTTTATTAATATCCAAAAAAGAAACATTATTGTAAAAATATAATATTGTAAAAGCATGCTAAAAAGAATAAAAAAATAATGGCATAAGTGTCAGTATTTAATAGTAAGAACGTTTTGAGGTATTTTTAAAAATATAAGGATTCAATAAGCACTAAGCTCATAATATAGGGACTAAATAAGCTTTTACCCTTCCAATTATGTGATCTTTGAAGTGCAATTTCTTGCTTCCTAGATGGAGAGAAAAATGTTAAAATATTTTGAAAACTTATAATTTGGTTTCCAAAATTGCATTCAAGAGATCCTATAGATGAAATATAGTAGGCAAAATCAATTAAGAAATAAAAAATCCCAGGTATGCTCTTTAGAAGGAGACCAAGAGGGACCAATATGTAATCAAACGACAAAGTTAGGCCAAGCATAATTATATGATGAATGACACCAGTAGCCCCAAATCAAGCAGCATATCTAGTGGATTATCGATTAACAATTGGTTGATAGAGTAAAAGTGATAGGAAATAAATCGATGGTATGTGTTGAATTAGCCACTTTGTTTGAATTAGCCACTTTGTACATGTTAGATTTGGCAAATATTCAATACACAAATAGCATAATCAAGTGATGACGTTTTCTTGGTCAAGTGATGACACTTTCTGATCATTTTATTCTGGAGGTGGTGAAGAATAATTTCTCTAAATTGATATTTTTTATGTTGGGTTTCTAGGTGATGTACTGAAGCAGGTCCCGACGAATGAATGATGCGTAAATTTCGGACTAGACTTCAAATATAATACTTTTCGACTTTCTATTATATTATGTGATGATATATTATTTGTAATGTTTAATATTAAAAAATAAATGTGTAATAATCTTTAAATCGAAAAAAACTGTTGAAATTCAATTATGATGCATTGAAGCATATCCCAACTAACCGCAATGCATAGATTTTTCAAACTGGACTTCAATAATAATACTTCTAAGGCAAGTTTCAGTTTTGTAGTGTGGTATGTGATGATATATATATATATATATATATATATATATAATATTTAATATTGAACAAAAAATAATAATGTGTAATAATATTTGAATTGCAAAGATTGTTGAGCATATTTTCAAAAAGATTCAACTTTTACATAGTATTAATGGAGTATATAACTTCAAACACCTAATAGATTTAAGAGATTGTAATATCTGTAGCTTGCAATAAATTTTTTTTCTTTCTTGTTTTTGTTTTTGTTTTGTTTCAAAGAATGACACTGCTCATTTTATGGAATACAACAAAATAATATTTTATTTTTATTTTTTTAAAAAAAGAGCAACATCACTCATTTTGTGGAATACAACTACACTTCGAGTTATATATGTGAATTAATGAGATAATGTGACATGATAGTGTATTGATTTGTATAACATGTATAAAATTATTGACAAGATCTTAAATACTGGATAAATTTATATAAGAAAGGTTTACTACCTCAACATATTGAGGTGGTGAGCCTGTCTAATGATATTCTGTCATGTGGCAGAGTAGTGGTTCTAAAATGAGATCATTGTAAGACTACTACTGAATTTATTATTTAAAAAATTAATCGAACCGATTAGGAGATTTATAGTTCTACCACATGATAGAGCACCATTGGACGAGCTCACCACCTCAATATCTCATGTGAGTTTCTCTCGTAAAATGCCACCCATCAAGGATGTGATGGTGCTTGCCATGGTGCTGCAATTGGAATTTATAGAGTGGTGGCTACATTTTGGAGATCTACTAGTGTAGATTACTACAACATCGATCATCTCTAAGCCCTTGCGCATATGTATAGAAACCTAGAGATAGTATATGCTTATGTTCACCCCCCGTTACTACTACTATTACTACTAATACTATTATTCTTATTATTATTATTTTGTTCCTTCCCTCTGTTTAATAGGTCTCATCATGTGGCTCATGCCATTTTCTTCTTTGCCTTTGTTGTCAACAGTTGATGTTCTTTACTATTTGTAAGATTGGAGGTCAAATATTTTCTCAAATGGTTTGCGTTATTATGGGGAGGAACAAGCAAACTTGTAATGGTATGTTTTAATAACCATGACAACTTGACAACTTTGGTCATTGATTAATAATAACTCTTTCTTACTCGTCAGTGTTTAACGTACAAAGCAAAATTTGATAAGTACGATGAAAACTAAACTTGTGATTAGTAACCCAAAAAAAAAAAGAATTGAAACGCGAATGTTATTTTTAAACTGCAAAAGTTAAAAATTTGTTAAGCTGTGAATGATGAAATCAACTTTTGATTGATTCACCGCATGGTAATTGAGTACTTTAGGGAGCTCCGGATCCATAGGGGTGACTTGACTTGGAGAGCCCAGAGGAAACAAAACTCTTTGGAAAGCTCAAAGAGCTCATAAATTAATCCCGGGGCAATCTTCTGCGGAGATCATGAGAGTTCAGGGAGCTTAGATATGTAGCTTATCATGTCAAAGCCTAGCGATAAGAGTTGTTTAAATGTCGCACTCGTGTACTGTATAAATTATTTAATTCATGCATCGAAGAAATATAGAGTAACATGAGTTATTATGTAAGATACATTTTAGATTTTTATTAAGAATATCAAGTTTATTCTTTTTTAGGTTTTATTTTTTTAGTGATTCAGATATTTTTTTATTTGAGAATTATTTTTTGCTCGTGGACCAAAAAATGATACCTATCATCGCTTTTATACTATATTATAATTTTTATTTGAAGGTTTCCCATCTTAGAAGGAATTTTAAAATATATTAGAGGTGTATTATATTTAATTAGTTTTATGTATAATATATGTAATTAAATTTAATATAATTATTATTTATATTATAATTTTTAAAATAAATACATATATATTATAATAATATCATTTGTATTTGTATGTTATATGTTGGTACCTCTAGAATTTCTCTTTATCTTTTAGAGGTAGGAACCATTTCTCTCTCCTTTGCGGACAGGTGGCGGCCGTAGGTTTGCAGGAATCACGTGCTTTTATATTGCACGGACATGTAGAGACATCCCCCACATTGACATTCTAATTAAAATATGGGGTACAACATAAATTCTTTTACCTTTCTGCCCTTATTGCTTCCTCAGTTAGAAAGGCATTCTAGAAGGATCTAATGAACCTTCCACTCTTTCTCCAATTGAGTTGTCACGTGGCGGCATACTATTCGCCCTCGCAAAATCACCCACCAACTTTTTTTTTTTGTTTTTCCTTTTGGGTTTTTTCTACAGCAATTCTCCTGTTCCTCCAAGATTATCATCAAGACACTGATTGATTGATTTATTTATTTATATTTTCAAAAATTCGATTTGCAATCAAGGAGTAAATGTAATGGCCGAGGACTCAACCATCCACTAGAGCGAGAAAGATGATATCTTTTGTATTAAAGATCGAATTGATGATGTACAGCGACCAAATTGTCAATCGAGCCATGTCTTTCAGACAAAGGACTTGGATACGAAAGGGACGGGACATTGGTGAAAAAAATAAAACACATTTTCAAGTGGTTAGACTCCAAAATCAAATGGGTTCCACTTGACTTGATTAAATTTACGAACAAAACAACCATCAAGAAAGTATTGGTTTAGTGAGTAAACCCACATGTGGATCGTCTGAAACAGAGGTCCATCCTGGGCCCACAAAATTCCCATCAACCCCAACCATTGATTTTGTGGGCCAAAAACATGTGATTAGATTGATAATGATCGATTTAACATGCCAAATCTCTCACTCTTTTTTTTTTTTTTAAGCCAAATGGGCTTTTACTCAAATGGCCCAAAGAAGTCAGTTTTGGTTGAGATAAATATGCTCTTGTTGTAGTTTATTTTTATTTACAAATAAGCTGTAAAATTTGTGCACAATGATGATGTCGCGGCGATAAAGATGATTAAGGTTGTTATTCTAGAAAAGATTAGCAATGCATCAGTAAGTGCTTATATTTAAATATAAGATACGGTCATAAAATTCATCATGAATGCCTTGATCTATAAATATTTTTTTAACGGACTTCAATGAATGATAAATGCAAACATTGCCCTTGAAAAGAGTGGCGCTCCATAAAAATTGGTCCATTGCTTAGAAAGTGATACTTATTATATATCAATATTCTTTCTGTTGTTACTGTCATACATGCTCTAGATGATTATAAATTTGTGATAAGGATTTTTAGATAATTACAAATTTGAATTCATCATTTAGAAGAGATTTTTTTTCTTTTTTATTGGGAAAACTGCTTCGAATTTGATTGATTGATCTACTACGCCAAATACTTTTCATGAAAGTTATTAAACTATAGAGGGTTTTATTATACTTATATTTTTACGAATGGGACCCCAAGTCTAAGAACTCATGTCCAATAATATATTCTAATTTAAACAAGATAAAATAACACATATCCTTATTCTTACTAAATTCGAATCCCATAAGATAAGAGATAAGTTTTCCTAACTTAATTATAGTTTTGATTATTTATCTTCTATAAAAAAAAAAAGTCATTGCTCAAGGCCTCAAATGTAGGATCAGGAGAAAATGGTATGTTGAAGGAGAGGCAAGCCTTTTTCTCTCACTCTCTCTTCTTTCTCTTCTTATTTTATTTGTTATCCTACCACTCCTTATATCTAACTTAATTATCAAGTGATCTTCACTGGTAACATCCCTAAGGACCCTCTAATAAGTTATTATTTTGCAAGATTCTAGTCACCGAGCTCTTTATTTTGCAAGATTCTAGTCGGAATTTGCCATTATTAAGTATCAAATGATCTTCGTTGGTAACATCCCTAAGGACCCTCTAATAAGTTATTATTTTGCAAGATTCTAGTCACAGAACTCTTTATTCTCAATAATGGCAAATTCCGAAGACATTAAGTACTTTCACTGTCTATTCTCTAAGTAAAACAACTCTTTCTCAACTCCAAGTATGTAGCCAAATTTTGGGTATCACGATTTTTAAATATAGGGTCTTAAACTTATGTATTTACATTATGTTGTATTTGAATATCAGGTTGTGCTATAGCAAAGCTATCTAACCAAGGGTTAATAAATTTTAGGTGTTAAATGGTAATAGGATAGCAACACTCCTATACTTTCGATGAAATAGCCATATAGGTATCATCTTGTTTTATGTAATAGCAAGTCACATATAATCCCTTTGTAGACAAACTTTAAGTATTTATGTGACAATTTTTTTAATATAGAAAGGAGTCTGTGTGTTTAATAAAACAACATTGTGATTATTTTTTAAAATAAGAAGATTTTTATGCCTAGTTCATCAAATCACAGGTGTCACTAACCTTTTTTTTTTCACGTAAATATCAATATATCTTGACAAAGAAGAAGAAGATCCTTGTGCTTATTGTTAATAAAAATATGTGATGGCCTTAAGGGGGTAGTTACTACCCTCAGGACTATAAAGGGATGAAGTTAAATGGTTTAATATCTATTCTTTGATTAATAATTAGTTTTAAGAAGAATATAGCAACCTTTATTTCAAATTTTCATAGTTAAGCATGCTGAAACTGGAGAAATTAAATGATGGCAACCGTTAGGAAGTTGAAACAAGTACCTTGATCCATTGTGGATGTTGGAGGCAAAACTCTGTAGTTAACCATGCTAAAGCTAGTTATGTTGAAACGTAGGCACAGAGTAGATCAAGTTCTAGAGTATCATTAAGGAGAAGATTATTGGACTTATGGGTCATCATGCTAAAGCTAGTTATGTTGAAACGTGGACACATAATAGATTGAGCTCCAGGGTGTCATTGAGGAGGAGATTACTGGCCTTATGGGGGGCCAACATGTTGAATCTAGTTATGTTGGTACAAAATAGATTGAGTTCTATCGTGTCGTTAAAGAGAGGCCATTAGCCTTATGGGGAGATTATTGCAAACGTATTAAACATTATTTTAAAATTATTGCAAGAATATTATTGTAAAAGCTAAAAAAAAAGAGAAAAAAAATAAGAGTATGAGTATCACATATTTAACAGTAAGAGTGTTTTCAGACATTTTTCAAAATAAAAGGAATAATCGAGTACTTAACATAAAATATAGGAACTAAACGAATGTTTACTCAAAATATAATGTTTTATATTTTACAGTTGCTTGCTTAATTAATCCAGTGGCTATCAATTTCTAAAAGGAAATATCATTGCATGAAATTGAAATCAAAGGCTTTCCAAGAAGTATGTACAGCAGAAATTGATGGGAATGAGCTAGTAGTGATGAAAGTGCTCTATTTCTTAGCTAAATTATTAACAATATCTATATTTAGATGTTTGGGAGATGTCAATATTAGGGTTTTGATTGACTACATCCATTAAGTCCATTATTTCTTAATATCCATCATAGAGATTTTATCATATTCTGAGTTTATAATGTAAATTTCATGGACAACAATGGGCACCAACACTCCATGTGCATTAGCATGCTGAGAGTCATTATCACAAAAAAGAAAGATTCGTAGATACGTTTTCAAGACTTTAAAATCTATGCTAAAAAGACTTTTAAAGAGCATGCTTTTTAACTTGTTTTGTTTGGTATATTGTTGATTTGTTGGATGGCTTTTATTTGTGGGCATCAAATTTCTCCAAAAGCATTTTTTTTTCACTTCCAAATCAATTTTCGCGTATTTGTAGATTTGTTTTATTTGTAATTATATATCTCTGGCATTAATGGTGGTAGAGATTTGCCCTATCTCAATTCTCGAATGTGGAAAATTTTGAGTAGTGATCTAGATGCTTTGAATAATGTTAGACATTAAGTTGGGGTCCCCAGACAAAGAAGCAAGTTTGGTGATTCGCTTGCACCTCATGAACAAGTATTCTGTACAAGATCGATTCTCAAGCTTTTGTTTTCTAAAAGACAAGCATGCAACTTTTCGTGAATGGCAGATCTAAAAAATGATTCATCGAGATCTAAATTATGTATTATTTAATATTCCATGATTTTGAAGGTGTAAGGGGTTTTCCATTTTCATTGATATTGTTTTCTTTACAATCCATTGCTTTCATTTAATTGATGAATTAGTTTGAATTGAGTATATCGTTTTTGAATGGAGTATAAATTAGAAAAGAATTAATTAAGTTTGGGTATGAAGTGATAAGAAAGGGGGAAAAATAGAGGGTCTACAAAAAACAAAAAAAAAGTTTATTTAAATTAATAAACTTGGTCCATGTGGAGGTCTTTTAAGAACATAATTCCACTAGATTAAAAAACTACATTGAAATTATAAATTTAGCAAATTATAATCCACATTTTACAGTGGAAGGATCTATCTACATATATGCATAAGGTTGAGCAAATTAAATGAAAATGGTGACTGAACAAAGAGAATATAATTGATTAGATCACCAAATGGCAATAAGTGGTTAATTTGTATATTGGATGAGAGATGGTTGCAATATGGTTTGGAATTTCACCACTATTAGAAATGCTTCAACTTTTGTAGGCATGATTTGTCATTGACTCGAAGGACAGGTTTATCTTTAACTATACCCCAAAAGTAGATGCTTTGGGCAAACTGTTGTTCCATGTCCATTCATGTTCATGCATGATCCTCTTAGCAAGTTGAGAACTTTATGAGGGTGGTCATACTCCTATGCCCTAAGCCTAAGGGAAGGCTCCCTAGAAATTTAGATTATAGTTGTGTAATCATCTCTTTGTTGTAATTGTAGGTGAAAATTTCACATAGTGGAATATTGGTTGCATTTTGAATATGGGGGCTTCTAATAACACTTACAAGTTGCAACTTGTAACAAAATTGTTGAAAGTTGTGATTTTGTTCTATTAAATCTTCAAATTTGCCAATGGGGTTGTGATGCAACCAGTTCGAGGATTATATTCCCTCTCCATAAAATATGATATAAAGGTAAATTTATCTTTTTAATGCTAGTAAAAATGTATTTCTAAGTTAATCTTTGTAGATTTTGAGATGTATTATATGTATCCGAATTCCCAAAAACGTTAGTTTTAGTATATCAAAAAAATAATAACATCAAGTTTCATGCCACTTAGATCGTGCTCTAATTGTGGGATAACGCCATCAACTTTGTTAAAGGTGCCAATTTGAATCCCCTCACAGGAGACTAGCTCTATAACAAATCTCCATTATTAACAAATCCCCTCGTGAGTGATAGTTTCTCTGTCAATGATATTTTAAGATATAGTTTCTCTGTCGCTGATATTTTAAGATTCCAAATCACATGTGAAATTCACCTTAATCTTCAGTAAACATCGTAAGATTTGTTCACATGCAGTGACAAAGCAGACAACAATACTTCATCATGATTGTGGAGAAGAAAAAATAAAAGGAAAGAAAAGGCTAGTAACTGATCAACAAATTGAAGAAGTTGCTTAAAGTGGAGACTGCAGAGTAGAGTGGAGAATAAGACTAGGCTTTCTAAAAAAAGAAACAACTTCGTGAGGTGCAAATCTGATGAGGGTTTCAACTTGTTGAGAGAAACATCCACTAAATTTAGCTGTTGTCAGCAGCATCATACATTTTCATTTCACATCACCAAAGGGGAATTGAGAGATGCATAGAAAAGATTTTGAGCCACTTGAGTAAGTGGTCATTAATAACCCTAGTAAGTGGCACATTTGTCATGGAATCAGGTCATTTGACTGCAATAGACCTTGGACCATCCCTTTGTTAGTTAGGATTGACAAGTGGAATGGGTTCAATAATTGATTCGAAAATTTTTATATATTTTTAATTTTTTAAAAAAAATATGGATCATGATGCTAAATAAGATAAATGAAATAAAAATTGTTAAAAGTAAGATTTTATCGATCAATAATGATCAAATAAACCATTTTATTAGCACCCTTGCTTACATGATATAAAGGGATTGATTGAAAAGTAAAAGCAATTAATAGAAATATTATGTGAACTTTGTGATACTTTCATTCAATCAACTCCTCTATGTACGTTGTTAATTGAATTTGTACAAAAATATTTTATGTCGCGTACGTATATCACATGATACATTCATTCCTAAAAGATTTATTCATCGTTTAAAATCCATCTTCAACGAATGTTGTCCTCGAAGGGATTGTCTCATTAGAAGGGTTTGAATTTCCCTCTTGAGTCTAACGAGAAGCAAGAACAAATGAAGCGGAAATGAAACATTAATATGTTTTACAACATGGAACCACATATAAAAATGCTTAACTCATAGCCAACCGACGGCAGTTCCTGTAAATGACATGCACCTAATACAAGAAAACTCCTGTAGAAGAGTCTAATTGCCCTGGTCCTCAGAAATCTCTTTACGACGCGGCAGCAGCCGATGACTTCAACTTATTTGGAGGGGGATTCCCTCCGGAAGCAACCACATATGAATAGAAACACAGCATTGCGGCCCTGCAAAAGGTGACAAACAACAAAAATACTTGTATTGAGTAACAGCATCAATTTGTCATCGGTTAACGAAAAAAGATAAACCACGTGTAAATTACCTAATGGCAGCATAAAACCCTGTTGGAAATAGTTTCTTTGTCTGCACTACATGAGATTATATGGTTAGCAAGAAAAATTTCATATACATAAAAAAAAAGATTAAAAAAAGGAAAAATAGCTAGCCTAAGAATGAAGAGTAATATTGCTATTATGAGATTACTACCAATGAGTAGGGTTCAAAGTTCTGCTTTAAGAGCACTGCTGAGAGCACTGCAAGATCACTGAGATGAGATGCCGTAAGATAAGCTTTGAAGGATGTACACATCTATTTCAAACACATGATAAAGAACAAATGGATTTCTAACATCTTAATTTACATAAGAGGTAAGGCAAATAAGTGAGCTATCGTAAACAGAATGCTAATTGTTCACAAACTAAATATCGAGTGTGAAATATCATTAGAACCACGATCTTTTGTCTCTTAGTAAGAATTGGCTCAAAGGGTGATATTAATTCATCGTCTTTGGGAAAGGAAAAGAACTGGTGGAAACAATAGTACTGTAGGTTCAGTGATGCTCAAGAAGTTTCAAGCTTTCAGAAACGCATGTGCCCACCTTTTCAAAATGTAACGCAAGAAATCCCCCTTAAATGAAAAACATTGTTTCACTTGCCAGAATTGTATGTCCCAATTCAATTCAAGCTATATATATGGATAGAAATCCATTTTGTCAATTCTTTGTTACTTCGAGAATCCAATGTCATTAACCATCCATCAGCTTTACTGATTTAGATTCGTCTGTCATTAGGAAAGGTGAAAAACTGGTGGAAATACTATCACTTTATAGTCATTGATGCTTAAAAAGCTTCAGGCATCAAGAAAAGCACTTCCAAACACTTTAGCTTGATGATAAGCCAATCCCATTTCCACCCATGTCAGTGAGGTTACAAACCCGTATATTTTTTTCCAGTTGAACCACCTAGTATGCCCATCTTAGGTGCTGGTTGTTTCAAATCTCCCATGCTGTATGAAAATATTGTTTCGCTTGCCATAACTGAAAGTCCCAATTCAATTCAAGGTACACATGTTCTCAGTCATTAGTGCATCAGGAATCTAATGAATATATTGACCATCTATCAGCTTGAACTAAAACAGAAATTCAAATCCTCACTCGCAAGACAGATGAATCATCTTGCAAGGCAATGGGTAAATATCAAACACATGTTATCGTCTCCATCACATACACATACTCATCGAATGAAACCTAAGGGAAAATGAAAACTTCTTCAATAAAATCCTAAGAGCAACTACTCAGATCTACTTTAAACAGTAACAGTATTTTTTTTAAAAAAAAAAAGAGCTGCATCGCTCATTTTATGGAATACAACTACACTTAGAGTTACATATGTGAATTAAAAGGATAATGTGACATGATAGTGTATTGATTTATATAACATGAACAACATTACCAATGAGTTCTTATATATTCATGGAATCTATTATTTTAACACTAGTGCAATGGCGTACAATTTGAGTTTTTGATTAACAGTGAAAAGTTTGCTTAAGAAACGCCTGCTACCTGAGCATATGAGATGGTGAGTCTGTTCAACGATATTCTGTCATGCGGCAGGATAGTGGCTCTAAAATGGGACCACTGTAACACTATTACTGAATTTATTATTTAAAAAATTGATGGAACCCATTCTGAGATTCACAGCTCTTCCAAATGACAGAGCACTATTGGACGGGCTTACCACCTTACTACCTCATGTGAGTTTCTCTGGTAAAATGCCTCACGTCAAGGACATGATGATGTTTGTAATGATGCTGCAATTGGAATGTAGATTGGTGGCTGCATTTTGGAGAGCTACTAGTGTATACTACTACAACATCGATCATCTCTAAGCCCTTACGCATATATGCAAAACCCTAGAGAAAATATATTTTTGTGTTCACCCCCCGTTACTATTATTATTATTATTATTATTAATATTAATATCTTTCCCTCTCTTTAATCCATCTTACTTTTTTATTGTGTCTCATGCTCTTTTCTTCTTTGCCTTTGTTGCCAACATTTTGATGGTCTTTATTGTTTGCAAGATTGGAGGTGAAATATTTTCTCAAATGCTTTGTGTTATCTTATTAAGAGGAGTAACAACCGAACTTGTAATGGTATGTCATAATAACCATGACAAGTTTGGTCATTGATTAATAATAATAACTCTTTATCTGTGTTCGATGTACAAAGCAAAATTGGATAAGCACAATGAAAATTAAACTTGTGATTAGTAACCCAAAAGAAAAGAAAAGAAAAATTATATAAGAATTGAAACACCAATATTATTTTAAAACCGCAAAAATTAAAGATTTGTTAAGTTGTGAATGGTGAAATTAACTTTTGATTGATTCAGTGCATAGTAATTGAATATTTCAGGGAGCTCCGGACTGAAGGGGTGACTTGGAGAGCTCAGTGAAAAGAAACTCTTTGGAAAAGTTCAAGGAGCTCATAATTTAAGTTCAAGGGATCTTATGTGGAGCTCATGAGAGCTCAAAAGTTCAAGGAGCTCATAATTTAAGTTCAAGGGATCTTATGTGGAGCTCATGAGAGCTCAGGAATCTTAGATATTTATCGCTTATTATCCCAAAGTACGGCACCGAGAGCTGTCTAAATGTTGCATTGGTGTGCTATGTAAAATACTCATCCTTTGAGATTACGATCTATTAAAGCAATGTGGAGTAACGTGGGTTGTTATGCGAGATACCTTTTAAATATTTATTAATAATATCAACTTTATATTCTTTTTTTAGTTCATCCTTTTTGTGATTCAACATTTTCTTTCTTTGAGAATTATCTTTTTTTTGTGGAGCCCTATATACTATATCACAATCGTTGTTTGGAGGTTTACTACTTTAGGAGGAATTCTAAAATACGTCATAAGTAATACAACTAATTAATACATGTATGACTTTTAATTTAATATAATCATTATTTACATGGCAGTTTCTTTAAAATAAATATATACATATCATAATATCATTTATTTATTGTATGAGTGAAATGATACACTTAATCTATTCTAAAGTTTCTTCAACCTTGGAAAGAAATATGCTAGTCAAAGGAACATTTTCTCTCCTTCGTGGGCAGATGGCGGCTGTATGTGTGGATCGTGTGCTTTTATACTTTATGGACATGTAGAGACATCCCACATTGACCATCTACATAAAATAAGGTGTAATACTATAAAATCGTATGCTTTTACCCTTCTTCCCTTATTGCCTCCTTAGTTCCAAAGGCATTCTAGAAGGATCTAATGAACATTCCACCCTTTCTCCAATTGAGTTGTCACATGGCGACGTACTATTCGCCCACTCCAAATCACCTACCCACTATTTTTTTGGGGGGGTTTTTTTCTACAGCAATTCTCTTGTTCTTTCAAGATTATCATCAAGACATTGATTGATTGATTTATTTTTTTCAAAAATTCGATTTGCAATCAAGGATTAATGGCCGAGGACTCAACCATCCACTAGACCAAGAAAGGTGATATCTTTGTATTAAAGATCGAATTGATGATGTACAGCGACCAAATTGTCAATCAAGCCATGTTTTTCAGACAAAGGGCATGAAGAAATGAAATGAAAGGGACGGGACATTGGTGAAAAAAAAATAAAACACATTTTTAGGTGGTTAGACTGCAAAATCAAAAGGGTCCCGCTTGATTAAATTTACGAACAAAACACCTATCACGAAACTATTGGTCAGCGAATAAATCCACATGTGGATCCTGTGAAACAGTGGTCCATCCTGGGTCCACAAAGTTCCCATCAACCCTAACCATTGATTTTGTGGGCCAAAATCATGTGATTAGATTGATAATGATCGATTTAACATGCCAAATCTCTCCCTCTCTCTTTATCATGATTTTACTCGGAAAGGGCCGAAGAAGTCAGTTTTGCTCGCCGAGTTCAATGGGAAACCAAATGAAGCTCGTTGAAATTATATAATATAGTCGGCCACGACGCCCACCAGATGATTAATTTAATTTTTAATTTTTATTTACCTAATTATACACAATAAGCAGTAATTTGAGCACAATGACGATGTCGGGGCAATAAAGATGATTAACGTTGTTATTCTAGAAAATAAAACAACTTTTAATTAGATTAGCAATGCACTAATAAGTGCTTATATTTAATATCATACATGGTGATAAAAACAATCATGAATGCCATGATCTATAAATGATTTTATTACGAAGAAGTTCAATGAATGATGCTGTAAACATTGCCCTTGAAAAGAGTGGCGCTCCATAAAAATTGGTCCATTGCTTAGAAAGTGATACTCATTGTATGTCAATATTATTACTGCTGTTCATGTTATATACATGCTCTAGAAAATAATAATAATAATAATGACAAACTTCGAGTTTGTGATAAGGATTTTAGATGGTTATAAATTTGTAATCATTTTTTTAGAAGAGAATTTTTTTTTATTAGGAAAACTGCTTCGAATTTGATTAATTGACCTACTGCGCCAAATTCTTTTCATGAAAATTATTAAAATACAAAGGGTTTTTTTATACCTATATTTTCATGAAACTCGACCTTACAACATAAATGAATGGACCTCTAAAAAAATCATCACTTAAAAGTAGGATTATGATAAAACAATATATTAGAAGAGAAAGTACAATATCCTCTAAGTCTTTTTTCTTACTCTTTTTTTTTCTCTCTTAATATTTTATTTATTATGATGCCACTCTTAATCTTCGACTTAAGCATCAAAGGATCTTTGCTGGTAACATCCCCAAGGACCTCCCTAATGAGTTATTATTTTTTCAAGATTGTGACCACAAAACTCTTCACTCTCAACAATGGCGATCCTAAGGACATTAAGGTCTTTCACAGGTCATTCTCCAAGTAATTAAAACAACTCTTCCTCAACTCCAAATGTATGACCAAACTTTTATTATCAACATGTTTAAATACATGATCTTGCTACTTTTCATTTACTATAAGATATAATTAGACTGAAAATCAATAACTAACTCACCTAGCTTTACAACCAGGCTAGACCCCTAAATATAAGTTATGGGAGGGATTTAAGTGGAAGTGCATGCGTACGCACGCGTGTATTTACTAAATATTTGGAGGTAAATTTGTTATATATTCTAAACTTATATCTTTACATTGTGTTGGACGGGCATAGACCTACATAACTATTTATGTTGGGCCTGAATATCAAGTTGTGCCATAGCAAAGCTATCTAAGAAAGGGTTAATAAATTTTATAAGGTAAATAGTAATAGGATAGCAATACTCCGATGATTTGACGAAATAGTCATGTAGGTACCATATTGTTTTCTGTAATAGCAAGTCACATAGATCCCCTTTTTAGACAAACTTTGAGGATTTATGCAACTATTTTTTAATACAAAAGGGAGCCTGTTTTCCCAAAAACAAAATTGTGATTATTTCTTAAAATAAGAAGATTTTTATGCCCAATTCCTTAACTTATAGGTGCCGCTAACTTTTTTCATATAAATATTGATAAATCTTGACAAAAAAGAAGAAAATCCTTGCGCTTAAAATAGATAAACAAAAATGCAAATAGAATACTAGCTACTTTATGTATAATGTGTATACATACTCATTTAGATTAAACAATAGTTATTATTAAAAAAAAGTATGTGATGGCCTTAGGGGGGCAACGCCTACTCTTAGGATTATGGAAGAATGAAGTTAAATGGTTTAATATATATTCTTTAACTAATAATTGGTTTTCAGAAGAATATAGCAATCTTTACTTCAAAACTCCATAGTTAAGCATGTTGAAATCGGAGAAATCAAATGATAGTAACCTATTAGGAAGCTGCAATGAGCACCTTGATCCATTATGGATGGTGGAGGCCAAACTCCAAAATTAAGCATGCTGAAAGCTAGTTATGTTGAAATGTGGGTGTGGAATAGATCGAGTTCTAAGGTGTCGAGGGGGAGATTGTTGGCCTTATGGGGGGCTTGCATGTTGAAGCTAATCATGTTGAAATGTGGGCGCAAAATAGATCGAGTTCTATGCTGAAACATGGGTTCAGAATAAATTGAGTTCTAGAGTGTCACAGAGGGGGAGATTGTTGTCTTATGGCGGCCAACATGCTAAAGCTAGTTATGTTGAAACGTAGGCATAGAATAGATGAGTTCTAGGGTGTCTTGAGGGGCAGATTGTTGGCCTTATGGAGGGGCGAGCATGCTGAAGGTAGTTATGTTGAAACATGAGCACAAAATAGATTGAGTTCTAGGGCGTCATTGTTGGCCTTATGGGGAGATTATTGTAAATGTATTAAATATTGTTTTAAAATTATTGCAAGGGTGTTATTGTAAAAGTAAAAAAAGAAATAAGAGTTTTGAGTATCACATATTCAATAACAAGGGTATCTTGAGGTATTTTTTAAAATAAAATGATTAATTAGACACTTAATTCAAAATATAGGGATTAAATAAACATTTATCCCAAAACAATTGCTTGCTTAATTAATCTTGTGGCTATCAATTTCTGAAAGGCAATAGCATTGCACGAAATTGGAATCAAAGGTTTCCAAAGAGCAAATGCAGAAGAAATTTATGGGATCTAGCAAGTAGTGATGAGAATGCCCTATTTCTTAGCTAAATTATTAACAATTTCTATATGGCACATGTCAATATTAGGGTTTTGATTGAGAACGTTAAGGCCATTATTTCTCAATACCTATCATAGAGATTCAATCATATTCTAAGTTTATAACGTAAATTTCATGGACAACAACGGGCACCAACACTCCATGTGCATTGGCACGCTAATAGTCATTATCACAAAAAAGAAAGATTCTTATGTTTCCGCAGACTTTAAAATATATGCTAAAAAGACTTTTAAAGAGCATGCTTGAAGCCTGTCTTGTTTGGTATATTGTTAATTCGTTGGATGGATTTTATTTGTGGATATCAAATTTCTCCAAAAGCACTTGTTTTTTCTTCTTCCAAATCAATTTCTCTGTATGTATGGATTTTTTTTAATTTGTAATTTATATATCTCTGACACTGATGGTGGTAGAGATTTGCCCTATCTCAGTTCTCAAATGTGGAAAATTTTGAGTGGTGATCTGGATGATTTGAATCATGTTATAAGTTAAGTTAGGGTCCCCAGAAAAAGAAGCAATTTTGGTGACTCGCATGCACCTGATGAACAAATATTCTGTATAAGATCGATTCTCAAGCTTTTTTTTTTCCCCAAAAGACAAGCACGCAAGGACAAGCATGGAAGGGTTCATGGATAAAAATTATTTGCAAGAAACTAAATTATATAAATACAAGATGTGAAAATTAAAATTTTATGGATTAATGAGTTTGTAGTAATTATTTTAATAGATTTAATGGGACTAAATTAAATAACAGTATAATTACTCATATGATTTATTGTGGGCTTTTATTTTTTAATTAAAGTGTGAACTTTAATAATTATCATGGTTAAAGATTAAATATTAAAAGTTTATGTGGCTATTTTAAAAATTAATGGGAATACTTAATAAATTTAATGGGATTAATTAGTAATTCAAGTAACTTTTTCTTTAATTTTTTTAAAAATTATTTTCTCCAACCAGCGCTTGAGCCCCCACTAATCATGAGGTTGGATCCACATTTTTGGAGCCCTATCATATCAAGAATTGGTTAATATTCCATAATTTTAAAGAATTAATGAAGTTTTGGTATAGTGTGCTGCCTTCTTTCTTTATAAGGTGCTTCGGCTAGATTCATGTTCCCAAGCTTAGCTCGGACAAAATCATATTAAGGGAAAAAAGTGTCTACAAAAAAAAAAGTTATTTAAGTAAATAAATTCGTTCCATGTGTAGATCTTTAAGAAGATAATCCCATTAGATTAAAGAACCACATTGTAATTATAAATTTAGCAAATTATAATCCATATTTTACTGTTGAATGTAATTAATCTATCTATGTATGCTTAGGGTTTGAGCAAATTAAATGAAAATATTGGTTACTAAACAAAGGGAATATAATTGATTGGATCACCAAATGGCAGTGAGTGGTTAATTTATATATGGATGAGATGAGTACTAATCTGATCCAAGATTTTAGACTTTATTAAAATCTGAAAAAGTTATTAAATCATATGTCTTAATATCTTTCTCGAACATTACACTATGAAACTATATAGTTTCATAATTTTCCTCAACTTTAACAGATTTAAAATGCTAAATTGAAACATTTCTATAGATGAGAGATGGTTAAATATGATTTGAAATTTCACCATTATGAGAAATGATTCAACTTTTATACGCATGATTTATTATTGACTCGAAGGACAGGTTGATCCTTAACTGCCAAAAGGAGATGCTTTGGGCAAACTGTTGTTATATGTCTAGTCGTGCTCACGCATGACCATCTTAGCAAGCTGACGACTTTAGAGAGATGAGGTGGTCATACGCCTATGCCCTAAGCCTAAGGGAAGGTTCCCTAGAAACCTAGAATATAGTCGTGTAATCATCTCTTTGCTGTATTTCTGGGTGAAAATTCCACATAATGGATTAACGGTTGCATTTTGAAAATAAGAGCTTGTAATGATACTTACAAGTTGCAACTTGTAAAAGTTATGATTTTGTTGTTTTAAATCTTCAGGTTTGCCATTGGGGTTGCAAGCCAACCATTTCGAGGATTCTATTCCCTTTTCATAAAATGTGATATAAAGGTAGATTTATCTTATTAATACTAGTAAAATATATTTCTAAGTTAGTCTTTGTAGATTTTGTGATGTATTACAAGTGTATGTATCTAAATTTCTCATTAGAATTTAGTATATCTATGGATTTCAACACTTCAAAACTAAAGTCATTAAGCTTCATGTCCCTTAGATCATAGTCTAGTAGTGGGATAATGGCCTCTACTTTGTTAAAGGCGCCAATGGAATCCCTTCATGGGAGATTAGCTCTGCGACAAATCTTGATTATTAACAAATCTCCTCAAGAGTGTTAGTTTCTCCATTAATGTCGTTTTAAGCTAGTTTCTCTGTTCATGTTGTTTTAAAGATTCCAAATTTACATATGAAATTGGACTTTATCTTCAATAAACATCATATGATTTGTTCACATGCAGCGATAGGTAGACAATAATACTTCATCATGATTGTGGAGAAGAAAAAATAAAACGGAAAGAAAAGGCTAGTAATTGATCAACAAATTGAAGAAGTTGCTTAAAGTGGAGAGTAGAGTGGAGAACAAGACAACAATTACTAAAATAAGAAACAACTTGATGAGGTGCATATCTGATGAGGGCTTCAACTCGATGAGAGAAACGGGCACTAAATGTAGCTGTTGTCAGCAGCATAATTTTTTTTTTTTTTTTCCATTTCACATCATGAAAGTTGAAAGGGATTGATTAAGTAAGTGGTCATTTACAACCCTAATAAGTGGCACATTTGTAATGGAACCAAGCCATTTTGACTGCAATATACTTTGGACCATCCCTTTGTTTGTTCGGATTATTGACAAGTGGCATGGGTTCAATAATTTATTAGAAAATTTTTAGATATATTTAATTTTTTAAAAGATATGGACCGTGATAAATAATGATACAAACACAAGCAAATAATTTTACAAATATCCTTATACACACTGAGTTGGATGTGATATGAAGGGATTGATTGAAAAGTAAAAGTAATTAATAGAAATATTATGTGAACCTTGTGATGCTTTCATTTAATCTACTTCTCTAACAAGTTTTCAATTCAGTTTGTATAAAAATATCTTGTGTCACGTATATCACCTATGCGTTCATTCCTATCTATTTATTCATCATTTAAAATACATCTTCAATGAATGTTGTCTTCGAAGGCATTGTCTAATTAGAAAGGTTTGAATTTCCCTCGAACGAACTTTAGTGAGAAATTTATTTAATTTGGAGTGGGATGAGTGATGTGCTAGAGCTTGCATGGTTGCATGTATGAAAATTCACGCAAATTTCGACAAGCTTGCCAATGACCATAATTTCCCATGCCCCGCCTAAACCAAAAACATTCTGAAGCCCAAAAGGTTTGGATTTAGAAACCCCAAAATTAAAAAAAAAAAAGAAAAAAAAAAGTGGCCTAGTTTGGAATTGCAGCTTGCCATTTTCTTACACAAACTATCTTCAACTCATCTTATTAATGCAATAATATATTGTTGGTAAATGCTACCTAGCTCTTTAAGTCTTAACAAGAAACAAAAATAAATGAAGTGGAAATTCTTTGAGCTTAAAAAAAAAAAAGGAAAAAAAGGAAGGAAATATTAATATGTTTTCACTATTGCCTTCATTTTCTCTACAATTTTGGTTTTAAGAAGTTCACTCATCTCAATCGTGCATTATTGCTGTAAAATGACCTCAATTGACTGCTTCTCCCATATTGTAAGCAACATAGAACCACATATAAAAATGCTTAACTCATACCTAAACGACGGCAGTTCCTATAACTGACATGCACCTAATACAAGAAAACTCCTGTAAAAGAGTCTAATTGCCCTGGTCCTTCAGAAATCTCTTTACGACTCGGCAGCAGCAGATGACTTCAACTTCTTTGGAGGGGGATTGCCTCCGGAAGCAACCACATACGAATAGAAACACAGCATTGCGGCACTGCAATAGGTAACAAACAACAAAAATACTTGTATTGAGTACCAGCATCAATTTATCATCGGTTAACAAAAATAGAGAAACCACGTATAAATTACCTAATGGCAGCATAAAACCCTGTTGGAAATAGCTTCTTTGTCTGCATCCACATAACATTATATGGTTAGCAAGAAAATTTAATATGCATAAAAATAAAATAAGAATAAAAAAAATAGCTAGCTTAAGGAAGAAGAGTAATATTGCTATTATGAGATTACTACCAATGAGTAGGCTTCAAAGTTCTGCCTTAAGAGGACTGCTGAGAGCACTGCAAGATCACAGAGATGAGATACCGTAAGATAAGCTTTGAAGAATGTACACATCTATTTCAAACACACGGTAAAGCAAAAATGGATTTCTAACATCTTAATTTACATAAGAGTAAGGCAAATAATTAAGCTATCATAAACAGAATGCTAATTGTTCACAAACTAAATATTGAGATTAGAAGCACGATCTATTGTCTTTGAGAGAAAATTGGCTTACATAATAAGAGTGATATAAATTCATCCTATTTGGGAAAGGAAAAGAACTGGTGGAAACACTAGTACTCTATGATCATTGATGCTCAAGAAGTTTCAAGCATTCAGAAAGGCATATGCCCATCTTTTCGAAATGTAATCCAAAAAATCCCCCTTAAATGAAAAAATTGTTTCACTTGCCAAGAATTGTATCCCAATTCAATTCAAGCTATATATAAGGATAGAAATCCATTTTATCAATTCTTTAGTACATCGGGAATCCAATGACATTGACCATCCATCAGCTTTACTGATTTGGATTCAACTATCATTAGGAAAGGTAAAAAACTGGTGGAAACACTATCACTTTACAGTTATTGATGCTTAAAAAGCTTCACGCATTAAGAAAAACATCCCCACTTTAGCATGATGATGAGCCAATCCCCTTTACACCCATGTCAGTGGGGTTAGAAACCCGTACAACCACAGATATTATTCCAGTTGAACCAACTAGTATGCTCTTAGGTGCTAGTTGGTTCAAATCACCCATCTTGTACAAAAATATTGTTTCACTTGCCATAACTGAAAGTCCCAATTCAATTCAAGCTATCTATATGGATAAGCATACGTGTTCTCAATCATTAGTGCATCAGGAATCTAATGACATTGACCATCCACCAGCTTGATCTATAACAGAAATTCAAATTCTCACTCGCAAGACAGATGAATCATCGTGTAAGGCAATGAGTAAATAACAAACACATGATATTATCTCCATCACATACACATACTCTTTGAATGGAGCCTAAGGGAAAATGAAAACTTCTTCAATAAAATCCGAAGAGCAACTGCTAAAGTTTAATTTGAACAGAATAACAATATCAAAGGTTCAAAAATCATGCAGACACAGACTTTCTTCCTGCTCTAATTTTCACCAGTATGTTTGTTTCTAACTTTTCCCATCCATGAAAGAAACAAATAGCTAACAAACGATGGAAAAGAAAGAAATCTCGAACATCAAAATTTTCAAAAAGAAAATGATTAACATTAGTGCAAGTTCTTACCAGCTTGTCCTAGTATGAATGGTAAACTTGATTTTCCTTGCCTCCAGATCTTGAGGCTGAAGGTGCTGAGGGCTAGCAAAGCACCCCCAATCAAGGCAGTTCTTAAAGTTGCAGGATTTCTTGAGAAAATAAGACCAAAAAGTCCTCCACCTAGTACAAGACCACCTGTGACAAAGTAGAATTGAAGATTTTGCAGTAGTAAGCCCAACTGCATTATTTTACTAAAAAATTAAGGGATAAATAAATACAGATATCGACATAATAATGGACTAAAGACACACCAACAGCATTGTTTACTTGTATTTGTACAGATCAAAAAGACAAAAGTATAAATACAATTTAAAAAAAAACAAAAAAAATCCAAAAGATAAATAAATGGAGATATACTACAATGGGCGGCAAGCCTAACACAATGGAATTATACAAAAATGCAAAGTTTGAAAGAAGCCAGTAGAAACAAATCCTAATCCATAACGGGCACAAAAGTCGATCTAGTTCTGAAATGGCTATCAGTTGAGGTTCGATCTTGATGCTGTGAAGTAGTAAGTTTCCTGGGTTCAAGATTTAGAAAAGAAAATATTACAAATCCTCCTCACAAGAAGGGCTTATTATAGAAAATCTCTGAGTCACTGATATTAGCCCCCAAAGTTGTCCAAACACAGCTAGACAACTTCTGGAGCCAAAATGCCTAGTTTGAATGTGCTCTTAGCATGGCTTTCCAATGTACTTTCTTTCCCTTTTGGTGTTAATCAAAGGCAAGGAATATCCCTTCACATGACTGGCAAAAGCTAACAAAACTCCAAAATGAAACACGCAGACTGTTATTCTTCAATCATATGCTTCCATCACTTAAATATAATTTACATTTTATTGTCAAATCTTTCTTTCTTTTTCACACTGTACATTTACCAAAGGAACAAGAGAAAAGAAAAAACATAAAACTAAAAACCAACTTCGTATAATCTTGCAAACTTTTCTAAGATATTTGAAAATAAAACAAGCAAGGGCTAGGTCATATAATAATGCCTAACAATGGGCTTGTTTCTGAAACATATTTTTAATCCATATTTTAAAACACCTTAAGAATTAACAGAATTTAAAGTACTCAATCAATACAAGCATTTCGACAAGTAAAATACAAAAAACTGTCACGAATGATCTTTTAACGTAAGACAAAAAAAAGAGTTATAGTTACATTCTCATGTATGTATACACACAGAGTCATATTTACAATTGACCTTTGATAAGACAATGTCAATGGCAATAGCAATGGCGTTTGAGGTACCATAGTTTATGTAATGCTTAAATGATCCAAGTAAATTATCTAGTCAAGCCACAGAAACCGAGTTTAGCGATTCTTTCAACAAGCATAACAAAATGAGGGTGCATGAACAAGATTTACCTTCACTTCATGTCTCTCCGATACCAAACACAAAATAATTAAAAATTCCAACAAAACAAAGCACTCACCATAAGGAATCCCAAAACAGAAATCATGGATTTTTGCTGCCTTTTTTGGTTGTGCGACACCATCTTCTGGTACCGGTTCAGTTTTCCCCATTTCTCCAGAGGAATGTTCTTCTTCTATGGTTGGGTACGACTTTGCTGTCCCTTCAACATATGGCTTTGATTCATTATCAGCAGTATAACTTAGAGTAGTTTTAATCTCGGAACTTGTCATGTTTGTGCCCCTGTCATCAAGGCTCATACAAAGCCAAGACTGTAAAAGTACCAGCAGTTAGCACCACTCGCATGACATTAAACCGGCTAAAAATAAATAAATTATGCACTCTCAACAGAGACCCACATGTTGTTTCAACATTTCATGGATTAAGCACAACATGCTTAGTACCAATGTATCTATATCTACAATGATTAATCTTATTAGACAGTCAAAATCAATACAATGACCATCAATTGAAATTTTCCAAAAGGATAAATTCTTAGTCTAAAATGGGCCTTTACTAGTATCTGGGTGACAAATTTATAGACTAAATAACCTATATGTAAATACAAAGGCGGCTTAAAAAAAGCACTAAACGAATAGAAAATAAACAAACAAAGCCAAATTCTTTTAGGGCGAGTAAAGAGGTACCTTGGAGGAGCGAAAGCCCGGTAACAAAACGAAGCGTCGTTGAAAGCGAAGTTTGCGGTTGATTGAAGAGAAGCACGAGAGCTGAGACTGAGAGCATGCCGTTGCCATTATTGATCTGATCCGCTGCTTTTCCGAACTAAAATCAACGAAAAAAATGATAAATAAATAAATAATGAAGTTTCAAAAACAGTGTTCGTGCCTTTTTTTTTTTTCCTTCGGTGCTTTAAACTCCACCGTTGAACATTGACATTTTGTATGCGTAGAGTAATTTTCAAAAACCTCCCCTGAGGTTTGGAGTCTTCTCGCTTAAACAGAATGTTTTCTCTTAATTTCAAGGTTCCCCCGACGTTTATAGTTGTCAAAATTTGACAACATTTGTTTTCTCGACACAAATAAATGAGCTTGAATTATGAATATTGACATGATTATTAAATAGATCTGGTCTGAGATCAACATGATTTTTTTTTTTGAGTTGGGTCAAGGTTCAATTTTTTATCTTATTTACATGATTAATGACACGATTATCAAATTATTAACCAAAATTACTAGAATATTCTTGTCATTAAAAGTTAAATATTAAATATTATTCTCTTTTTTATGTGAAGGGTGAATATTTATATATTGTTTTATTAAATTTCTATTTTTTAAAATTTAATAATATAAATGTATAATATTTTGATATATATATATATATATATATATATATATATATATATATTATAATATTTATGTAAAATATTATTTAAATACGTAAAATGGTATCATTTGTGTCAAATAAGTGTACAAAGTTTAACGTAAATCGTGTTAAATTAATTTAAGCAAGTTATTGAATTATGCTATGTTGGGTTATGTGATTATCTCACTATTAAATGGGTACGTCAAGTCACCCATTTATTATTCAGATCGAGTTTAAATTTTGATATTTTAACACAATTATTAAATAGATCGTATTTATATCGATCTAAATTTAACATGACATAATACAGTAATACACAATCCAGTGATCTTGTGTGATGATCGTTACATGACTGCTAAAATACCAAATTACCCCTGTCATCAAAAGCCAACACTGGTATGATACCAGCCAAGTTGGGCAGTGACGGTGCTTGGTTGTGGCATGAGATTGGTTTGGAAACAGTGAGTTAAATTCCAATATGTATTATTTATATCGATATATTTCCTACGTGAATGTGAGCCTAAGTGTAAACTTCAGTTTTGATTTTCCTCTCAAATAACTTAAGTAGCTTGGATGTTAAATTCCAAGCGGACAAAATATTGTATGTATTAGTTATCAAATCCCATTAGATACCGCGTCCAATCCTGGTGTCCATAAAAGAGAATACAGAATTGATAAAGGCAACCACAATTCATTGAAAAAAAAAATAAGTTCAGCATTCAACAATTCAAATAAACAGAATATCTAATTGCCAAAATCTGTTACATGCCATCAAAACCAAAATGGGGGGGTCTCCCCCAGTCCAAAGAGCACTCAATCAAAATTACCTCAACCTACTAGAAGTATTCAGCCCTGACTATACTTAGTTGTTGACCAAAGAGCCACCTTGTTTCATATCTAAGCCGCAGCAGTAGATGGCTTAGAAGCAGCAGAGAGCCTGGATCTCTTCTTTGCCAAACTCTCACTGCGACGTTCACGCTGTTCCTTCAACCGGGTAGCAAGGAGCTTCTGGTATTCGGCAGCCTCTGCTTTGGCCTTGGCAATTCTCTGCTTCTTCTCAGCAATTCTGGCGCGCTTCCTCTGCAAAGTCAAAGGAGTCACCAACCTCTGAATTTTAGGAGCCTTGCTAACCTTTTTACCTGCCAACAAGGAAGACAAAAAACAGGTTTATTTCCATTATCATGTCAAAGCCTTGACATATTTGGTTGAAATCATAAGAATGTCACCACATTTGCATATATATAAAAAGAATGCACAAATGACTCACCAGTTTTGGTTGTAAAGGTTCGACGGTATGTGTTGACATACTTCCGAACATCATCTTCTTTGGAAAGGTTAAACAACTTCCTGATCTTTGAGGCTCTCTTCGGACCTCTCATCCTGGGCTTCTCAGTGTCAGTAAGTCCAGGAAGGTCATGTTCTCCCTTTTTCACGATGACCAAGTTCAACACTGAGAGATCTGGACTAACAATGCATCCACGAACAGATTTCCTCCGACGCTCTCCATCTCTCCTTCCATATCCACGGAAGCAAGGAGTACCTGTAAAAACAAGCATTAATACTATAATCAGTTTCATCTCGCAAACATAGCTTCAAAAACAATCTCAGAAAAACAGAGAAAAAACACACGCACATGAGCATATTTCAAAAGAAACATAGCAAAATACATTCGGGCAATAAACAATAAAGACAAAGGCACACAGATTACAAACCTCTGTGGAGCAGAAGACGAACACGTCCAGGAGTCAACACTCCTTGCTTCATTGGGAAACCTTGCTTGTCACAGCCTCCCATTATCTTAAAGACGTAACCTTTGAACTCCTGTCAAAAGAATTGAAATGTGTCAATTTAGGCAAATAGGAACAAAGCAAAAGCCTTCTCCTTAAAAGGATAAAAATTTATGAGCATCTGAATTCAGAAGCCATGCTATGCTAATAAAAGGACAGCAACTGCAAGTATATCTACTCGACAGGAATATTGGCAATTAAAAGGACCGATTGCACTACTATCAGCACATCGGTGACATGCTCTGCAATAATGAAAAAGAAAAAAATTTACGAGCATCTGAATTCAGATGCCATAATAATAAAAAGGGTGGCAACTGCAAGCATATCTGCTCAACAAGAGTGTCGGCAACTAAAAGGACCGATTGCACTACTAGAAGCACATCAGTGATGCGTTGCCTTTCTTCCATTTTCACACGAAATGGTTAAGTAACATCAATAGCCTAGCTTTCAACAAATCAATTCCAATAAAATAGCTCAAACATAGGAAAAGAAAACTATGATAATAAAAGAGCTGAGCTGTAGTTGAAGAATCACTGCATCTATTGTATCTTTTCCACAGACAAGACAGAACAAGGCAAAGATTAAATTCAACATTCCACAATAAAGAAATTCTTAATGCAAATCGTACCTCCCCAAGAGCATCACCACTAACTTCTTGTGAGATCCTCTTGTCGAAAAATGCTCGGCTGCATCATTAAATATAATCATGAGAAAATTTTTGCAATCAAAACAACACAGCATCAGAGAACTGGAGATTGACTCTAAATCAAACAATGATAACACTGTAAACACTAATCACAGCATCAAACTACACACTCTTAAGTTGTTTTGGAACTTCCCATTATATCACAAGTAAAATGTGAAAAAAAAAATTATCCCAAAACTGCTTCAGCATTCAACATGTCAAACTCAATCATATATTTTCTTTCACTTTCTCATCACCCAAACAAAACCCCCAAAAAATACAAAAATTTCCTAAAAATACAAAATTTAGGACGTAAAGATACATACAGTTTCTGGTCATCGTCGATTTCGAGCTTCTTTTGGCACCCAGTGGTGGGATTTGCAATATTGAACTGAAACAAAAACAAAAACAAAAGAATTACCATTAGAAAATTTGAAGACAAAATGTGTGCATTATGATTAAATGCAAAGCTTTTTCAAAATATTTTTTCATCAAATAAAACGAATGGGTACCTTCATTTTGCTCTGCGGCTATCAGACTAACCCAGTGGAGTTCTTCGGCTCTCTCGCTGCTGCTGCACAAATGCTCCTTATTATGAACTAGGGTTTTCGAGGGAACGAATATATATCTAATAGATTAATCACCGTCCAGCTGGGGCTGGCGTGTTTTTGGGCTAGGGTACTAAACAAAAGGGCACTTTTGGGCCTCCGTGAATGTGGGCAAGTGGTCCGCTGACTCAGATTATGGGCCATATTAGGCGACCCATGACCCGTATTGTCATAACAAATGTTTTCGAAATGTTAAAAGGTACATTTTCTAAGTAAATTTTGAAAAAGAATTATCAAGTAATTTTATAAACTGAAATGACTAGTTTTCATTTGACATAATAAACATTACGTTTCATAACAGACACTTATCAATTAACAAAGTAATTTATCAGAGTGATAGTTGTCGAACAAACGAATAAGACCTTTTAACGTGCATATAAAACGAGCCAGTGCATTAGAATATCTCTGTCATTATACACACAACAACTTGCGAGCTTTATTTGGAGTATTGTATTCTTAACTTTACATTACCCTTTACCACTTCAATAGACTATGAGTCTATTTGAAATTAAAGTTGAGTATCTATAATTTAAAAGTTATGACACTAAAGTATTTGATAAATATTAATTATTGTGTTGAAAATTGATTAAAAAAAAATAAGTTTGCTTCAAATTTGATGGCTCAGCTAACTTTGACATGAAGAAGTATTGAATGGTGTTATTTTGAATGTTGAATGGTGGCTATTGAATGTTGAAAAATGACTTGATTTTAGGCAAAATTTTGCTAATAAAAGTAAGCTCTCATTTGAGAGCTTGGTATCCAATTGAGAGCATTCAATTGCTGGATGCAAGAATCCCATATAGGCAATCCAAATTGAGAAAGAGAAATATTCTTAAATATATAGTTATATTGAAGGAGTATTTGGCTCCTCAATATGAGTATTACGGGTTTGTTTTGTTAGGAAATATTTTTAGTAATCATGTATTTGGGGCTTGGATGAGAGAAAATTATTTATGAGAAGTGGTTGTTAAAGTTTTCTACATAGTGAATATTTTTCTTTGGTTGTCTTTTTTACAATGACTGTAGTTTTTCTCTGGATTTAAAGTTTTCCACGTAAATCTTGTGTTGTATGATTGGCGTATTCTCTATTTAATTTTTTATGTTAATTTGTTACTTGACAAATTGTTTGGAGTGATCTTAGGAGGAAACTCAAGTTCCTAACATACTGTAGTTTGAAAATTATGTTAATATGATTTTTACTTGTATGATGAAGAATCTATTTAAAATTTATATTTATTATATATTATTAACTTTTATTTTATAATTACAGTTTTTTTTCACAGCAGTTGTAGTTTAAAAGATATAGTAGCTCAATTCCAAACATGATCTATACCAATTGATTCAAGTGTAAATCTCCTAAAAAAATTGATCTATTGTTTGTAAATCTCCACTTTGAAAACTCTAAGTTTTAAATTAACAAAAAAAATCGCATAAAAAGATTAAACAGACGAATAACCCAAACTATAGATTTGACGTAGATCTAGATGGAAAGAAAAGCCACCATATATATTAAATGGAAGAAGACCTTTACATAGAAGGATTTATAAAAAAAAAAGGAAAGAGGGTATTTCCAATGCATTTGTATTTCATATCATGTAGATGACAAAATGTGCAGTTGGTTACAGCCTAACTATTTGGCTGTAATCCTTCGCATTTTAAGTTGATGAAGAGGAGTGGCAGTAACCGGGTTGTGATGGCTCCATGCTTCCAAGGGAGCCCTTACTTGTTAGGGCCACAGGTCAAATTAACTAGAAGTCTCTTAAAAGGAAATTAAAAATTAAAAAAACTTAAAAAAAAAAAGTCTCTAGGGGATTAGCCTAAATTTTGGGAGGAAATAATTATCATTTGTTTGGCATGCATACTTGAGATTAGATCAAGTGGATTAAATTCACAAATTTAGTCTTAAAATCATCATGGGATTAACAATCCCAATTTCACTGCAGTTTTATTGGGATCAGACTAAAAAAATATTTTGTCATTTATCACAGTCTTCTTCTTTTATTTAATACCTAAAAATTTATTCATTTATTTATTTATTGATTAATTAATTAATTTTTCATTGCTTATTTACTTATATGTGCATTTATGACATCTTTTTTTTTAAATTTTTATTAATATGTGCTGTTAAAAAATAGTCAAAGGTATATCATATTTGTTAAAAAATATTATAATTAAGAAACGTATCATTTATCAGTTGATTATTTTATAAAACATTATTAAAAATAATTTATACGTAATTAATTTAATATTTTTTATATAGTTTCAATTATTTTATGTAAGAGACGATGATATATCTCATATGTAAAAATGTATAATTTAAATAACTTAAATTTGTGTATATTATTAACTACCCAATAACTAGTTTATTATATATTTATTTTTCTAATTAGTAGTTGTTGATGCATATTTTTGCTCAATGTACAATAATTGACTAGTGTTTTCCCAACTTTCTCTTATATCAAGTTTTGTAGCCTATTTTCTCGTTGAGGCGAATGTTTTCAATCACAAGTTTTTTGTAATTAATTGTGTTGCAAAAGAAACAATTATCAAGGGAGGCGAACGTGCTGAGGGTAACCTTCCAACGGTCAAGTCAATATTTTTTTAATTCAATTCGTAGAGAGAGAGAGTGAATTTTTAGAGTGATATGAGTAGCATTGTGCACCTCTTTTTCATCTTACCTTCGAATGGAAGGGTAAATCTTGACCTTTATATAAACAACTTGAATCAGTTGGAGGGATTAGACGACACTTTTCTAATGACAAGTGTCAGTCAATGCTCATGTATGGAGACACACAACCGTATATTTCAATATTTGTTCATGACAAGTATTATTTGAACACTTGTATATCATTTTAGACTTTTGACATTTAATGGGCTTGGGCTTGATTTTGACCCTTATTTTGGTTCCTCATAAATAGGTTGATTTTGCGACATTTTAACTATAGACGCATTTAGCAAAATGTTTGTTAGATAGTAGGCTCATTTTTTAGAATGTATATTTATCCGTAGACATATTTTGAGAATGTTTATTATCCAATTGGCTCATTCCGAAGAATTTTTATTTGCTCGAGGTGCATTTTGTAAAATGTATATTTATTCATAGGTATATGTCGTAGAATGTTTATTACTTATAGATGCATTTTGTATTATTTTTTATTGGCCCATAGACTCATTATGTGGAATGTACATTTGTCTCATGGCTTATTTAAGTAGAAGGTCTGATTGCCCAAGGGCACATTCCGTATAATGTACTTTTGGGCCAATATCCCATTCCATGGAATGTATGTTTGTCTCTAGGCATTTTCTATAAAATGTTTGTGGCCTTAGGCTTATTCTTTAGAATGTTGCTCTTAGGCGCTTTTTTAAGAGTAATTTTATAAAGAATACACCAAGGCCATTTTTGTAGAATTACACCTTTAGATACTTTGTTGATTCCTGTCTTTGGACATTTCAATTAAAAGTATTTTCTAAATATTTAGGTTAGTTTTCGTAAGATACACTATTAGCACTTTATCGAAAACTCACTCTTTAAGTAATTTATTTAGAAATATTTTTAAATTTTTAAGTTATTGTTTGTAAAGAGTAGATTTAGGTCATTCTTTGTAAAAAATGAACCTAAGTCATTATTCTTTTGGGTAAAATCACAACTTTAACACTTTGTCGAAACATTACCTTTAGGCTTTTTATTTAAAAATATTTTCTAAGTGCATAGATTATTTTTTATTGAAGTTTTATTTTTCATAGGCTTTTGGGTCTTCGTAATTTGGTTTAGCAGTTGTATTTTTAAAATTATTTTTAATTATTATTATTATATATCCATAATTAATTTTAATTGTTCTTACTGAATATCCATGGTAGTTAGTATTTAAATATCAGCAAGAGTAGTATTTAATTTCACTAAAATTAATTTATTACAATGTAATCTGATTTTATAATAAAGGAAGAGAATATTATATAAAATCTAGATTAATTTAATCCAATGCAAACTAATTCTGCATGCCAAAGACGAAATAGCCTAAGATGAAGTAAGATGGTCAGCATAGGGTAGTTATGAAATAAATATAAAAACTCTTGTCCAAATATAATAAATGTAAACATAGAGGGACCATCATAGCAAACTTTTGACATTTCCCAATTCCCGGCGCCCTAAAGACCAATTTTCCCTCGCATTTTTCTTCCTCCTTTAATGAAAACCCTAAACTACCAAATAGATTCCAATCAAAACAGCGCGCGAAGAACCCAAAAGAATGGTACAATTGCTGCAGCCTTTCCGTTTCAGTTCCATAGCACCACGTCGTTTCTTCTCTCTCTTTCCTTCTTTCTCTCAGGTCTGTCTCTTTCTTAATCTCTTTTCGTTTTTTTGTTCTTGTGTTAGTTCTTACACCAGCTGATTTTCATTTTTAATTTACTTACCGTATGCGTAAGTAGATATGTATGTGTGCCAGTGTCTGTGCACATGTATGCTTATGTAAACTCCAGCTAGTGCTTCTGTCTTGATGCCTTTAATGATGCTGTGAGCAGTGGGCTGGAGATTTTTGTGGTATTATTAGGATTAAAAGAATTTTGAGGTCGATTCACTGTTATTAGGAGTTGTCGGTAATTATTGTGTGAAATGTAACTAATGTGGATGAGCACATGGTTTGGCAAGAAGATAGTTTTGTAGTCATATGAAGGGGCATTTAACAAAATTTGACAAAAATATGAGTGACGTGCCTGATGAATTTCTGGTTGGTTTCTTGCAATTTCGAAGCCGCATGGATATGCTTGTATTTAAGTCTAAACAAGGAGGGAGGTCAATGATATTGGCTGTAATTAGTTTAAGTTGCAATGTAGGACATGCCTTTACTGGTTTGAGTTTTGGCTTTATGAAGCTTTTGAAAGAATATGAAAGAATGTCAACTTCCTTCCTCATTTTTCTCTGCAAATAATGATCTTAAATATCGTTGTACCTTGAAATGTGACATGTGACGGATTTTTATATACCTCATTTGACTTGTGGTCATTGCTGCTTTCTTTCAGAATGGAAGAAGAGATGCAATTACCTGTATTGGAATGAACATCCATAGTCTTTCTTCTGCAGGTAATCAACAGCAAATCATCCCTCTCTCTTCTGTTGACATACAAAGTTGTTGTGGATTTCTTCACCACGATGTGGATAAGACCAATCATTATTAGACAAATTTGTGATGGGATGGTGGTGTGGATTGAGGAACACATCATTGAAATGGATATTCATTGTTAAATATAAGTATGATTTCAGTAGCGACTGATTGTAATAGTCCCTATTGCGGATGGTGTTTTCTTGAGTCAAATGCTTGGCATTGAATTGCCGGCAAGTGATTTCATTTTAGATTAGAAACTATATTTGTGTTAGTCTTGAAAGATTAGCTATGAGAATAAGGACGGACTGATCTCCTGACACATGCATGTGAAATTTATAAAATATTCAGCATTTAATATTTTCTTTTTCTCACCTACAGTTATATCTTATTAAATCTAATTCAGTGAATCTGTTGTGACTACCGTAGTATTTGCTGCTCTTCATTAATTGTTAGTTTGTTCATTCAAAAGCAGCACAATGTTACATAGCTGTATCCTATTTTTATTAGCCTAGGATTAGTAATGATCTGACTTTGAGCAGTTACTCCATTTGTACTTTCAGCTGAAGTTCCAGAATTTGATGATGAACCGCATGATGATGCCAAAATAATGCAGAAAGATAATGCTCTACGTCTGGCACTCTCACAGCTTGCCAATGATTTTGGTAAAGAGTCTATGTTATCTTTGAAGCGGTTTTTTAGCTCAAGGCGTGGGCCTGTAATATCTACAGGCTCTTTAAAGCTTGATCTAGCACTTGGTATTGGAGGATTACCAAAGGTGATTAGATGAAAAATCATTGTCTCATTGCGCTTTGTTCCTCAATAAGCATATCTTGCACGAATAGACATGGAATAGGTTATTGGCGACTGACACATCAAGGATTTATGATACCTATTTGTAGCTTCTCATGACACAAATAAAAAATTTGAGAGAGTTCTGCTGTTTCATACTTCCATAAATCATTACATTCATAAACTATTTCGTTACTGACAGTTGACACTCTTAGGATTTTTTTTAATTATTATTTTTTTAACTTAACTTCGATAAGTTTGTATATTTGATGTGGCTGAAGGAAATGTCTCAGAAATTTTTAAATCTCATGAGCCAGACCAATAGAATCATTGCAAAAAGGATTCTTTTGCCATAATTACATGAAGGTAAAGTTTGCAATACTTGTGTATCTTGTTGACACTATTATTTTAGCCAAAAGCTGATGCCAAGGCCAAATATTGGAAACTATGCCTTTTTACATCTAACACACCTCATGTTTGATGTGGGATGGAAATATTCACTGAATTAGTTCCTTTTCCTCCTTTTCCTTTAATGATTTATCTGCCATTTCTAGTTATAGCTTAAACTTTCATTGATTTCTAGTTTGATGTTGGATGTCCAGGAATTGAATGATTGCAGGTGTATCAATGCCTAACTCTTAACTTTATTTATTTATTATTATTATTTTTGCATGGGAATTTGATACAGAGTCAGTTCATAGACATGCTTTATTGTTTTCTATTTATGTAGTACTTGCTTTTATTTGAAGATTTTTCTGTGAGAGCTGCTGCATTCCTCTTCATTTTACTTCTGTTGCTATTAGAAATGAAAGACGCCTAACTTCGGTGAGAGATCCCTTTGCAGGGAAGAATTGTAGAAATATATGGGCGTGAAGCATCTGGCAAAACAACACTAGCACTTCATGTTATCAAGGAAGCTCAAAAGCTTGGAGGTGCATATTGATTTTGGCTTCTTAAAATTTGGTTTAACCAAATTAGTATTAGCAGTGTGTGTGTGTTTTCTTTTTTCCCCAAATGATTGGCAATAGTTTCCAAGTACTCCATATTAATATATTATCTCGTTAACTTGGGATAACTCATATCTCATGTCAGCTTATGCTCCAGTAAAACTGTAGCCAGGCTTCAAAAAGCATGTTCAGTTTAGAACTGATCATAAAATTTGGAGATTCTTTCCTTCAGTTGCGTAAGTGCAGGACAGTTCATTCTTCCATAAGTTGATTATTATATATGTGACTAAGGCCATTCTTCTGTAAGTAGATATCATGTGCATCTGGTGCTAATAGTCAAGAGAACCCCAATCCGCCAAAATGATCGATTGCTTGAAATGAATAATAACTTGTTGATGCACCTTACTGTAGTTTTTGCAAGAAGTTATGCTGCTTCCTGCTAAATAGTTGGTGTTACTAAAAGTTTTAACTTAATGATATTTGTGCAGTTAAATTCTCTGTCATTTTTCTTGTGGTGGATCGCAAAACTCATTTGAATGAATCTTGACCATTTACAAAGATTGAAGACTGCGCCATATTGCATGAAATTTGGCTTATATATTACCAATGGGCATTAGTTTCCTGCTGTCTTGTGATTGAATCCCAAGCTACACACTTCCCCTGTTTTTAATGCATGATCCAATTCATTTTGTGAATCATATGACCATTGATATCGAGTCATCTTAGAGTTTATTTGTTAAATATTTGAAGTCTAAATACGGCTTAATGTAAGTCATTAAGATATTTTGTTTTGTCTATTTTCTTGACTTAACCTCCATTTATTTTGAAGACATTATCAGAATTAAAAAAAGTCAATTCTTGTGTCTTTTATGAAAAAAAAAATGATTGGATATGAGTTAGCCTGGAAAGTACACATCTTGGTTACAGGAAGATAAAAAATGGTCTTTATCCTCAGTGGTAAATGATGATGATGGATCATAGCCATTTAAAGGACATCACATTGCCTCTTCACAAACTTGGCAATTATAGATGCAAAACAAATATGTCTGTTGCAAATATTTTTGCAATGGATCATTCAAGCTATCTGTTTACTTATTTGATATCTGTGCATTCTATGACTTGTTTGCAGTCATGTGAAGGGGATGTTATGTCTGCCTAATAATTATTTCCATTTGGTATTATGTATGTGTTTTGCATGAAGTTTGACTTTTTATTTCTTTTCTGAATTGTATCATTTCGGCAGGATACTGTGCTTATCTTGATGTAGAGAATGCATTAGACCCTTCCTTCGCTGAAGCAATGGGTATAGACGCGGAAAATCTTCTGATTGCTCAACCAGATTCTGCTGAAAATTTGCTGAGTGTGGTTGATACACTGACCAAAAGTGGATCCATTGATGTAATTGTGGTTGATAGTGTAAGTGATTCATTCTTTAGTTGACATTTTTATTTATTTATGTAATTTTGAAAGAATTTTGAAATTTCATTGGTAAAGATAAAATATACAAAAGCTGGACAGGAAATCCACAACGATAAATATAAAAACTAAAGCTACCCATCTATGTATGAAGCTGAAGTGTATAACTAGAAACTAGAAACAATTCCCAAAAGTAGTCCAATTCAGAAGAATCATTACCGCCTTCAAAAAAATGAACCCCAAAACAACATTTAGCCAAAACCAAACATCAAGTAAATTGCTCCTTTCCAATTTTGGAAAATGTAGAAAGAAATACATTCTATATATGAGCCTTTTTTTCATTTATTTATTTATTTAGGTGAACTTTTTAGAGTATAACTGCCACAATGTAGTTTTTGCTTGATGCAATCTTAGTTTCCAACAGTGTCTGTTGTCTCGTTTACGTCTATTGCTCTGTATTTGTACCTATCGTCTCTTCTACTATTGCCAAAAACTGTTCCTCTTTCTTGTCAGTATATTTCCTTCAAGGAAATATAATTTTATATAGAAAAATAGATCTTGAAGTCAAATACAAGAAGATAAAATAGTGTTGGACCAGAGCTTATTAAAGAAGCTTATGAGATGAAAGTTAACATTTAAATCTCTTTTTGTTTATGATCCCGTGTCTCTTTCTGTCTGTGTATGTATTGTTAGTGGTTTTGGGGTCAACTTGATCAATTTTGCCGCCCCAGATATACAGCTTGTTTGCCATCTAAAAAATTTGAGACAATGCCATTGGTGATGTGTATGTTTCATCTCTCCTTAATCACCAAGAGCGAAAAATATTGTGTTTTCTTTTGCAAGATGCAGTCATTGTCAGCAAGTGAAAGTGCCCTCTCATCTTTAGTTGATTAAGGGTATCATTGTTGTACATTTCTGCTAACCTGCATTTACGATGTAGGATGTTAAAATTATCCTACATGCACACAGTTTTACAATTATGTAGTGAATAGTTTTACAACTGTATAGTGCATATAAAGTATTTAGTGTATTGGGTCACAACAAAAGGGTCGGTATCCCTTATCAATGGTTATCTTTAGTTGGCTGTTGGAAAAATGTTGTAATCATGAATAATGTGTATTGGGAAGGAAGAGGAAAATGAAAGGAAGAGGAGATTATTTTGTGTTGCTGTTTTTCTACTTTGGCACTGGACTTTGCACTTGCCTATGGTCACTTTCTGTAATTGGCATTGACACTGTGATCAAGTTTACTTCCTTCCATTTCTTCAAACTTAATAATGTTCTACATGTGTGGTTTTCACAGGTTGCTGCCCTCATCCCTAAATGTGAAATTGGTGTTCCCATAAATGGCATGTACAGTGATGCACAATCAAGAATAATGACACAAGCACTTCGAAAAATTCATTATTCATTGTGCCAGTCCCATACCCTTATCATTTTCCTCAATCAGGTTAAAGTGCTGTTACTAAAACATTTTTGAATTTTTTTAAATACACACTATGATAGAATATGTGGCATAACAGTTCCAATTATGTTCAACATCTAGGTTAGGTTTAGTGCAAAATCAGGTCAGGGTTTAGGACGTATGGATGAGGTCACTTCTGGTGGAAATGCTTTGAAATTTTATGCAGCTCTTCGTTTAAGAATGATGAGGACGAGATTGTTCAAGATTGCAGATAAGGTAAACATTCTAGAAGTAGTGAACATAGGGAGCATGATTAGATTATAGGGCTCTTGGAGATATGTTTTAATTAAGCAGAATTAATAATATCAATTGCCCTAATGCTTCATTCTTCATTTGTTTGTCAGATAATGTGGAAGTAGCTATGTGGTTTTGTGCGAAAATGTTCCAGCTCCATTCCTTTCATCCTTGTAAATTGTCTTATCATAATTTTGTTGCTGCTTAAAATTTTTTTTTTCCCCTTACTACTTAAAATTGAATATCCTTAATTACATGCTTGGTCTTCCCATGGTATTATAAAAAACTAAAATAGTGAGGGAGATTTATGGTTGTCTCAACATAAAGTCACTGTTGCCGTACTGGTAGTCTGATCACTGGCTTACTGATTCAAGGAAAAACATACTGCTTTTTTAGGGGCTGTTTTGAGGGTATGATATATAATTCTTGACCGGCCCTTTGGAAGTTATGGTACCATGGTTGAAGAAGTAGATGAATCGAGAAAGAAATTGATATTAACATAAGCCATGCCAGTCTGAATATGAAGGAAAGAAGAGATGGTACAGAAGTGTCCTTAACTATATCATTAGATTGTATTTCAAAATGGAATATGCACCATCAGCACTTCAGCAGTGTCTTTTTGATTCATGCTTAGGAAATTTTTATTATTTTCCATGGAAGATCAACAAGAACTCAATATTGTTTCTTGTGCTTTTTGCATAAAATATTTGATGTCTTGAAAGACAATATGGCCTTATTCAGGTCATTAGTTTGACACCTTTGTAGAATGTGATAGTTTAGCTCCTTGATGCATCTTAGTCTTAAATTAGGACTTAATTACATCTCATTTAAAATTGGGATTAAATATGAATATGTATTTGCATATACTATTTATTTTTTGTTTTATGTGCTTGGATTGATGGATTTTTTTTTCTTTAAATTCTATTCTGCTATCATCATTCTTTTTCTCCCTCCTATTTATTTATTTATCTTTGATTATGATCTTTCTTTAGCTTTAAGTTCTCATTGGGTTTAACTTTACGTAATCGTCTCTGGAGTCATTGAGGTTCATATTTTTTATTGTCTTGTTCTTCAGATAACCGGGCTGGAGGTTAGCGTCCAAGTGGTGAAAAATAAATTGGCACCTGCAATGAAGAAAGCTGACCTCATGATAGAGTTTGGCAAAGGCTTCTACTGTGTGCCCGAAATTTTTGAATTGGCATCTGAACATGGAATCATTCAGAAGGAAGAAAATAAGTACATCATAAAACGTGAGGTTTTCAATGAGAGACATCAAGCTGAACAGTATTTGATTGAAAATACTGAGGTTCTCAACAAGATAATCATGATCTTGAGGAAACATTTGTTTGAAAGGCATTGACTATATGACGTATTCTGAGATCATCGAGCGAGTCAGGTTAATGCAAATATCGGGTCAACACAAATAGGAGAGGACTCGAAAGTTGTGTTATGCCAACAATCGGAGAATTTGACTGCACATAAAGCGGTTTCTGGAGATTTGTCCATACCAACGCCAAATGAAATTCGGTGTTGTTGATGCTCTTTGTGGGGACTCAAAATTATTCTGCTGAGTTCTGAGATTGAGGGATTTGTGCTAGTCTTCATGCTCTTCTAATGGGCTTTTCCATTGCCTTGATTGTCTTTAAGTGTTAGGCTGCTTAGGTTCCATAATTACCGTTCCCCCAGAAATTGTGATCATTTAGGCATTGTACATAAGCGGTGTAAATCAAAAATATCTATTCAAGTTCTTGTAGTTCATAACTTTTGGGGCGGGCATGTTAAGTGGTCATTTTCTTCTTTCTTTTGTGTTTTGGGCTCCCTTTGGTACTGCTGCTGGTAGGGGTGAACATGTTTCTGTTTGGGGAAATTAAAATGACCCGTAAATTCCCTTACTTTAGCACATGCCATCACCTTGAAATTTTATTATGAGAAAATATCATTATTTTTTGGTTGTAAGTTTTAATTTTGCTCTAAATTACAGGCTTATCTTGTCAGTTTTAGGCTCCGTTTGGTACATAGAGCTTATAACAGTAGAACTTATAGCACTAGAGCTTATACCAATAGAGTTTTTGGACAAAAAGTCATTGAGTGTTTGATTATCAATAAAAAAAAATACATTTTTAAAAAAGCTTTATAACTTCTACTTTCAAAAGCTTAAATTTTGGGCTTTTGCTAGTAGAGGTAAATTAATTTATTTAAGCTAAAAAAATTCTACTAAAAAATAATCAAACACTATAAAATTTTTTAAAAAGTGTTTATACGATTAAATAAACACTTATGCCTCTTAAATAAGTCATACCAAACAGGCACTTACAGTAATAGAAAAAGAGGGATCTTGGATCATTATCTTTATGAAAAAAAATTAATAACAAAAATCAACCAAAGAGATGTAAAACAGAAAGAGAAAATTATCATCAGGAATTGTGTTTGAAGCACAAAATTAAGAACTGGTTTTATATATCATTGAATTTTATTGTACAATTTTTTTTTTGCAGTAATCATTAGTGTGAATCTAGTTTTAGTTTTCGAAGATGACTCAAACCCAATGCTTGATCTTGAGCATGGAAGTGAGATTACTTACAATGAAAATATTGTTTATTCAGAAAAATGGTATTTTTGGCATTAACGGGGTGTAATTTTAAAAAAAGGGGTTTAAGAGAATTTTGGAGGGTCCCAATGGTTCAACTCCTAATTTAATTGTAATATTTTCAAAGCCACCGTATCATGTTTTTTTTTTTCTTTGTAAATTCTGTAATCTTCAAAAATTTGACATCCGAACTGAATTTGTGAACCAAATCGATTTAAACTTTATTGAAACCAACCAGACAAGGGAAATTTTACAAATTAGCCATTCAAGTTTTGCATTTTTCACTTTTAACCCCACTAACTTATTTCTATCAATATTAGCCAAACAACAAACTTTTGGACCATAATACCCTTGCAATCTCACCCAAAGCTCACCAAAGCTTGAACTCACCTACACTTCTCACCAAACGGAAGCACCATAGAGAGCCAAATCGGAGACCATCATCGGCGGCAATCTCACCGGAATCTCGTTCAGCAACACTAATTCCACTAAAATCACGTATAATAGCAATCAAAATCTCCAAGATAACAGTTGAAGTTCAAAAACCCTAGGTTAGCAATTTCAAACACATGCTTTATATTGTTCTTGTGTTGTGTTGTGATTGTGTGTTGTTGTGATGATGTTTGTGGTGGTTGGTGGTGGTTGGTGGTCTATTGTCGGACTGTGTTGGAGGCAATACATTGCAATGGTTGTTGACCAATTTGTGAAAATTCGAATTTTTTGTGCGACAGGTTCCCGTCGCACCAAATTTTGTGCGATTGCCTTTCTGTCGCACAAAAAATCATATTACAGAATCTGAAATTTTGTGCGACAGGTTCCCGTCGCACCAAATTTTGTGCGATTGCCTTTCTGTCGCACAAAAAATCATATTACAGAATCTGAAATTTTGTGCGACAGGTTCCCGTCGCACCAAATTTTGTGCAACAGATGCTGTCGCACAAAAAAATCATATTACACAAAATTTAGGTTATTTTCTGGAGGTCATAATTACAGCTAAATAAATTCATTTTTGTGTATAATATATCATTTCAACGCTTGCAACGAAACAAATCAAACCCACAATGTGTAACCACATTTGTTATATTTTTTTGTATATTTTGTAGATTTAATGGATTCAGTTGTGCTTCAACTGTGTTACGACGGTTGGTGGGAGACGTTGGCGGATGGGAGTATGGAGTACGTGAATGGCAATAATACAGCCTTTCTAATTCGAAAAGATTGTACATTTGATCAGTTTCGGGCAAGAGTTTATGATGTGTTACAGATAAATCGTAATGAATACAATATCACCATGAAGACAACTTTGAGGTCTAGTAATACAATGTATCGTACATGTTCACTGCCTATGGACATATTTAACGATGAAATAGTCAAGGTTGTGTTACATATGGCCTCTGATGTGGTAAATTACGGATGCATTCCTATATTTGTGACAACATCTTCTCGAGTTGATTACCAAGATCTTGAGCCACCTGTAGAAACTGAAACTTCTTTTAGAGCAAATGTCTCTGTCCCTGATAGTGAAGAAGAGGTATTACCACAGACACTGTCTTTACAACAACGTTACTCTCCACTCCACGGCTACAATGACACTATTAATGACAATGGCATTACCCTAGCGGATGTTGAAGCAGAGGCATTACCACAGACACTGTCATTAAAGCAACGTTACTCTCCATTCTACAATAATAAATTTCGCAGTAATGATGATCCTATTGACGACATCGGCAACACAACAGTAGATAATGTTTGTATGGAACCATATAATAATACAACGGACAACCATTTCAATGGTTCAGTTTGTGATGGAGGCGTTGGTCCTTCTCATATTCCTACTAATGATGATGATGATGATCATAATAGTATTCCTATTAATAACATTGCCAGCCAACCTATTCCTTTAGTGCCACGTTCGAGAAGGAGAACAACAGTTGACCACCTCGCACAACTTGCTCCAGTTTTACCTTCAAACTTAGCTGCTCCTAACTTGGTCAGAAATTATAATTATGATGATATTAGTGTGGGTAAGTTGTTTGTTGCCAAGAATGAGTTAATACTACAACTGCGTAAAGTTTCCTTGAGGGGTAAATTTGATTTCAGGATCACACAGTCCACAACAACACGTTTCGAGGCCCAGTGTTCTTCGGAATTATGTAAATGGCGTATTCGAGCAACAAGAGTTTCGAATGAGCAGAATGTTCCGTGGTTAGTGAGAAGAGTTGACAACGTACACACTTGTTGTAATGAGGTATTGGCTGGTGGTGTTCATCAAGTAAGGAGTCGGGTTGTTGGTCATATTATTGCGGACAAGTTCATCCAAGAAAAACGAATATATACTCCAAATGACATCAGAGCAGTCATCCAGCAGGAATACAGTGTCCAATTAACATATCAACAAGCATATCGGGCCAAAGAAGTTGGCTTTGAAATAGTTCGAGGCAACCCTGCAGAATCATATAACTTACTTCCTAAATACTCTCATGTTTTGACCAAAGCAAATGAAGGTACAGTTACTCACCTGCGGCGAGATGGAAATGATAATTTCTTATACTATTTTGTAGCTATTGGCTCTTCTATCAAGGGTTTCATGCAGTGTATGAGGCCAGTGATTGCTGTTGATGGTACTCATCTAAAGGGGTTATACCGTGGAACAATGTTTGTTGCGACCTGCCTGGATGGAAACAATCAATTGTATCCGTTAGCCATTGGGGTTATGGATTCGGAAAACAATGATGCTTGGGAATGGTTTATGACGAAATTACATGGAGTAATTGGTGATATGCCGGAGTTGGTATTTATCTCAGACCGATGCACCGCGATCAAGAGAGCCGTTTTAAAAGTATTTCGCTCAGCTGCCCATGGCGTTTGTTTTTACCATGTCAAAGGTAACGTTAAGTCAAAATTCAAGATGTCGAAAGCTCTTTGGGATGAATTTGAGCCTGCCTTCATAAACGCAATGAAAACATATGGACACGAAGAATTTAAAAAACAACTAGAGGGGTTGTGGCAACTCCACGCGGGTGCAGCTGACTACTTAGAGAATTATGTTGGCACATGTAATTGGGCAAGGTCTGAGTTCGAAGGTAGAAGGTACAGTATTCTAACCACCAACATTGCAGAGAGCGTGAATTCATTACTGAGGGAACCGAGGAAATTTCCTATAACTCATCTTGTTGATCATTTTAGGAAAACATTGCAGCAATGGTTTTATGATAGGAAAATTTCGGCTGAGTCGATGAGTACTCGACTAACAACGTGGGCAGACGAAATAGTCTCTGATAGGAGAACTTTGGCTGAAAGAATGACCGTTCGTCCAGTGGCTCAGTATCGATTTCATGTTTTGGGTGGTGGTATTAAAGAAGGGATAGTTGACATTCGTGAGAAGACTTGCTCCTGTAGAGTGTTCCAACTTGATCAGCTTGTTTGTGCACATGCAATTGCTGCTTGCATAACCGTGCACGTGGATTACATAAGTCTTTGTTCCGAATTTTACACTCAGGAATCATTAGTGACGGCTTATGCACAACCAGTAGAGCCTGTTGGCGACATGGCAGATTGGGAGGTTCCTGAGGAAATTCGAGCAATGAAAGTTAACCCACCAATAGAAGCACCACTGCCCGGCCGTCGTCCAGAGCTCAGAATACCCTCTGTTGGTGAGGATGTTGACAGGAGAACTATAAGATGTGGCCGGTGCAACGAAGTGGGTCATAACCGAAAAAAGTGCAAAAATCCCAATTGCGTCGACACGAAGCTAATTGTATCGTTTTAAATTGTTATGTATTTTGAGATCTGATTTTTATTTATTGCACTATTATATATAACAACCTATTTAATTTCTATTATATTGCAAATTTTTTATTTCAATTATATGTAAAAAAAAGTTTTGTACACACCATTAATAATTATAAATACAATCGTCTAAAATCCAATTTCATCATTATATATCACCGCCACAATATTCTAAAGGCCGATATCACCATTAAATATGTCTACAACAATTTTCTTCCTAAAGTATTGCCCGTGGCCACTAGTAAAATTAAGTCTTAGCCCAAACATTAAATACATCGTGATCATTAACATAAAAACGCCGCAATCGCCACTACCAGGCTCTTGTTGCGGCACACCCTTACATATTTTGACATTCCAAGGGTTGGCATTCCGCAAGTCATGTCGGACGTTGTAAAATCCGACATCTTCTAACCATCGAGGGAAGACGACTTCAAGTGGCTTGAACTTATCCTTGTACGTTTTATCATCACGAACTGCCACCAACGAGTCATAAATCCACACATTTTTCTTGCGAAGGTCGACTCGAGCTACTATCCAATGATCGCCACCCAGATTCACTGGAATGAAAACCTACATACATTAATTAATGCAAGTTAATTGTTATGTTTAAGATCTGTCTCTTATACACATCTTACTATCCAATGATCGCCACCCAGATTCACTGGAATGAAAACCTACATACATTAATTAATGCAAGTTAATTGTTATGTTTAAGATCTGTCTCTTATACACATCTTACTATCCAATGATCGCCACCCAGATTCACTGGAATGAAAACCTACATACATTAATTAATGCAAGTTAATTGTTATGTTTAAGATCTGTCTCTTATACACATCTTACTATCCAATGATCGCCACCCAGATTCACTGGAATGAAAACCTACATACATTAATTAATGCAAGTTAATTGTTATGTTTAAGATCTGTCTCTTATACACATCTTACTATCCAATGATCGCCACCCAGATTCACTGGAATGAAAACCTACATACATTAATTAATGCAAGTTAATTGTTATGTTTAAGATCTGTCTCTTATACACATCTTTTCTTCTCGTCCATCAAGATAACTATTAAAGTTGTAGCTATATTGTAATGAATTAAGGTCACAGTCACCATCGTTCCATAATTGCTTCAAAAAGACCTAGACGATATATTCAAAGAAAAATAACAGGAGAGTATCAATATCAACATGCTATTACAAGATAAGAAATTGAGAGGTGAATTACAAGTTCTATAAGATCATTACCCGAAAAAACGTATCTGTATGCGTGACGCGTTGAGACATGGCATTTGGATATTGTCTCTGTTTTTCACTTATCAATCGCAAGTACTCATGAATGTGCTGTAGCATAATATAAACATGTTGGTTTAAAATAGAAATAATAGATGAGACGTATAAGAAAAAAACATTTAAAAAAGCTAACCTCATCCCCCAACCATCCAAGTGCATCGTGGCCCAACAGTATTTCAAAAAATTTATGCGATTGTCGAATAGTGCGATCCACTGTTATTGCGCCAGCAAACCACTGATCGAACTCATCGAATCCTCTTGGATCCTCCAATCCTCTAAGTGGGTTTATATCGACATTGGTTCTTTCATCGATATCACGATCCATTATTTGGAGTGTAGGCGCAGGCCTAATGTTCCTTACTTTCTTGAAAGGAGGAATCATGTACGGACTATCAAAAACATATGAGGGCCGGTAGGGACGTCCAAACTTACTTATGCATGGCGGCGCCTCCGTCAAGATTTGCACGCTATCACCACTTACTTCCCCGTACAAACTGTATAATGACATGGGAGTCTGATCGTTGTTGCCACCTCGCACATCAGTATATACTCCTCGGTCTCCCGGGGTCTGTCATTTAAAATAAGATAAATATATTAAACTAATGTCAGATTAAAATATCAAATAACAAACATAAAATGCTAAACTACCCTACCATATACGAGCGTCCAGTCGGAGAAGTATCGTATCCACGCTTGGACGTACCATCATTATATGAATGAATGAACCCCATCACATCTTGTCTAAACTCCCTTAATTCTGACTTCAGCGCAGAAATGGAGCTATCAATTTTGTCCATCCGTCGAATGACATAATCGAAGGACAACTTTGTCCTAGACAAATATAACAACATAGTGTTAAAATGATTTATTAATTGATATTTGTGCAACATAGATGATTATTAAGAAAAATATAACCTCAGGATCCTTTGTGTTGTCAGAATCATAGTCCCGGTCGTCCTGGTCAGCTGGAGCATGCTTGTCGTGGTCGTTGTGGTCAGATGGAGCATGCTCGTTATGGTCGTAGTGGTCAGATGGAGCATGTTCATCGCGGTCAGATGGAGCATGCTCATTGCGGTCATCCTGGTTAGCTGGAGCATGCTCATCGTCAATAGAGTTCTGCTCTGGTACCTTCATTCGAATGAGCGGCGCATTGACTATAAATTGATGCTGCACATGGTACAAAATAATGAATAAATAATTAGTAACATTGTCGAGATTTGATAATATACATAACTTTTTACTACTCCATGCCACTTACATTACGAACCCATATCGGGATACGTGGCACGTAATCCTTCACAGACTTCCAATAATTTGTAATTTCCTCATTTGCATCTGCCTGGAGGGTTTGCATAACATTCCCCTGTCAGTTGATTACCAAATTTGAAGTTAGAAAATCTTTTTAGTACTTAGCATTTTTATCGTTGTTTAAATATATATGATACTTACAACACGAGTGTTATCGTTGAAAAACGAATGCACTGCATCATAAGTTATTTTCGAAGAAACAAATGCCTTCCACTTTAAGATGAGGGGAATATGATTGTTTATCTTTACGGCCCACAGTGATGGTATCCCCTCGATCACTTCGAAAAGCCAAGCCTACAACAAACAAAGTTAAAAAACCACATAAGTTAATTTGGTATAAATATACTACTAACGAACTCTAATATTATTTTTTTTTTACCAACTCACCTGAACCCCATGACTGAACCCATAAATATTGTATTTCTCAATATTATGAGAAGGATCTTTCAAACGCTCCATCTTAAATTTGTTGGCCTTCTGGTTCAATGCATTGTTCAAACTGTCGTATATTATTTCCCACGATAAACGACCCCATGGACGACTTCGAAAGTGGTCTATATCGTCAACATGATTCATTAGCTGAAAGTCAGCTTGACTATGATCCTTTCTCCCCTTCAGTACCCTATCCGCAAAGTAATACAACGCGATTTTCAAGGCATCAGTGTCGTCCATGGCACGAAATTTCAAAGCGGAAAATCTAGCATCCAATTGCTTGAGAGTCGAGTCCTTAAACCGACCACCGAAGTACTTATTAAGCAACCTATGTTGCGTCTTCAAATTTTTTGGTTCGACGATCGGACCATTGGAAAGCCCCGTAATGAGGCACCATTCTCCAATTGATAAACGAACCAAGTGCTCTCCAATTTGAAACCATAATTGATTTTTATTAGTTTTTTTATGTGCCACTTGCCTAAGCAATAGGTTGTGAAATATAACACCACTAAAATTATAACTACCCAAGTCCAGGAAGTGCCCAAAAACATCACTTCTAAACAATGACAATTGTTTGCGCGTTAGCTTACACTGGATAGCTGCGATGACTTTTTTAAATTTTGACGTCTCTGAAATACGACCCGGGAAATGATCATCAAAATATAACTTCATCACGCCCGGCTCCTTCCCAGGTTCAGGCGGATTGCGCTTTGCCAACTTAGTTTTCGCCATCTACCTGAGACAATTCAAATTTTATTCATTATTGTGTTATTTATAGAATAATAATATTAATAATATAAAATAAATAAGGTCTCTACAAAGTAAAAACGGCCTTGGGTGTAATCTATATTTTTATGCAACAATCTATTGCTGCATTTTTTTTATCACACAATCTGAATTTTTGTGCGATGAGTGCCCGTCGCACAAATATTTTTGCAACGGCCACTTATCGCACAAACAAATAGTCTTTTCTTTCAGCAACATGCTTGAATTTAGAGCCGATGGCCACCCGTCGCACAAACTTTGGTGCAAGGGGCACCGGTTGTACAAAAATTAAGATTAAATACTCTTGAAAAAAAATCTGAATTTTTGTGCGACGGGTGCCCATCGCACAAAAATTTGTGCGACCGGCACCCGTCGCACAAAAATTTTTGTGCGATGGGCACACTGTCGCACAAATATTTTTGTGACGGGCACCCGTCGCACAAAAACTCAGAACATGTGTTGTGAGTTTTTGTGCGACGGGCACACTGTCGCACAAAAATTTTTGCGATGGGCACCCGTCGCACAAAAATTCAGAACGTGTGTTTTGAGTTTTTGTGCGACGGGCACACTGTCGCACAAAAATGTTTGCGACGGGCGCACTGTCGCACAAAATTTTTTGCGATAGGCACTTTTGTGCGACGGACAAACTCGCGCAATGGGAATGGGTGCAGCAAGCATCGCGCGAGCTGCAGCAAGCATCGCGCGAGCTACAGCAACCATCGCGATGCTTGCTGACCCATCGCGCGAGATCGCGCGAGCTGCAGCAACCATCGCGATGCTTGCTGACCCATCGCGCGAGATCGCGCGATGGGTACTGCAGCTCGCGCGATGCTTGCTGCAGCTCGCGCGATGGGTGCTGCACCCATGGCGCTGCAGCCCAATCCCACTGCACAATCACGCACCCTTCGCACAAAAAATCTCCGTTACAAAACAACACACTCCCAAAATCCACAACCACCATTACAAGCACTACCACCACCATTGTTATTCTCAAATTTCATTCTTAATTAATCAAATATAAATAAAATGGCTTACTTATGTTGATGGTGTGTGAAGCCGTCGCCGGTGATGGTTGAAGCTGCCGCCGTTTTGCCTCTTGGAGATCTCACGTGAAAGAGGTGGAGTTGGGGGAGAGATGGAGAGGGCACTTTGGTCTTGAAATTTTAGTTTTGGCTAATCTTGATAGAAATAAGTTAGTGGGGTTAAAATTGAAAAATGCAAAATTTTAATGGCTATTTGTGTAAATTTCCCACCAAACAATGGATGGCTTTCATAAATTGAAGCTAAATGGTTACCCTAATCAGACAGAATTGAAGCCGGAATTTTAGTTTGGTTTGGGCCAAATTGATCCATATGCCCAGCCTATGCCTCTCTCGAGATTTGGTTTTGAGTAGTCAGTTAAAAAAAATGTTTGAAAATTATTCATTCAAGTCCCTAAAGACAAGTTTTAGCCATACTTTTTAATTAAAAATATATTGTACTTTTAATTAGTTTAAGTAATTTAAAATCATATTTATGAAACACCGCTAACCTCACGTAAATCCTTGTATATTATTAAGACTATTTGTCGAGCTCCAAAGACAGAGACATATATCCAATTGTAACACAACCCAGTTTTGACTTGAGTCTTCTTGATTAATATTTAATAGCGTGATTTGCGGTTGTGATCTCCCAGTCTAAACTCTAGAAACCGTAGCGAAGCGGCCTGCTGACTGAGTGAAATTTAGTTTTTGCTTGACTTTGACATTAGCACATCCACATAATGAGATGATGAATTGATGACATCAATAAATTTGAGTTCCATCTTCCACATAACAAGTTAGCACTCAATTGTAGGGATGGCAATGGGGAGGGGAGGGGAGGGGACCAATCTCCCCATACTCATCCCCGATATTTTGTGTATGTCCCCGTCCCCTCTCCGTCCCCATCAGAATTACTTGAGAGAATCCCCATCTCCTCACCGAATAATAACAGGGGATCCCCGAGAGTCCCTTGTCCCCGAATAATTAATAGTCTAATACATTTTTTTATTTTTTATTTTAAATTAATCATATTAAAATAAAAAAAAAATTCAGATAAAAATAAAGTTCAAAATATATCTTACATTAATATTGATACATTTCAAAGTCACATTCAAAATATAAATTATTAAAATAATTATATTTGTCAATAACTCAATCTTCATAATCCTACAATAAAAAGAAAAAAAATTATTTTTATGACTGTTGTAAATTATAATTAGGCAGCTCTCTCCTGTATCATTGTGGTTTGGATTAAAAATTTAAGACTTTAATTAGTTAATTAAGTTTAAAAGTTTAATAATATAAATATTTTGATATTTATTATTTTTAACAATATTTATAATTTTGTTATTTATTTATTAGTAATTTTAAAAATAAAATTAAAAATTAAAATGGGGAAATGGGTAGGGGATGTGGATTCCACCTCATCCCCGTCCCCTCCCCGAATAAAAAATTGGGTAAAAAATTTTCTCCGTCCCCTCCCCGAATAAAAAATTAGGTATAAAATTATCTCCGTACCCTTCCCGAATGGGGAAAATCCCCGAGGGTACCCGTCCTCGTGGGGATTTTTGCCATCCTTACTCAATTGGGATTCAGTTGCCCCATTGAGCACGTTTCTGCAAAAATATACAAGTACAATGAAAGTGGCAATTTGGCATTATTTGTCACAGTTGACAAGAAAAAAAACTTATGATGTGTTTACTAATCAATAATTGGAATGGATTGCAATTGAAATGAAGTGGAATTAGAATGTTTGAAATCGGAATAAGGAATGAAAATAAGAATAAATAGTTTACTTTAACTGTAAGAATTAGAATCGAAATGAATTATATTGTCTTTAATGCGTTCACTTTACCTTAGAATCGGAAGGGATTGTTACAAGTTATTAAACTGATCTCTGTTGATTATTATCATTATTTATAATAATAATAGTAGTATTAGAAGTAATTATTATTATGATAGTAATACTATTATAATTATTAATCATTATAATTATATTAATAATAAAACTATTACTATAATAATAATAATAATAATAATAATAATAATAATAATAATAATAATAATAATAATAATAATATCCCATTCCACCTCTCATTTAAGTAATTAAATCAATTATTCATTCTCATTCTTCGATTCCCATTCCCATTCCTATTAAATAAACATACCATTAAATAATTTCTATCTTCTATGACTCCAATTGATTTAGGTATATTTTATATATTCCGGATATTCCTCAATGAAAAATATGAAAATATGTAAAAATTAAATTATGAAAATTAAATGTTGATCCTCTACTTATTTATTTCCAAAAATTGCAAGAATCCCATTTAGAGAGGGATTAACATGTCATCATGACCATAGAGAGGTGCAACTCTTTTCCTAGCTCTAAAAGTTGAGAAATTTAATGTTTTATTTTTTATTACATTTTGATACATTAATTAATCATGTGGACACCAATAAGCATATTATATTAATTATCGAAGCAGGTAGTATGAGGTTTGAATCCCGTTCACATAGGGTGGAAAGAGAATTTGGGGGGAAAAAATTCAAACTGTAGAAGCCATGAGAATCAATCTGTTGATCAATGTCCTTCTCAAGCTCAACAAGTTATATTACAAGGCAGCATCGGCATACATAGGCAATTAGGCATGCATGCTTTTGTGTAGCATATGTACCAGATAAATCACATCAAGTAGCAAATTATTTTTTGATTGCACTCGATCGGTGTATATGATCTTAAACCAAACAAAGTCAACCGGGTAAGGGCTCAATGTCGCGGATTGCTCAAATTCTAGACCAAAGAGACTAAATGCACGAGCCAAGATGTACTAGTTTGGCTTGATTCTAGAAGGTTCCAACTCTAGCAAACTCTAGCACTTTCTTTACACTTGTGCATACTTAGGAATTCTCAAGAAACGTGGTAGAATGTAGGCTCTCTAGATAGCATATTGTATATAGAAATTTCCAGGTCTTACAAGCAATGAGGAGTTCTCCAAGCCATAAGAACTCTATAGTTAGAATATTTTAGAACTAAGTAAGTCTCCTTATAAATAGGGCATGACACTTAGCATTTGTATAGCAAGCAAGAGCAACAAGCAACTCAAGCAATTTGTAAGCAAGCTCTCAAAGCTCTCTTGTACACAGACACTTTTGGGAATACAAACTCTCTTTGACTCAATTGCTCGCTCTCCTCTCTAGTCTTCAACAAACAACTTAGCTGAGCTAGTTGAGAAGCTCAAACCTTACTTTGCAACTTTCGAACAATAATTATCCAAGTGCTGCATGGATTGGCTGAGCAAAATACTCATCCCGTGGATTGGTTGAGCAAAATACTCATCCCGTGATATCAAGCTCATGCACATGCATGAATGGCAACTTAAGTGGAGAACAAATTAATATTAAAGGCACGAAGACATTTCCAAAAGGAGAACGTCTACATATTTTGTAATTCAGTATATCAATCCTTTAGTTACAAGTTCTTACATATGTCTCTGCTAATTTTTTTAAATTATCAACATACAAATACAATATAAATTAAAATAAGGGAAAATGACACAGAGACCCCTAACGTTTGAATAAGGGACACAAAACCCTCTAATGTTTCAAAAAAGACACACAGACCCCTATTTCTTAATAGTAAATTATAATTTTACCATTATACCCTTATAGCATATTAAAAAATAATTATTCATTATCCAATTTATTTCTATATTATTAATAAAATTATGGATATAACTTCATTACCCAATTTTTCCATTTAATTTTTATCAAATTTTATCTTCAAACTAAATAAATTTAATCCATTACTCAAAAATAAAAATAAATTAAATTGATTATTAATATAATAAAAATAACAATTCTCCATATGTTATTTCTTATAATTTCTTATATATAAATTAAATTGATAATTTCTTAAAAATAACAATTCTCCATATATAAATTAAATTAAATTAAATTTAATATATGTTATTTTTATTTTAAATATATGTTATTTTTATTATATTAATAATCAATTTAATCTATTTTTATTTTTGAGCAATGGATTAAATTTATTTAGTTTGAAGATAAAATTTGATAAAAATTAAATGGAAAAATTGGATAATGAAGTTATATTCGTAATTTTATTAATAATATAGAAATAAATTGAATAATAAATAATTATTTTTTAATATGCTATAAGGGTATAATGGTAAAATTATAATTTACTATTAAGAAATAGGGGTCTGAGTGTCTTTTTTAAAACATTAAGGGGTTTTGTGTCCCTTATTCAAACGTTAGGGGTCTCTGTGTCCTTTTCCCTTAAAATAAAGTAAATCAATACACACGAATAAGATATATAACAATTATATGAAATTATACAATTGGATAGATGCATGACCACGGCGAGTCCTCGACAATACAATTAATAATGAAGACTTGTTCCATTTTTTTAACACCATATTAAAAAAGAATCTTGTTGTTGAGTAATTAAATGTCTCCAAATATGAACACCACAAATATGGAGGAAGTTGCAGTAGGCCACAGCCGACGAGCCTATGGAGAGTGACATGCATGCTCAAGAAAATTATTAACGTCAGGAGTTTTCAAAGAACCCAGCAAGTTGTTAGATTAATTTGTTTTGAACATTCAAGTTGTCATTATTATCAGTGTAGAAGATCTTTTTTTTTTTTTCCTTTTTCTTCCACTATGGTTCATGGTCATGGTGATTTTCCTCTATAAATGGGCTGGCAAGAATTGGTGTTAGTATAACACATTTTGCAATTTCGTTTTTCTCTATGGCTAAGTTCTTTTCCTCTCTCAATACCCCTTCAATGGCTCCCGCCGCCTTATTTCTTCTTGGACTGCTAATGGCTATCTTAGACACAGCAAGTATGTATCTTCATTTCTCGAGAAAATGATTAAAACCTTTTTGTTGTTCGTAAAAAAGTAATTTTTTTTTCATATTTCAAAATCCATCAAAATTGCTTCAGGAACTTGATCACGTGGCTTTTATGCAATTTTTTTTTTCCCGTCAGTGATCGAATATGAAAAACAGAGTTTGTGATATAAAGTACGAAATGATTACTTCACTGAAGCCCAACTTGCCCATTCGATCATTTTCCCGATCCATCTTTCTAGCCATGGATTATTATTATTCATTAATTACTATAAGTTTCTTAATAATTTGTTGATTCTGTACATATTGCATTTTACAGGTGCCCAAATAGGTGTTTGCTATGGAATGCTTGGTAACAACTTACCATCAAAACGAGATGTCATAGCTCTCTACAACCAAAACAACATCAGAAGAATGAGACTCTATGATCCAAACAGAGAAGCACTCGAAGCTCTCAGAGGCTCCAACATTGAAGTAATGTTGGGCCTTCCCAACGACGACCTCCGAAGAATCGCTTCCAATCAAGCCGAAGCAAACACTTGGGTCCAAAACAACGTCCGAAATTTTGCTAACAATGTCAAGTTCAAATACATTGCTGTAGGAAATGAAGCAAAACCTGGAGATAACTTCGCTCAGTACCTTGTTCCCGCCATGAGAAACATACAAAACGCCATCAACGCAGCCGGCCTTGGAAACCAAATCAAGGTTTCCACTGCCATCGAAACTGGAGCTCTTGGCGAATCTTTCCCTCCTTCAAGAGGCTCATTTAAACAAGATTACAGACCCATTCTTGATCCCCTCATTCGTTTCCTCAACGAAAACAGATCCCCCTTGCTTGTCAACCTGTACCCTTACTTCGCAATTGCTGGTAACCGCCAAATATCTCTGGATTATGCACTATTTAGGTCGCAACAGACGGTCGTTTCCGACGGATCGTTAAGTTACCGAAGTCTTTTTGACGCCATCTTGGATGCTGTTTACGCCGCGCTGGAGAAAACCGGCGGGGGGTCGCTGGACATCGTGATATCAGAGAGTGGGTGGCCGACGGCTGGTGGTGACGGAGCGTTGACGAATGTTGATAATGCAAAGACTTATAATAATAACTTGATACAACATGTGAAGCGAGGGTCACCAAAGAAGCCTGGAAGGCCTATTGAGACTTACATATTTGCTATGTTTGATGAGAATGGCAAAACGGGGCCCGAGACTGAGAGGCACTGGGGACTTTTTGCTCCAAATAGGCAGCCTAGATACCAAATTAATTTTAATTAATTAACTAAACTAAAGCAGCTGCATGCACCGACAGGAATTGAGGTAATATTTATAATGGAATAAATTCTACCATATGTACTAGTGAATAAGAGTTTGTATTACCACCATGCATGCGTGCATGAGGGCAAATTTCATGAACAATAATGTCAATGGTTAAAATTTCATGAACAATAATGTCAATGGTTAAAATTTCATGAACAATAATGTCAATGGTTAAGGTATTTAATTATATCATAATATCTTTCGTTTTTGCAAAGTTTAATTTAAATGCATATTTGACTTTAAAATACTACGTTCGATCTTCTTTCGTAAACTACATGTCCGACACATCTGAAGGGATGGTTGATCTTAAATACCAATGTTATTTATAGGCTTAAATTAAAACCAAATGCTTGTCATATTGAAAATCAAACTGAATTAAAATTTTAGTTTGGTTCGGGGTAAATTGAACTACGTGTCCAGTCATCTATCTCTCCAAAATTTAAATTGGCATGGCCAACTGAAGTAATTAAACTGTTTGAAAATCACTTAATCAAGTCCCTAAGGAGAGTTATATCATGTAATTCTTTGATTAAAAACATGTAATATAGTTGTTTGATTAAGAGCACATAAGATACTTTTAATTATGACTTAAAAATAAATCATAATTGATCGAATACTTTAGAGCTTGACACCGCAATATAGCGTAGTCTAATATGCAATGAAATAATTTGTTGAATATAGACGGCAAAGACCATCTAATTGTAACACAACCCGCTTTGTCCTTGCTTGTTGATTAATAATTTAATAATATGATTTGTGCTTGCCATCGCCTAATAAGAATCATACGAAGATGATGCATATATAGTAAGGATCAAGATCATAATTTGATGCAAATGTTGATGTCAAAATGTAATGTTAATGCCAACATTTGAATTTATATGTGGGAAGACAATTTGCTAATATCCTTATCCCTTATCAGAAAACTGTGACCACGAGAAGATTCTCCACGAGCATATAATTTTCAACATAATAAAAAATGCAGAATATAAATATGAGAGAGTATTATGATCATAATTTGAATACCAAGAGTGGATCCCATAACCTTAACACTTTTATTTTGATTTAGACTATTCCTTCTTATCTTCTTTAACTGTTATTATTTTCACTTAATAATCGAATACTATATTTAAATTTCTTGTGGTTCGATATCGAATTCACCAGGTTATATTATAACTAGACAATTTTTTACTTGGGTTAATCAACTACTTTTCAGTCGGGTCACGTAGCACAATATTGTTGTTCCCATTATATTATGCTAGGACATTAGACAATTCAGAAGCTAGATCGCAGACGCATAGAGAAAGAGGAGTAACACTAGTCCTTCAAAGCTTTCCATAACTTGTTATATTAATTTTGTTGCTTGCTATTCAAGTATGTCTAGTTAATTTTCTTATATTTAGGCTAAGGATGAAATCCTCTTCAATGAAATAATTGTCTTTTTATTTAATAAATTCCCTACACGTGTTCTTTTATAATTATGATTCTTTTTTCACATGATTGATTGAGGAATTATCTTTTCATCTTTAATTTCATGTATTCTTGATAGCTAAGAGATTATTTGAGTAAATCCAAGCTTGATGAAATAATGATTAATGTGATTCGCTTTGAATATTTGTTTTCTAGTAAATTGGATACATAAAATGCTTTGGAACTTTTGATTCTTTGTTTTCCAATAGGATACATTAATAACTAGAAATCCTACATTCAATAAAAAAATAACCTACATTAGATTCAATTACTTGGGCTTAATTGTTATATCCATGAGATAAGATTGATTGATTTCGAGTTGTCACTCTAAATTGAGAATTAGATAATTATTATTTGAATTGTGGTAGATTATGAAATATTGGTAATCTTTGTCTTATTGAATCTTTTTATTTAATAGTGCGTTTACTTCATGGAATGAGAACGACTTGGAATGAGAATGGGTAGTGAATGAGAATGGTTTGGAATGAGAATGAGGATGAGGAATGAAAATGCGATTATAATGTTTGTTTGGCAAAAATAAATGAGAATGGGAATGTGCTGGAATGCCATTGATGTGTTTACATGGCAAAATAAATAGAAACGAGAAATGAGAATGAAAATCAATTTACCAAAATACCCATAATATTAAATAATGTAATTTTCATTATTTAGATACATGTATAAATATTGTAATAAAAATGATATTAATTAAAAAATAATAATAATAATAATAATAATAATAATAAATGTTAATAATGATAATATTAATAAAATAATAATAAAAATAATTAATAATAACTAAAATAATAAAGTTAATAATATTTAATAATAATAAAAATAAATGTTAATAATGATAATACTAATAAAAATAATAATAACAATAATTAATAGTAACTAAAATAATAAAGTTAATATAATAATAATAATAATAAATGTTAATAATGATAATATTAATAAAAATAATAATACCAATAATTAATAATAACAATAATTAATAATAACTAAAATAATAAAGTTATAAAATTTAATAATAATAATATTAGTAATAAATGTTAATAATGGTAATATTAATAAAAATAATACTAACAATAATTAATAATAACTAAAATAATAAAGTTAATAAAATTTAATAATAATAATAATAATTAATATTATTAATGACATTTAAAATAATAAAATTAATTGTGATTTGAATAAAGGTAATTTGTGAAATAAGAAAAAATTAGAGGGATACAAAAATAAATATATATTCATTCTCATTCTCTCATTTTCATTCTCAACCCCCCCATGACAATGAGATTCCCATTCCTTATTTCCAAATTGTGTGGAACCTACACATTTGATTCTTATTGACAAATTACATTTTTCTAAGTAAACATGAGTTTCATTCCTATTCTTTCATTCCCATTCCCTAAACCCTCAAGTAAACACACCATAATTGTTTTCTTAATTTAGTTAGTTTAATTTCCTTTAAAACTTAATTTGCTCAACTAGGTTAGGATTAATATTGATTTAGATTTAAGTTAGACTTCCCAATTTCTAGCAATCCCTACAGGTTCGACCTCATTATCACTATTATATTTCCAAAGATTTGTACGTTAGCGAGTATATTAAAATTTTGTACAATAAAAAGACTTGTTGAAATGTCAATGATGCTTGTTGAAATGTCAAGGATGATTGTTGAAATGTCATGTTTTAGATGGTTGCTGATGCATTTTTGGAAAATTGAGCTGTTGTAACTCAAATTGAACCCAAACTGAAATTTAGACTTGAGTTTTGAAACCGAACTGATTTGAAAGACAAATCTAAATTAAACTGAACCAAATTTAATTTGGTTTAATTCAATTTGGATTCAAGTTTTGAACTAAATAGGGTTGCAACCAAATTAAAACCTAGAGTTAAACCCGATTTGCCTAATCCTAATTATCTGTGTAGTTTTTTTTTCCCTTGCACTATGGTTTATGGTGGAGAAAATATTTTGTTTCTTCCACTATGGTTTATGGTGGAGAAGATTTATTTTTCTTCCACTCTGTTTCATAGTCATTAATAATTTTCTTCCACCATGGTTCATAGTCACCAATTTTCTTCCATTATGGTTCATGGAAATGATGATTTTCCTTTATACATGGGTTGCTAAGAAATGGTGTTGGTATAACACTTCACAATTTCGTTTATCTCCATGACTAAATTCTATACTGTTGAAAATATGAGTCAATATTACTTCTTTGAATTCCAAAGCTAGCCAAAACAATAATTTTAAGATGAGAATAGAACTCCATGAATAGTAGTTGTTAGTAGTGTTCACATTATTGTTCATGGATACTATTCATGATATTGTTCATGTACTAGCAATTATACAATTCATCAAGGCGTGTGTGATGCGCTATCTAAGACCAATATTCACTCATCCAGAAAGACTTCTTGATGCAATAGGGACACAAATAATGTGGATTAATCTTCAGGATTTAGTGACGCCATCAATGTGAGGTTACCCCCTGAGCACAATAGTTTACAACAGAAAAAATATTTTATGAAGAAAAATATGAGCTACAAGAGAGGTAATAGAGGTCGTTATAAATTCTAGGCTGTTTATATAGAGAGATCCTCTATAATCATTTTTTTAATTCTATTTAAATTAGTTACCCACTTTCCTTATTTAACTTGAATTAGTCATCTTTGTGCCTCATAGTTTAATTCAAATTAAATAATCCAAGTCACATCTAGATTTCACTTATTCAACTCTAATTTGTAATTAAATCAAACACATGACCAACTTCAAATCAAACATAAAAGTGATTGCTCTTACTTCCCTCAAACATGGGACATTAGTATTTTGAAATACTACTAAAATTCCAACAATCCCTATATATTTCAAAATACTTCAATTTCTTTCAGCATAAAGTTTAATGCATATGAACTGATGCCTTTTAGGGTCAACCATTGACAACTAACCGTGTCTCATGGAAACTTGATGAAACTTATAGTTTCTATGAATCAATATTTCTTTTGTGTAAGGTAGAGGACTAGAAGCTCTCATTAAACTCTCTAAGTGTTTGTTGTTCTATGGTTTGACACTTTAATGGCCTTATCCTCCCTGGATTCATGGGTACTTTAGAGAAGCCTATCTCATTTTTAGAGGAACCAACCTAGTTTTACACTTTAATGGCCCTATGCTCCTTGGATTTATGAGTACTCTAGAGAAGCCTATCTCATTTTCAGAGGAACTGACCAAGTTCTACACTTATATAGGTGAACCTCCATTAACTGTGTCATGCAGTTTGCCACCATATGCAAAATGTGGGCTATAAAGTGCATTAAGAGCTCAATTGATCAAGCTAAATCATTGCAATAGGTGACTATGTCGCATAGGGAGGATTCAAATCAATAGAATGATAGTACCACAAGATAATAATTGACTTTTTATTACCCTCATGAACCTACTTTATAGGATTTCCAATTACATATGTAGGTTTACTCAATCTTGTCTTTTGTTATGGATAGAAGTCTCATCGCCCGTAACGTAATTGCCACTAACCTCATGTTTAATAGTTTTTAGTTAGAGAAATGGTCAAATTTGACTCTAACATCATAATCTACACTCACAATCCCAGGTTCTAGTAGTTGTTCAAGAATATTATATCTCAAATGAATTTAGCTACTTTTCCCATTATCTATCTTATCTCTTTGCCCATGGTGATGTGACAATCACAATATAATCACATATAAATATAAGGATAAATGTTAATGAGAAGATTTGCTGAGAGGTTTCTTAGCTATTCAGCCTTACTATATGCTTTCTCTAAAGCAACTAACTCGGACTCCATGGTAGAATGAGCTAAACACATTAATTTGTTTAGAAGATTTTCAAGACACAACCCCTCTATCAAGGGTAAATATACAACCACTAGTGGATTTGATTTCATTTTTTTCTCAAACTGAATTCGCATTACTATACCCTTCTAACACAGATGGAGAGCTACTATAATTAAATCCAAAATCAATGGTGCCTCTTAAATAGTATGTCTATGGCAGTCAAATAATCCTTACTAGGATTTTAAGTATAATTACTTAATATGCCTATATCATATGCAACATTAGACTTGTACTATTCATCAACTATATTAAGCTACTAATGATTTAGATATATCTCAATTTATTTACACTATATTCTATAATTTAATTAAGGTGTTTATTTGCATCATATGGTGTAATAATCAATTTCTCATCACAATATCTAAACCTTTTCAACATAATATTCTTGTGACAATATGAGACCATTATTAGTCTCAGTGATTTTGATGCCTACTATAACATCTATTTCTCCTATATTCATCAAATCAAAGTTAGAAGCAGGCATCCTCTCAGTCTCATTTGCATATCCATTTGATATTTAAAACTTTATCAAACTTCTCATGCCACTGTTTTGGTGCTTCTTTTAAGCCATATATTGACTTAACTAATTTGCATACCTTTTTGCTCAATACTTGGAACTACACAACCCTCTGGTAGACTCATGTAGATTTTTACCTTTATATATACTTTTAGATAAGTTGTTTTGATATTCATCTAATAAACATGTAAGTTATGAATTGCAATTAGTGCAATTGAATTCTAATGGATGCAATCTATAGCATAAGAGCATAGGTATGAAAACAACGTATGTCTTTTTTTATCAGATCTTTTGACAACTAATATTACCTATTATTTATCTTGACTTTCAATTTTCTTTGAAAATCCATTTGTAGCCAATAGGTTTTGTACCTAAAAGCAAATTAACTAATTCTTATACATAATTGCTCATGATGAAATCTAACTCACTGTTGATTGCCTCTCTCTCAGATGTGCATCTCGAGAAGCCATAACTTCTTTAGAAGTTTAAGGATCATTCTCAATAAAAAAAATATAGAAGTCTCCACCAAAACTAATGATCATTCTCATCTTTTTACTTATCCTATATTGAACATCTGAACCTTAGGAGGATCATTTAATTGACTCTTTCAAGGGTGTGTAACTAGTGTTGGCTTTCTTAAGAAAAAAAAAATCAAAGAATTCAACAATCTTAGACTTAATGATGGTATCTGCCTCAATGGATGTCCTTCATTTTAAAGTACCAAGAATCTGTAAGTACAACTGTTGTGGGCATACCCTATAAAAAAAAGTCAATAGTTTAAGGTCCTAACCTAATCCTTTTGGGATCAAGTATAAGAACCTTTGCTAAGTAACCCCACATTTGAAGGAATGATAAGTTAGTCTTATAGCCTCTCCATAACTCATAGGGTGTCTTTCTTATTTTCTTTTAGGATATTCTAATATGAATACGGCAAGCTAACAATATATCTTCCCCTTACAAGTTCAGTAGTGCTCTAAAACTTATGACCGTGGTATTTACCATGTTCTTCAATGTTCTATTTTTCTTTCAACTATATCAATTGATTCAATGAATGGGGAGATGTCACTTCATGGATTTCACTCTTATACATTAAGAACTTTTCACCTGTCTCATCTTTATTTCTCAATACGTAATTGTGAACAAAACTGAGAAATTCAGTTTCTCTACTCAGAAGTCGTTCCTATGTCCTCTTTGTGGATTTTGATTCCATACACATATCACATTTTCTTATTTGACAAGCTCAAATTATATAGTAAACCAAGTTATTTTATTATCTAAATTTAACTTATTCAACTCTAATTTGTTATTAAATCGAACAATTACTAATTTCAAATCAAACATAATAGTGATTGCTCTCACTTCCCTCAAATGTGGGGATAATAGTAGTTTGAAAGACTAGTAAGATTCCAACATATACCTCTCTCAATAGCCCTTCAATGGCTTCAATCGCCTTGTTACTTGCTAGGTTTTTAATGGCTACCTTAGACCAAAACAATATATATCTTAATTTCTCTAGAAAATGATCAAAACCTCTCTATTGTTTGTAAAAAAATAAATTTTTTCGTGTTTCAAATCCATCAAAATTACTTCAGGCACTTGACTGATTAGTTTTTAAACAATTTTTTTTGGCTAATCATCCTGGTTTAAGTATGAGAGAGATAAAACTTAAAAAAATTGGTTTTTAGCTTTGTCCACTCCCTACCCATTTTTTTTTTCAAAATCCATCAAAACATACCCGTAGGTTAGAAAAATTCTGGTAACTTTCAATTTTTCTATCTTTTAGTGCTACTTTAGTTGTATAACTTTTATTGATAAATAATGAGTTTTTATTACTATTTTACCACATGAAGGAAAAATTAGTAAAAGACACAAAACAAGTTAGAAGTGAACATATATATATTTTTTCAAAAGACAAGATTTTTTGAAATATACAGTACGAAATGACTACTTCACTGAAACCCAACGTACCCATTTGATCATTTACCCTATCCATCTCTCTATCCATGGATTAATGTTACTCATTAATTAATATAGGTTTCATAATTATTTGTTGATTTTGTATATATCTCATTTTGCAGTTCCTAAAATATGTGTTTGTAATGGAATGCTTGGTGACAACTTACCATCTAAGCAGATGTCATAGCTCTTTACAGCCAAAACAACATTAGACCCATTCTTGATCTTGGTGAATCTTTTTTGCTATATAAAATGCCATTTAATTAAGCAACATGGCCTTGTACATTATTGTTATTTGTCATGATAATTAAATAATGTGATCAGGTTTGCTCTAAATTGTCATGATGAAGAGAATATAATAGACAGGTAAGTACATTTTCCACCTTTTTTTAGAAATAGCTGATAAGTCAGGTAGAAGACACTAGACAAGGAGAGTTTTGATTTTGAGATGCGTGTATTGCAGGACAGGTTCGACTGGGTCAAAGTTGGCGTGGATTTTTGAGAAGAAATTCAGTTTGGGGAAGGAGACTATGTTAGCCAACGACATGTTTCTGATTTGTGGAAAAAAAAAGTCACACGTCCAACTGATTTGGATGTTTATTGCTTACTGATAACTCTATAAAATAAGAGTTATCATAACACTTTTAGACTTAAATCAATAATACTTGGAGAGTAAATAATGTGTTTTCATTGCATTTTTATTATATTTTGCATAAACATTCATATTAGTTTATTCGTAATAAATTTTGTTTGATTTAGAATAATTTGTGTGCTAAATCATATTCATAATTGTAGGTGTCCGGAAGCCCAAATTTCAAAGAAGGAATGCTGATGCTATAGACTTGCAAAAGATGGAAAAGAACTTAGCTACAAAAGCATTGAAACAAATCTAGAACAGTGCAGTTGCTGTAGCAACCATTGTTGTAGCAAACTTGGGACAATGACATAGAAAATTCTGCCGGGATACTTATAGAATTACAATCTGCAATTTCCTAATATGACTTATGCACGCTCTAGGCTTCCGTTTACCCAAATTTTCAGCTATAAAAGTAGCACATATCATACCAAATAAGGAGGGCTGTCACCCAAGGAGAAAAACCACAAAGAAACAAAAGAAAAATAAGATTCAAGAGAGAGATTAAGGGCTGCACAAGAGGAGAAATTGCATAGATCCATTGGGAGCTTAGTCATTCTTATTCTTCTCTTGTTTTCTATTTATTCATGGGGATGTGTTTCATGGCCGAAACCTTGTTCTTTATTTTTCTTTTGCAAATTATGAACTAAATTTATTTGTAGTTGAGTGATAAATAATCTTGATGGTTTATTGACTGAATATATGTGTTGCTGCATATTTGTTGTGGCATTTTGTTTTGATAGAATTTATTTTTATTCATTATTTCGGCTGATCACCCATTTAATGATACTAGCTAAGGAAGAGCCGCAAACTGGTATATCTTAGTAGAACATATGAAAGCAACACTTGATCTTAAATTGGATTTCCCGGATTGAGTTTTACTTGAGTCTTAGAAGGGCCATACTTGATTTAAGATCAGTGATGAACTAGACATATGGATTCACCTTGTAGGGTAAATAGAACCTAAATGTGTAATGCTATGTCTTATGTTGACATAACAACTGATCACTGTTAGGTTGCATATAGATATAAGATATCCAACATGTGACAACTGAGGATGCATAAGGATTCTGGCTAGTGCTGTAGCAGATACTGAAGCAACTGAGCCAACCATTAGAAAATAATCAAGACCATTAGGAGAGTTTATTCACTCAACTATTCTATATTCCTATTGGTTTTATCCTTGAGTTTGATGTGATAATATACTTTGTTCCATTTTATTTTAGTTAGTATATTAGTTTCATTAATTGTTTTATTTTAATTTAGAACAAAATTTACACTGTTAAAATTGTTGTAGCAAGTCTAATAATATCAATTCCTGTGGAGACGATCTTGAATACTTATAATTATATTACTTGTTGTGTACACTTGTACATTGACACTAATAGCATTAGAATATACACCAACACTTACTATCAATCTTTTATCAGTTTTTCGTATTGTGGTTCTCCTTACTTCTTGAGAAATATGTTCACAGACTCATAGTATGTATGATCAGTTTGCAACAAGGATTATGACTATGAATATGTAATTCAAAAAATGATAACATTCTGAGTTGCGAAACAGGGTTCATTTAATTGTGAAATATTTGAGGAAAACGGGAAATTGACAAACTCTGTTTCGAAGTGGAATGTTCAAATTTCAAAACTTTGGAAGCAACTTTTCTTTTTTTTCATTTTCTGTTATGAAACATGCATTGTGTTATTAAAAACTAAAAAGGTTAGATAATAGCCGATCTTTGCAAATCTTTATTGTATATGTTGAAATTTTGAAATTAGTGTTAGTCTTTCTTCATTTATGAAGTTATCATGTATGCCTTTGCCCTTTTCCTAAAATGAATGCGGTTATGTCTTTCGCATATTTTATGATCGTAATTGCTAGTGATATTTATTGATGCCATGTTGGATGCTACTTATGCTGCTTTGGAGGAAGACGGTAGGGGCTCGCTGGATATTGTGATATCGGAAAGTGGGTGGCCGACGACCGGTGGTAACAGAGCATAAACGAATGTTGATAATGTATGGACTTATAATAATAGCTTGATACGGCATATGAATCAAGGGTCACCAAAGAAGCCTGGACGGCCTATTGAGACTTGCATATTTGCTATGTTTGATAAGAATCGCAAGACGGGAGATGGGATTCAAAAGCATTGGGGACATTTAGCTCCAAATACATAGCCCATATACCAAGTCAATTTTAATTAATTAACTAAAACTAAAGCAGTTGCATGCACCAAGAGGACCTGAAGTAATATATTTGCAACGGAATAAATTCTACTGTATGTACTAGTGCATGAGGGCAAACTTCATGAACAATAATGTCAATGGTTACGGTATTTAGGTAGCATTTATTTTTTGAATTGGAGTGAAATTTTATGATTGGGAGTGCGGAGTTAGAGTGAGAATAAGTTGTTTACTTTATCTAGCATTAAGAGTAAATGGTTTTAAATTAAAGTTTTGTCCTTATCTAAAGAATGTAGTTTCTAAGTACAAAATTAATAAAAAATATACTTGAAAAAAATTATTTATTATATTTTAAATTAATAAAATTATTAATATTCTTAATTATGTAAATAAAAAATTATTGATAAGAGTACGAAATTAATATTTTCTTAGAATAAACTATTTATTATTATTTATTATTAATATTAAATAAATATAATACTATTATTTTTAATTAAAAATCATAATATTATATTTTCAAATAAACATAATATTCATATTGCTTAAAATATATAAGTAAATACTGGAGTGAAAGGAATTCACACTCTTCACTCTCATTTTTGTCAGTAAACATAACCTTAGTTATATCATAATCTCTTTCGTTTTTGCAAAGCTTAATTCATATGCATGTTTGGCTTTAGAATATTACATTCGATCTTCTTTTATAGACTACGTGTAGGACACATTTAAAGGGATGGTTGATCATAAATACCAATGTTATCTATAGGCTTAAATTAAAACTAAATGGTTATCATATTAAAAACTAAATTGAACTGAATTTGAATTTCAGTTTGGTTTGGTGTAAATTGAACTATATGTTTGATCCTCTCTCTCCCCAAAATTTGAATTTGGATGGCCAATTAAAAAATTAAAGCTGCTTGAAATTATTTGGTCAAGTCTTTAAGAACATATACGATACTTTAATTATGATTTAAAAGTAAATCATAATTTACCAAATATTTAGATCTTATATTACTGCAACACAAACATTGCATAATATAAAAGGGCTTAATTTGTTGAATATATGGTAGAGACTGTATGTAATTGTAACATGACCCATTTTGCACTTGAATTTTGGCTAGTCATTGATCACTTGATAAAAATCGTAAGATGATGATGCATATATAGCAAGGATCAAGATCATAATACGATGCAGATATAACAAGGATGAAGACCATAGTAACATACACACGAGGCAAGCATCAAGAGCATTATGTGATGCATAGATGGTAAAACACTTTTGAAAGAAGTTGAGAGGTATATAATGTTTGTTTTATGATTTGTAAAAGAGTACAACTGATATTTATACACAAGGGATTAGTCTAGCTATGCTATTTGCATAAGTCTTAGAATGTGATTGAAGGTGGTCACGCACAATAAAGCTGAGAATCATTGATTGATTGGAAATCATTACTTGATTTCCATTGATGATGCTGTTGAGATGATATTGTTGATATCCTCTTAGTCAAATCTGCAATTACCATATTGGTTTCATTCTTGTCATTCCCCCTCAAGTTAGGAAGTTTTGTTGAAGTGTAAAACATGGTTGTTTGCTAAGAGACTTGGTAAAAACTTTTGCTATTTGTTGATGAGAGGGAACATGTCTGATGTCTACTGAACCTTAAGCTACCTTTTCATAGAGAAAGTGATAGTCTATCTCAATGTGTTTGGTACGGGCATGAAATAATGGATTTTTGGTTAAATGAAGTGCACTCATGTTGTCACCAAGTAGTAAAGGATTTTGAGTCATAGTAAGCCCAATATCCCAAAGTAAATATGTAATTGATAACTCTATGAAATGAGAGTTATTATGACAATTCTAAACTTAAATCAAGAGCACGTAGATAGTAAATGATGTGTTTTTATTACATTTTTGTTACGTTTTGCATAAACATTCATTTTAGTTTAGTCTTAATAAGTTTTGCTTGATTTGAAATAATTTGTGCTCAAAATATGTATATAATTGTAGGTTTTCAGAAGTTTATAATTCATGGAAGGGATGCTAATGCTGTAGGCTGGCAAAAATGAGGAAGAATATGACCGCAAAAGAAGTGAAACAAAATCTGGAGTAGTGCAGTGCTATAGCCGTTGCTGGAGCGACCATTGCTGTAGCAATCCTGGAACAACAACAGAGAAAAATTAGCACGGGATATTTTAGAATTGCGATCTGCAGTTTCCTAATCTGACTCATGTGCGCCCTAGACTTTTGTTTACCCTAGTTTTTAGTTATAAAAAGGGGCGCGCATCACATAAAATGGCGGTAAGGAATTAACATTTGAGAAATCGAGAGGAAAAAAAAGAAAACAATCAGAATTCAAAAGAACCAAGTTTGCATCAGTGAAGAATCCATCAGAGTTATTTAGATTCAATCTTCATAGTTCTCTACTTGTTCTTGTCTTTACTCTTTGATTGAACTGATGTATTTCATGACCAAATATTTTGCTGTTTGTTTTTCTTTTTCAAAGTATGAACTAAACTTGCTTGTAGTTGAGTGTCAAACACTCTAAATGAGTATTTGACTGTTCTTATGAGTTACTGTATGATTGCTATAGCATGTAACTCTAATAGTTATTATTATAACTGTTATTTCGATTGACCACTCATTTAATGCTTCAAGTTAAGGCAGAGCCGCTAAAGGGCCCGTCTTAGTGGATATTATTGGAGTCATACTTGATCTTAATTTGAGTTTGCTGGATTAAGTTTTTCTTGAATCCTATAAAGGCTATACTTGAATTTAAGATTTGTGAAGAACTAGACATAGTCATTCACCTTGTAGGGTAGAGAGAGTAGATGTTCATAATGCCATATTTTAGGTAGAATAAGAACTGGTCATTGTTAGGACACTTAAGGGTATGAGAAGTCCAACACGTGACAACTGAGGATGTGAAATGATTCTGCCTAGTGCTGTAGGAATTGCTGTAGCAACTGGTGCTAATTTGATGAAAAACAATCAACCCATAAAGAGAGTTTGATTATTCAACTACTTCATTCTCATTTGATTCTTTTACGCAATTTATTTAATTTATTTCATTACTGTAGTTAATTATTATTTTTTTCTTAAAATTGTTAATTTCGGTAGTAATCAACTTTAAATTTGTTCATCTTGAAATAAAGGTAGATTGCACTATTGTGATTGCTGTAGCATTTATAGTAACATCAATTCCTGTGGAGACGATCTTTAATAATCATCACTTTATTACTTATTGTGTACACTTACACATTGGCATAAATAACAATTGAGTAAAATTAACCAATAGTAATCCAAGTCATCTTTGTCCTAGTGGATGCTAAGGCGCAATACCTTGCTTCCGTACTCAAACGAGAGATTGTGTTTTGATGTTTAAAACACTAAGAGATCATATTAGCACAAGAAACATGTTGTAGCCAGTTGTACTTCGCCGTGTCACTGAACAACTTGCCCAATCAGAATCAGAGAAACCATAAAGTGTTAGAGAACTTTGAGATAAAAATCGAAGGTCATAATCAATGGTGCCTCTGAGATATCTTAAGATGCGCTTAACAGCCCGCATATGAGCCTTGGTAGGTGCTTTAAAATTGATATACGCGGTTAATGGTGTAATGTATGGTATTGAAGGCTCCCTACTAAGCCTTGATACTCAGTACCTTCAACTAATTCATCATCGTCAATGCAAGCCGTGGAGCTTGTGGCAATTGGAGTTCGAATCAGTGTGCAATCTTGCATATTTGCCCTTGCCAGAATGTCTTTTGTGTATTTAGATTGTGACAAGAAGAGGCCTTTTCTAAATTTCTTTACTTTAATACTAAGGAAATAACTTAAGACCCTAAGATTTTTTAAATCGAATTAGGAACTTACGCTGTTAATGATTTAAAAAATGATGCCTTCGTGATTTCCTATGACAATAAATAAATTAATATAAGATTAATAACATATATTTTATGAAAGGTAAAAAGGAAAAAATCAGCCTTGCTGCTTTTGAAGCCAATTCCTAACAAAACTTTAGATAAGCACTCAAGCTATGCTCTAGGAGCCTGTTTAAGGCTGTAGAGTGATTTATAGAGTATGCAAACAGAAGTAGGATTTACTGGATCCTTAAAGCCAAGGGGTTGCTCTTTATAAAATGTCTTCTTAAGAGAGTCGTGTCAGAATTGCTCTATTTATTGACAGATCAACACTTGCATGCGCAAGACAGATATGTTGTATTTCAATTTGATCCTGAGATTGAAAGGACTGTAAGGGGATTGCAGAGAGAACCAAGAAATTCAAAAACAGTTTCAGACATGGATAATCTGCAGGATGTGGGAATTTGGACCCTCATAGGCCACTACAACCTGTCAACGTTCAAGAAGGGCTAAATGAGCATGTTAATCAGAGACAACCAGGCAACAACAATATCATTTACATGGCAGATGACAGAGATAGGGTTATCAGAGATTATGCTGTGTTAACTCCTCAAGTTGTACATCCTAGAATAGTCAGACCTGAGGTTGAAGCCGTAAACTTCGAACTTAAGCCAGTGATGTTTCAAATGTTTGCAAACAGTGGGTCAATTCAATGGACTACCAACTGAAGATCCTCACCTCCATCTTAAGCTGTTTTTGGAAGTGAGTGATGCTTTTAAAATTGCAGGAGCAACACAAGATGCTTTAAGATTAATGTTTTTTCCTTACTTCTTAAGGGATCAAGCAAGAGCATGGTTGAACTCATTACCATCTGATTCCATCACTACATGTAATGAATTGGCTGATAAATTCTAAATAAAATATTTTCCACCGACCAAGAATGCAAAATTACGGAATAAGATCACTTCTTTTCTTCAACTTGAAGATGAGATTTTGTATGAGGCTTGAGAGAGATTTAAAGAACTACTTAGAAGAAGTCATCATCATGGCATTTCTTGTTACATACAGTTAGAAACCTTCTATAATGGGTTAAATCCAAGTACAAGATTGATTTTTGATGCTTTAGCAAATGAAGCTTTGTTATATAAATCTTACACTGAAGCTTATTAAATTTTGGAGAGAATTGCCAACAATAATTATCAGTGACCATCAACTAGACATACAATAGCAAGATGAGCAGCGGGGGTACATAATATAGATGCAATTACAACATAATTAGCATAAGTAACCTCATTGAGTAACATGGTGAAAGCCATGACTTCTGCTCCAGCAGCAGTAAAGTAAATTGCTGAACTGTCTTGCGTGTACTGTGGTGAAGAACATGAATTTGATAATTGTCCTGAAAATCCAGCATCAGTAAACTATGTGGGTAATTTAACTGACAGCCTCAAAATAACCCGTACTCAAATACTTACAACCCTGGATGGAAGCAACACCCAAATTTCTCATGGAGCAATCAGAACCAAAATGTTCCAGTATTGAGTGGATAGAATAGAAATATTCAACCACCTGGTTTTCATCAGCAGAATCAAGGGCAAAAGCACACCAGCCATAATTCTATCATTTTATTGGAAACACTGATTAAGGAAAACATTACGAAGAATGAAGCAATTGTGCAAAGTCAAGTTATATCTCTAAGAAACATGGAAAATCAAATTGGACAGCTTGCCACATCAATGAGTAGTAGATCTCAGGGAAGCTTGCCCAACAACACAGAAGATCCAAGAAGAGAATGAAATGAACGCTGCAAAGTAATCAACTTAATATCTGGAAAAAATGTTGATATCCCTATTGATGTGGCTAGAAAAAGGTTGGAACTCAATTCCTCACAAAACCACCTCAAGATGATAGCATGTTACAACTACCCAGCTATCAAGATATTGGTGTTAGTGGTCAAGCTGCAGCAACTATGGAAGGAAATCAACCAATAAATACTGACGAAAACGTTGCAACACCAGTGGTAACCAGGGGCGGATCCAGGATTTGAAAGTACCCCGGGCTAAATTTAAAAGGAAGGTTATATTGTAAAGTGAACATAAAATTTTATAAGAAAAAAATAAAATACACATAATAAGATAAGAGCATTAGAAATCTTACACTAAATAATAATTACTTTAAACATAATAATTATATAAAAATAAAAAATAAAAATATAACTAAAATTGTACTTTTCACGGCTTCAAATAATAAAATTCATCAATTATGGATTCTGGAACAATAGTATCTGCAATTTCTCTTTCAACATAGACAACCATACAATTTGAAAGAAACTCATTTTCCATCTTATTGCGAAGTGATGTCTTGATAAGGTTCATGGCTGAAAATGCACGCTCTGTTGTGGCTGTAGACACTGGAAGAGTCAACACTAGACGAATTAATCTATCAATCAAGAAATAGTGTTGTGACTTCTTTGTTTCAATTAATCTCCTCATTCATTGTTGCTAACAACTTGATTAATTCAATAAAATTTTCACGATTAAGAGAATTAACTGACTCATCATGACCTCTAAAAGCACAAGCTTGTTTTGCTAACCACTTGGTAGCTATTATTGAGGTTTTTAGCCGCAACCTATTCTCTAAAACTTGTTGTGAAGATTGTGCATTCATTCTTTTATCAATATGTTTACATGGATCCTTTAAATTGCTCCATTTTTCCATGGCGGCATTGTGAAAAGAACCATGACTCCCTTCATGCAGTGCAAAAGGACATTTTTTGTCACAAGAAACATACTTCCAATTTTGACAACCATCAACAATGAATGCATCAAACTTAGTTGATGTATCATAAAAAAGAAAGCATGGAAAACAAAATGCTTTATCTTTTGACAAGGAAATTTTGAGAACCAAGAAAATTGAAATCGACGATTTTGCATACCATGTTTGGTTGGTGGGTATTTTTGTAGCTCGGGTTGGAATGGTCCCATATTTATGTACGCCATCCGTACATCTTCTCGTTTATCAATATGATAAGTTTTGATTGAGAAGCGTAATCCGGGATCACGTTCTAAATAAGGGGTGTCAATACTAGTTGGAGTATCAACTTTCTCAAATTCAGCTCTTTGAGATTTAAGAGAACTTGAGGCATCAATATTGCACGGAGAACTTGTTTCATTTGATGATTGACCGCCATTTACTTTGGCAAAGAATGAAAGTAGAGTTTTCCTCGGCTTGGATTTATCGGACATTATAACCTATAAATTACCATAACATGAAACTACATATGAATTAATAAATTAATTAATAATTACAATTTACAAGCTTAATTAGCATGCTTAAATAAATTAAACAATTCAATTTTTTTCATCTTTTCCATTATAAAAAAAATTATTAGTGAAAAAATAACCATAATAAATCAACTCAAACTAATAAATCACAAAACTTATTAAAAAAAAGCCAATCAAATATTCAAAATAATATATTAAAATAATATGTAAAATAAATCATTTAGTTTGAAACTATAACATGAAACTACATAAGAATTAATAAATTAATTAATAATTACAAGCTTAATTAGCATGCTTAAATAAATTAAACAATTTAATTTTTTTCATCTTTTCCATTATAAAAAAAATTATTAGTGAAAAAATAACCATAATAAATCAACTCAAACTAATAAATCACAAAACTTATTAAAAAAAAGCCAATCAAATATTCAAAATAATATATTAAAATAATATGTAAAATAAATCATTTAGTTTGAAACTATAACATGAAACTACATAAGAATTAATAAATTAATTAATAATTACAAGCTTAATTAGCATGCTTAAATAAATTAAACAATTTAATTTTTTTTCATCTTTAATTATTAAGCCAATCAAATAATTTAATTATTAAACAATTAATAATTCCATTTTAAAAGTTGTACAGCTATTAAATTCAATTTGCTTGAGTTTTACCAGGACATATATGGATAGCAATCAAAATTGAAACTTTACAAACTAATGAATCAAAACAAATTACAGAGCAAATCAGCAAAACCAATCACAAAAACTAAATAGCCAATTACAAATTCAAAATAATGAATCAAAATAAAATATAGAGCAAACTAGTAAAATCCATCACAAAAAAATAAGATTTTTATATAAGTTGTGAAAGCATACCAGTAGAAAAATATGCAAAGCCCAAGAAATTGGAAGACGAAGCAGATGAAGAATCGTGAAGAGGACAATCGAATTTTTTAATTCTTGGCTTTGAGAATTGTTGTCGGTTGAGAGTAAAGAAAAAGTGAATTAGGTAAAGATTCTTTCCTTTTTTTTTAGTTTCAATGGCACTCTTGTAATTAATTATTAGTGGCATGATTGTAATTTTAACTAACATATTTGATTTTTTTCCTTTTCTATACCGGGCTACAGCCCGGTATAACCCACTAATGGATCTGCCTCTGGTGGTAACAACTTGCAGTAAACCAAATGAGTAGAGATTGGTACCTCCTGAAGCTACCCAGTAATTTAGGCATCTACCTCATTTCCCATAGAAATTCCAGAAATAAAAAACAAGACAAGAAGTTTAGTAAATTCTTGGAAGTGCTGAAGTAATTACACATCAACATAGCCTTTGTGGAAGCATTGGAACAAATGCCTAATTATGTGAAATTTCTAAAAGACATCCTAGCAAGAAAGAGAAGGTTGAAAGAGTTTGAAACTGTTACTTTAACACAGGAAAACAACCATATGCTCCAAAGTAAGATTCCTAAAAAATTGAAGGATCTAGAAAGTTTCACAATACCATGTTCCATTGAAACTAGGTACAATGACAGAGCACTCTGTGACTTATGAGCAAACATTAATTTGATGCCATTATATGTATTTAAGCAATTATGAGTAGGAGAATGCAGGCCAACAAGAGCTACTCTACAATTAGCTGACAGATCTTATGCATATCTTAAAGGAAAAATTGAGGATGTATTAGTGAAGTTTGACAAATTCATCTTTCCAGTGGACTTCATTGTATTATACTTTGAGGCTAATAAAGAGGTAGCCATTATACTTGGAAGACCTTTCCTAACAACTAGGAAAACACTGATAGATGTGCAAAAATGAGAGCTAACAATGAGGGTGAATGACCAACAAGTCACATTCAATGTAATAGAAGCTATTAAGAACCCTGATGAGGCAGAAAATTACAATTTCCTGAGTGTTGTGGATTTTTTTGTAGCAGACAGAATCAACAAATGCTGCAGTAATGAGGTCATTAAAGTTGCCACCTTTGAGAGCTTCGAAGAAGAAGATGTTGCAACAAACCAGATTTATTGGATGTAAGGTAAGCAATCTAACAGACATAGCAGATTTATTGAACATCTAAATTTTTCAGACAAGGAAGTAAATACAACTTTACCATCTATTGAATCACCTCCTATTCTTGAATTAAAATGTTACCTTCACATTTGAAATATGCTTATCTTAGTCAAAATAACACACTCCCTGTAATAATTTCATCTACTTTAGATGCAGGTCAAGAACAAAGCCTGGTAGATGTGCTTGGGAAATACATAAAAACAATTGAATAGACCATGGCAAACATTAAATGGATTAGTCAATCTATATGCATGCATAAAATTCTGTTAGAAGACTGCTACAACAACTCAGTGGAGCAACAGAAAAGGCTAAATCCTATTATGAAGGAAGTTGTGAAGAAAAAAAATCATCAAATGGTTAGATGATGGGATCATATACTCAATATCAGACAGTTCATTAGGTAAGCCCAGTTCAATGTGTTCCAAAGAAGTGAAGAATAACAATGATAGCAAATGAGAAGAGTGAACTTATTCCTACAAGAACAGTGACTGGATAGAGGGTATGTATGGATTATAGGAAGCTCAACAAAGCCACTCGGAAGGATCACTTCTCACTATTCCTCTATGGTATGCAGATTTTGCTAACTACTTAGTAAGTGGATTGCTACCACCTGAGTTGAAGTTTCAACAGAAAAAGAAATTTCTTCATGATGTTAGAAGCTACTAGTGGGATGACCCATATTTGTATAAGTTATGCTCAGATCAAGTAATACGAAGATGTGCTTCAGAGGAAGAAATTCCTCACATACTGAAATCTTGCCATGCTGCAGCATATGAAGGACATTTTGGTGGTCATAGAACAGCTGCTAAAGTTATACAATCAGGTTATTATCGGCCTTTTATTTTTAAAGATGCTTATGAGTTTGCTAAATGTTGTGACAGGTATCAAAGGATAGGAAACATAACTCAAAGACATCAAATTCCATTGACAAATATTCTGGAAGTGTAAGTTTTTGATGTATGGGGAGTAAACTTCATGGGTCTTTTCCACCATCCTTTGAGAGCTTATATATCTTGATTGCTGTGGATTATGTCTCTAAATGGGTAGAAACTGCAGCATTACCTATCAATGATGCTAGCGCAGTAGTGAACTTCCTTCAGAAAAACATCTTTTTCAAGTTTAGCACTCCACGAACAATTATTAGTGATGAGGGTACTCATTTCTACAACAAATTATTTGCTACAGCTATGGTAAAATATGGAGTCAGGTATAAAGTAGCAACAATATATCACCCACAATCCAATGATCAGGCAGAAGTGTCTAATAAAGAGATTAAGAAGATCCTAGAAAAAAATGGTGAACTCATCAAGAAAAGACTGGTCCTTGCGCTTATATAACTCCCTATAGGCTGACAGAATAACATACAAAACACCACTTGGCATGTCTCCCTACCGAATTGTGTATGGGAAAGCTTGTCAGTTGCCACTTGAGCTAGAACACAAAGCATACTGGGCACTGATGCAGTGAAATTGAGATATACATGCTGTAGCAGAGCAAAGGAAGCTTCAACTATATGAGCTTGATGAATTACGCATATTTTCATATGAAAATACAAGAATTTATAAAGAGAGAACAAAACACTAGCATGACAAACATATCCAACACAAGAAATTAATCCCTGGTCAACTAGTGCTACTCCATAATATGAGGTTAAGACTATTTCTAGGGAAATTGAAATCTCGATGGTCTGGACCCTTCAAGCTACTTAGAATCTACCCTCATGGGGCTGTTGATCTCTGAGATGAAAAGACAGATCATGAATTCAAAGTCAATAGGCACAAAGTTAAGCATTACATGCATTCAGCTACAGATTGTTCAAAGGAGGTCTCATTCCTTAAAGAACCAAGTTTGTGAGCACTCAAGTAAGGTCAGGCTAAAAGACCTTAAATCAAGCGCTCAATGGGAGGCAACCCATTGCATATGCAATCACTTCAATTGGGATGGATTCTCTTTGGTTTTGTTAAATACTGTTTATTTTATTTTATTTCATTTTTTTATTATTAGTTATTGTTATTTATTTTTATTTTCCTTATTTAGGATTGTTTAACTTTTTTGTTGTTGTTTTATTATATATATATATATATATATATAATTTCTGTGCCAAGACACGCACTTATTGAAGTAGGATTCAATACTAACAATTGAGGCTGTAATGTTAACAGAGTACAGAAGCAAGCCACGTGTCAACAACTATTTGAGGAGAGTATGTAACCGTTGCTATAGCAAACAATTGGGTGCTGCAGCAAACAATATTACCGTTACAGTAACATAATCATGGAGTCTCTCACTTAGCGTTAGAGATAATATGTGACAGATGGGTGGATGGATTTGGATAGAAATTGAGGAAGAATATATTTTAAATTAATGCATTAATTTCTCTTGCCTATTTTTATGGGATATGCTTAATGAATTTCAAAAATATTCTTTCCTAATTGATCTCTTTTTACTGGATTTATTTTGATTTAATTCTCCATATATAAGGGTGTCACTGTGCACATTAACCTTTAACACTATTCTCTCTCCTGTTTCGCAGTTACAACTCCAGCACTCCATAACCTCTTCTTCTCATTTTACTATTGGGTATCTTACCATCAAATTCTTACTGCTCTAATAATGCCAAGGTACAAAAGGACATGCAGCCGACTAAAAGACCCTTCACGATTCCAAAGTTACCACGTGGAAGAAAAATATGAGGAATTCATTAAACCGCGAAAGATTCTGGAGGAAAAAGGGTTTCAGTTTCCACCTCCGCCCACAAGAATTGTGAAATCATTATATAATGCTGCAGTAAAGCACGGGTGGCTAGTGTTTTGTAACCACCTTCGAGACCCTGTGTTGCCAGTAGTAAAAGAATTTTACACCAATTTGGTAAGCCATGGTCAGCACAATATTTGGGTAAGAAACTCGCTTGTTCCATTAGATTCTCGAGTTATAAATACTTTATATAATTTACCTGCTGATATTAATTGCGAGTATGCCCAGTTGCTTGACAAATTAACCCCGCAAAGATGGAACAAAATTTTCACGACATTTACACTAGAGGGTGCATCTTGGGCTAATGAGGAAGGGTGTGAGAAGAGCTATTGGGTTAGAACAGAGAATCCAAGTATTGAGCACCAGCATCACTCAATGTGCTGAAGCTCAGCAAAAGGAAAACAATCGATTTTGGAGCTATTTACAGCACCTAGAAAGCCACCTACACCAATTTACTTTATATATGAAAATTACCCACTGAAATTTCCCTGATTCATTGATCCAGCAATATAATTTTGAAACCATCACTACAGAGGCTCCAATAAAAGTCAGTGAAGAAGCTACTGACATAGATGAACCAAAAGAGGAAACTGGAGCCGAACCACGAGCGGAGGCCGAATTAAATGATGATGACCAGTCAGACCAGCCAGAAGCACAAGATGTTAAGTTCACAACTGACAGTTCCCCAACAGAGGTAGAAGAAGAGCCTGAGAAAGAGCTCGAGGAATCCCCAGTCAGGGCCTCTTCCAAATCCAGAAAAAAGCACATCGTCCAAGCAAAGGAAGATGAACTTGCAGAGGAGCATCCAATTCCAGTCCTTTCTAGAAAAGGCAAGGAAAAAGTAATCATCCCTCCTGCCTCTGATGATGAAGTCGAGCAAATTGACGTAGAGTTGGAAGCTGCAGCAGCCAGAGTCACTCGTACACCCACAGAGACAAAGCAGCTGTTGGATATCATTACCGCCATCACGGCCGAGGGACATGCAGCTGATGCCCCAACTCCAACTCCTCCACAACAAACTCCCAGCAAACCTATTCGTGCTAGTCCTAAAGGAACCAACAAAAGAAATGAAAGAACTCCTGGAAGCGTTGCTGCAGCAGCCTCACCAGAACAAAAAAAGACCAGATCTATTTCCACCAAGCAGGCTGTCCCAACTGCAACTCTTCTCACTAGTCCATTACCGAAAAAGAAAAAGACGTTACCAGCTGCCTCACTACAAGAATCCCCTAAGGATAGGCTACGAAGTGCATTAAAAAAGTGCTGAAGTCACTACACCATACTGCAGCAAGTCCCCAACAATAGGGAAGTGCCCCCTACTCGCTAGTTTGTTTTACTTATTTATGTAAAAAAACTTTTCCTTTCATTTAGTTTTAATTTTCTGATTCATTTTGCATGTCCTTTTATTTAGTGTATGCATGTCTAATTTATGTGGTTTTATTTTGTGTGCTTGTGAGGACATAACACCACTTAAGTTTGGGGGGGCGGGGGTAGTGTTTCTTTGTGTTTTGAATGTGTGTGTTTATGTTTGTGTATTGTGAAGCTCTGTTATATAATATTTATGTATGGATTTGAAAACCTAATGAAGATAAAATGAGTGTTATTCAGTATTTATCAGAATGCCAAGTGGAGATAGTTATAGATGGAGGTTGAAATTATGTCCTGACGCTTAGACTTTGATTGAGTTTTATGAGGATGATATAGTAAAGCCAAGAAAACAAAAAGGAGTAGAATATCTCAAGTTGGAAAAATATTTTGGGTTAAATTATGCTCATTATAAATTGAATATGGTTCTAATGGCTCAAGTTGCTGAGTAACCAGGGCTGAGTATGTACCTTATATCCAGACTTGAGTCTAAAAGTAACAAGAGTTAAGAGCATTGTTGTAGCATCTTATGAAAAAAAAAAAAGAAAGGCCCTCTCTGTCTAGGATATTGAGTAGCCAGGTCTGTTCATGAGCCCCATGTTCAGCCTTGAGTTATAAATACCTTTAGATACGATTATGCTATGGATATTTCTACAGCAACTCTGATCTATACATTGATTGAGATTTCACTATTGTAATTGTTGTAACATTTATAGTAACATCAATTCTTGTGGAGACGATATTAAATACTCATCACTTTATTACTTATTGTGTACACTTGCACTTTGACATAAATAGCAATTGAGTAAAAATTAACCAACAGTAATCCAAGTAATCTTTGTCGTAGTGGATGCTAAGGCTCCATATCCTGTTTCTGTACTCAAATAAGAGATGGTTTTGATGTTTAAAACACTAAGAGATCATATCAACACTAGAAAGATTCTGTAGCCAGTTGTACTTCGCCGTGTCACTTAACAACCTGCCCAATCAGCATCAGAGAAACCATAAAGTGTTAGAGAACTTTGAGATAAAAACCGAAGGTCGTAATCAATGGTGCTTCTGAAATATCTTAAGATGTGCTTAACAACCCGCATATGAGCCTTGGTAGGTGCTTTAAAATTGACATACGCAGTTAAAGGTGTAATGTATGGTATTGAAGGCTCCTTACTAAGCCTCGATACTCAGTACCTTCAACCAATTCATTATCGTCAATGCAAACCGTGGAGCTTATGGCAATTGGAGTTCGAATCAGTGTGCAATCTTGCATATTTTCCCTTGCCGGAATGTCCTTTGTGTATTTGGATTGTGACAAGAAGAAGCATTTTCTAAATTTCTTTACTTCAATACCAAGGAAATAACTTAAGACCCTAAGATCTTTTAAACCGTATTGAGAACTTACTCTGTTAATGATTTAAAAAATGATGCCTTCATGATTTCCTATAACAACAAATAAATTAATATAGATTAATAACATAAATTTTATCAAAGGTAAAAAGGAAAAAATCAGCCTTACTACTTTTGAAGCCAATTCCTAACCAAACTTTAGATAAGCACTCAAACCATGCTCTAGGAGCCTATTTAAAGTTGTAGAGTGATTTATGGAGTATGAAAACATAAGTAGGAGTTGCTCTTTATAAAATTTCTTCTTAAGAGAGCCATGTCGGAAAATATTTCAAATATCAAGTTATGTAATCAACCAATTTTGCTTATTCCTATTGCTAAGACAAGTCGAATGATTATCGATTTGACGAGGTTGAATGTTTCTTCATAGTCTATGCCTCGAACTTGAATAAAAGTTTTGTATCTATCAATAGAGCAACCCTCTTTGTATTTTATTTTATAGAGCCACAATGTTCCTATGATATTAGTATTTTTTTTTGTTTAAGTACAAGCGTCCATGTGTTGCTGTGATGGAGTACTTGAAGTTTTTCTTTCATGGCTTGTAACCAAAATGGATTTTTAAAGGCAGTCTTGAAAGTTTTAGACTCAGTGTGGCTAGTATGAAAGGCTTGCAAAGCTTAGTTGGGGTTATGTTTAAGTTTAATTCTAGTGATTATGGGATGCACATTTGTAATAGAGCATATTTTTCAGTTTTATGAGGTAACGTAAGGTTAACCACCAAGTTTTTAGAAACATCATGATAGTTATGATGGCTATCTAAAATTGATGTTTCTTTGTTGAAGATGCTTCACTAATGTGTTCTGCAGAGATTTGAGTGACACGATTGGCTAAGTATCCATGAGAGGCAAGACTATTATTAGAGATTTCTTGCAAAATAGAACTTTCTGAGTGAGCATCAAAATTGTCATTGTATGGAACATCTTGTGGGGCATTTTGCTTTTGATTATTTAACTCTCCTTTAATCTTCTCACATCTAACATTTTGTGATTCCTTGTGGATTATTTCTTAAGATAGCGCGTAGTTATTTGGGGTTGAATTACTTGTTGTAATTGAATGCTCCTCAAGTTCTTTATCTTGGCTTGGATCATTTTTTGTAAGCCACTTATTACGAGTTGGGTATGAAATAATCACATCATGTTCCTGCTCGTTAGATGAATGATTATTAGAGGATGAATTGAAGTTGTTTGGAAATACTTTGTCAAAGACAACATGTCTTGAATTATAAATGCATCTAGTTTTAGGTTGTAGGCAATGATAACCTTTATGTAATGGATTGTAACCGATGAAGACACATAGATAAGTTTTATTATCAAACTTATTCTTTCTATAGTCTCTAAGATAAGGGTAGCACATGTGACTGAAAACCTTCAAACCGTTATAATCAGGTAATTTTTTGAAAATTGTCTGATATGGGCTCTTTATTCCAAGTGTAGATAATGACATTCTATTGATTAAGTATATAGCAGTGAGAAAGGCTTTTACCCACAAGTGCATTGGTAAGGAAGTATGATACATCATAGTTAAAGTTATCTGTACTATATGGTGATGCTTTCTTTTAACAACCCCATTTTGCTTAGGAGTATAAGGACATAACACTTGTCTTATAATTCTACATTTTTCAAGGTGATTGATAAATGTTGTTGAACTGAATTCTCCACTACCATCACTTTGGAAGATTTTAATCTTCTTGTCAAACAAATTTTCAACCTATCTTTGAAACTTCAAAACTCAATCAAGAAAGTCACTTTTAGATTTTAAATGACATAACTATGAAAATCAAGTATTATCATCAATAAATAATGCATAATATCAAAAATTTTGAGATAGATTAACAGCAGAGGGACCCCATAGATCATAATTTATTTCATGCAAAGGAAAGCCTAATTTATTATTAGAGAGACCAAATAGATGTTTATAGGCTTTGCCTAATTGGAAAGATTCACACACTTGGTATTTTATTCCATCTAGAAAACCAAATAAGGTTATCATTTTTTAAAGCTTGTAGAATTCATGAACTTGGGTGTCCAAGTCGATGGTGCCACAAACTAAACTCTTCAAACTTTCCTTTTATTGCATTTAGGATAGCAGCATGAACCTCCTCCAAAGCATAAAGATTCCCTTTCCTATGCCCCTTGCCAGAACTTGGTTCTCCTTGTTCTTTCTAATGAAATCATCAGAATTAAATTCAAAAGAACATTTAGAGCTACTAGTAAGTTTAGGAACATATAATAAGTTCTTTTTCGAACGTGGTACAACAATAATATTATTCCATTTTAAATTATCGTGTGTTGTTTTTAAAATGATGCTACCAATATGTGAGATATGTAAGCCTTTTCCATTACCTACATAAATTTTTCATATCCCACATATAGTGAATATTGAACTAGGTTACCTGTTGTGTTGGTTATATGAACAGTGGCCCCTGAATTGTTGATCCGTTAGATCCTCAATATTCAAAATGGCTAGAGCTTAAGATATTTCATCTTCAGGCCCATAATAATCATACCTGTGATAATACACAACAACACTATGGTTATTTTTACCACAAATATGACAAAGTATGGTACCTGAATTTTCCTTTTGTTTTTGTTTATTTCATCCGTCGTTGGTACTCGAGATGGTTGTTGCGTTGGCTTTTGAGGCCATTGACTATATGCTGACTGAGTTTCATTATTATAGGCCCATTGATATTGATTGTTATTATTTCCTTGACCTCTATTTTTTTGTGAGTGCCCTCTTATGCGCGCTCCTTTATAATTTTTGCCCCTTTCTCTTTGACCGGTAAAACATATAATTATGATCAGTAAGTTTTTTGCCTTCTCCTTCTTTTGGTAGCATCATTGTCTGCTCATGTTTATGAAAGCTACAAAAATTCCTTTGTGCTTAGATAAAGAGGTTTGGTAAGCATTGCAGTCTTGAAGTCAGCATACTTTGTTCCAAAGGCACGAGCCAGTTGAAAAACTTTATCTTTATCATATAACGGTTTTCCAATTGTAGCAAGGTTGTCATATATCCCCTTGAACTTCTTTAGAAAGTCTTTTAACCACGACTCTTGCTTTTTGGTTGCAGGAAGCATCTGTTTCTCTATGGACAACCAAACATCTTTTGCATTTTGAAGGCCTATGATTAGTCTTAGTACATCTTAATTCATAATTCGTCTTAGCCAAGTCGTGAGTAATCTATCATTGTTTTTCAATTAGAAAACTCTGGATTGTTAACTTATTTCCCATAATTAGTTAGTCAACTAGATGGTGTCTCAGCATCGTTAATATGATGCTGAAGGTCCAAGCTTTGTATAAATGGAAGAACCTAGGACTTCCATAAAAGGTAGTTTTAAGAAGTAAGTTTGACATAAACTAGGTCGGAGCATTGGTGGAATGTTTGAATGGAAAGTCTAGGTTCGATTATTTGGGAAATTGAAGCCATAATTGTTCTGATACCGTAAAACACTTCTGATAGAAGTTGAGAGGTATATAATCTTTATTTGATGATTTGTAAAAGAGTATAATTGATATTAATATACAAGTGATTAGTACGTTCGTGACATATATACACATGTCATGAATTCATGATATATTCGTGACTTAAAATTTAAAGACATAAACATATGATAGATATAAGTCATGTTTGTGTAAGATGGACTTATATGGTTTTTGCAATGGTGCCGTTTAAATTAGCTGCAATTTTTTTTATTAAATGTTTAAATTATTCTTTAAAGAATAACTAAGGTGGTGTTTGTTTTTTTACTTGAAATATGAATAGACATGAATTAGTCTGAATTTTAAATAGATCTGAATGTCTAAATCTAATTAACATATTTATTTTTTTGTCTGAATTTCGAAAAATAATTATTAAGTTGTTTTTTTCAACTTAAAAAACTGAAAATATGTATTTTTACATTTGTATCCTTATTAAATTTGAATGTCAAATAAATAATATATTAAATACCACGATATTTTAACATTTATAAGTAAAACTATATTCAAGTGAATATATAATGATTTTAAAATTTTAATATATAAAATATCATAAATTTCAAATTTTATCGTATATAATATAAGAAAGAAAAAACTAATAAGATGTTTGAAACAATTGATTTACCATTTCATCTTGAAGTTGTTGCGTGTAATTTTGATCTCCAATACTTGAGGAGTTGATAACAAAGTGAAGAGAGATTCCATGACGGTTAAAAAAATAATGATGAGATTATTATGTGGGGTAAATGTCTATGGGTGAGTTTTGGGATAGATATGAAAAATAAATTATAAAGTAGCAATATTTTTGACATTAGAAAGTAATTGACTTAATTCAGACATCTCCATTAAGTAAAAAGCAAAAAAAATTGGCTTATTTTATTAAGTTAAAATTATTTAAAATATCTCATTAAATTATAAAAATAAACGCCTAATTAATTTAATTAATTAAATCAAGCTACTTTTAAGTCATTAAATTAAAAGACAAACGCCTCCTAAATTAATGAACCGGAAATATATCAACGTAACAAAATTTACTAACTCCCGGTCACCTCACTAGCAATAGGGTACCATTGGAACCTCCAACAGCCATCGATCATTCCCCAACCATCATTGTCGTCTAAAAATGGCAAGAGGTCACCGTAAGAAATCCAGAAGGTCGCGGTAATTGCCGTCTCTAGTCGACGTTAATTTTGCTAGATTTATGAGACCCCGTCGTCTGGGTTTTGCCCATCACAATACCCTCTTCAAAACCCGACCAGAAATCGGCACAAAAAACAGCCAAATGGCTGCCGATCAACCAGTAAAATTTCACGACTGTCGAAGCTCGATCTGGTGTCGTGGCCGTGCATTTGATCACACCGCCACCACCGTTGGATTCAGTGTGGCATGAAGCTTCTATCTTGACCTTCCCAGTCACCGTCGCATGAATTCCGGTCATCATTGGTCTATGACAGCATTTTGGTAATTTTACACTTCAAACCTTCATCATTTTTTAATATTTCTTAGTACTCAATTTGATTGATATTTTTCAATAGATTATCATTATAATGGGGGAATTATGATGGGTGATGATCAACTTTCTATTTATTAATACTATGTCTTTGTCTTTAAGTTTTTATATTTATTGTACTGTTTTAGTAATCTCGTATGTGGTAATGTAACTATGAGTTGAGTAAAGATTGAGATTGGTTTTGGAGTGATCCATTATTGGCTTATTGCAGTGCAAAAAACTTTTTGTTTTTGGTTAGATTTTCATTTTATGACATTAATGCTTGGATCTTGGCAATATTAACTCAGAACTTAAGCTCTATTTTCATTGTTTTGAGATATTTAATTAATGTGTTAAGTTTAATCTATACATTATTTAATTATTATAACGAGACGTTTATAGCATGATAAATGAGTTTTTATTTCAACTATTGAACCATTTATGGTTTTTTTCTAATACAGGTAAGATATATTGGATTGTTCTTTTAAGTTTTTGAGTTGTGTATACTTGGGAGGATATACTCATAACATGCTATAAATTGATCATATAATGTTATTATGGATTCGGTTTTTGTAATGTGTAACATAGTATCCATACATTAAACATCAGCTTGCTTATATCTAGTTTTGTTGCATATGTTTTCTTGCATTTTATGGCAGTATCAGTCTGTTTTTGGTTTTGTGGCATTTGATGGTAGTTCAATTTATTCTTGATGTTGATTTAAGATTGATATTGTTGTGCTGATGTTAATTCCAGTTGCTTGAATCAGCTAATTATGTTGCAGGTTTATGTATATGGTTGACTCAAGCAGTGTTGCTGGTTTTAGGTGGTGTTGTTGGTTGATTGAAATGGCTGGCTCAAGATTGTTCATTTAAGAATTGTAACTGTAATGTGTTGATGCGAATTAAGAATTAATGAAGTATTCATTTAAGTATAACTGTTGTAGGTATTTTATTTCATAACTAAACTATAACCTATGAAACTTGTGGATGGATTTGAGAATTATTATATATGAGGTATATATATATAGGTTTTTCTATTTATATAATAATTTAAAGAATATATTTCAATTCCCGCAAAAAAAAAAATATAAACAAAACAATTATTTTATTTTATTTACTGCCAAAATATATCTTAAAGAAATTTCAATTATTCCTATTGGATTTTATAAAAATAAATTTAAGGAATTAATATTTAATTAAAAAAATTAAATACTTTTATTATTCAAATTAAATATGTCATGTCTATATGACAAACACCAATCGTGAATAGGAAGTGTTTATCACATATGTGAATCATGCGTGAAAGTTTTTCATCAAAGAAATAATGAAAGAAATGTTTTAGATAATACGTGGTGCATAACATGATATATAAAAACAATCATCTTATTTTCTTGGCACCGAAATCAATAACGGTTACTCAACTATCATGCCATAAGACAGATGACGGATAATAACTGTTATAAAGATTTTTTTTTATTTTTTAGTAATGTATATTGGCTTCATTCTTGTCAGATGTCAAGAATCAAAACCATGATAACATGCACATATAACAATAATCAAGACCATTATATCATACACATATGAAAAGTACCAAGAATAAAATTAAATTTGAAAGATGAATTCCTTCTTTACAATGTTTGATTATTTTCCTTTTATATTATTCGAAATCTTGTATAAATAGTCCATTGAGATATTGAAAATAATAAAGAGTGAAATTTTTATTCTCTTAAAAGTTTCAATCACCTCGTCTAAACTCTAGAAACCTTAGTCAAGCAGCCTGCTGACAGATTGAAATTTAGTTATCGCTTGACGTTGACATTAACACATATGCAAATACAATATTGAAAGTGAAATTTAGGTCGACAATGATACCGACAAATTTGACTATTCTAGTTTCCACATAAGAGAATAACAAGTAGCACTCAATTGGAATTCAGCTGTCTCATTGAGCACGTATCTGTAAAAAAGTTTAAAATACACAAATACAATATTGAAAGCGGCAGTCATTATTTGTTACAGCAGACAAAGACTTAATTAACATCTTCTTTGACTTTATTTGATTTTGGTTTATTTTATATATCCTGGATATTCCTCAATGAAGAATACAATATATAAAAGTTAAATTATGAGAAATCAATGCCTATCCTCTGCTAATCTATTTCCAAAAATTGCGGGAATCCCATCTGATGGACTAAAAGTTATCTTCTTATAAATTAACATGTCAGCATGACCATATAAAGATGCAATTCTTTATTTCCTAATTTTAAAAGTTGAGAACTCTAAACTTTTTTTTATCCTTAATCATGTTTTGAGCAAGAGTGAGAGGTTTGAACGCGTTCACGTAAGTGGGAACAAAATTGAATTATCCTTAGGCTTAAAAAAAAAAAAAATTCATGTTGTAGAAGCCGTAACAATAAATTTTTGTTGTCCTTCTCAAGCTCTACAAGTTGTTACAAGGCATCATCAGCATGCATGTTTTTGAGTAGCATGTGCACCAGATAAATATCAATATCTAATCAGCAAATTATTTTTTGATAGCACCTTGGATCGGTATGATCTTTAACAAAAATGGGTCAATTGGGTAAGGGCTAGGGATGGCAATGGATTGGATCTGATCCAAGATCCACGTGATCCAAATCCAATTGGGTCGGATTTGGATCGGTTTAAAATGGATTTGGATCGGTTTAAAATGGATTTGGATATCGATGTGCGGATCTAAGACGGATCTGGAGCATATTTGGATCTATCTTAATATCTAAATCCATATCCATATCCACTCATCTTTTTATTTTATTTTATTTTAAAAATTTCTTAATAATTGTGGAATTCTCACAATAATAAATTTTATTCATAGCATATTAGTAGTATTTATCATGCATTTAAACTCTTAAAACTTAAAGGTTAGTTTTGTAAATTTAAAGGTCAGCTAGCCCCAAAGCATATACATGCAATATTTAAATTGCAAGCCAAGTAATATAACCTGGCAATTTATTTTATTATATTGACAAAATAATTTTTAAGGAATATAGTTATTCATATATTTAGTCAAATATGACCATAATAAAAATAATAAAGGACTGAATATAAATTATATTTAATTTATATGTCATTATCTAATGTTGTAGGAATGAGGGTAGGTGTATCGTTGATATGATAATGATGAATGAGACAATAAAATAGTATATTGATATTACTCCTGCAATTACTTCTGAATAATATTTTATTATCTTTCTTATTTGTTGTTTTGGTGTAAAAGTATAAACTATAATATTTATTATATTATTGAGAAAAATTATATAATTTATTTGTCAATACATTTTAGCCTTCAATTTTCAATCTAAAATTTATTAATTTTTTATTATTGAATTTTATAATTCATGACGGATCTAGAACATATATGGATCTTAATTTTTATTATGGATTTGGATATGGAGCGAAAAATATGGATTCATGACGGATCTAGAACATATATGGATCTTAATTTTTATTATGGATTTGGATATGGAGCAGAGTAGATCCAACCCATATCTGCCCCATTGCCATCTCTAGTAAGGGCTCATGCTCATCAGCTCGTGCACATGGGTGAATGGATATTAATTAAACAACAAATTAAAATTAAAACCACCAAGCCATTTCCAAAATGAGAACGCGAACATATTTTGTAATTGTATATCGATCCTCTGACTTAAAGTTGTCATATTTGTGTTTGCGTATTTTCAAAATAACCAATCATACAATACACGAATGATACAGATAAATAATGTGTGAAATTATACAATATTGGATTTTTGCATAACCACGTCGATGATAGAATCTAATCAAGTCCTGTTCCACTTTCCAATACCATATTAAAAAAGAACCGTGTTGTTGAGAATTGAATGTTTACAAATATGAACACCACAAAGGGCTTGGCCAATGAGCCAAAAGATAGTGAAATGGTGGATTTTTCAAAGAACCCAAAAGACAAACTGGTTGATTGATTTGTTTTTGAAATACCCAAGACGTCAACATATTATCAACTTGGCAGAATTTTTTTTTTTCTGCCAATATGGTTCATGGTTATGGTGACTTTCTCTATAAAAGGGCTGCTCAGAAGTGCTGTTGGTATCCCACTTTTCCATTTGCATTTTTCTCCCTGGCTAAATTCTTATCCTCCCTCAATACCCCTCCAATGGTTTCCGTCGTCTTGCTACTTCTTGGCCTGCTAGTGGCTACTCTAGACACTACAAGTATGTGTGTGTGTACATATATTTCTCAAGAAAAAGATATAAATCTCCCCGTTGTTCGTAAATTAATCATTTCCTCCATCTTTGAAAATCCATCAAACTTTCCATTCTCCACGGCGATGATCGACTAGTTTTCAAATAGGTTTCACTTATTGGCCACCTAACCTCGAATACTATAAGAGATATAGGGACTAAAAATTTGTGTTGGATTTTGTGCTCACCTGACTTTTTTTGTTTTAGAAAAAAAATATCAAAACCCCTTGCGGTTAAGAAATTTCTGTTAACTTTCAATTTTTGTATTTTTTACTATTTGATTCCTAGATTTTTATTGATAAATAGTGAGATTTAAGGTTTTACACCATCAAAAGTTAAATAGTAAAAAACACAAAACAAGTTAGAAGTTAACAGAAAATTTTAAAAGTTAAGGGTTTTAAACATGAGGTGTGAAATGATTAATTTACTAAATCCAACATTGCCGTTGTTCATTTTCCCTATCTATCTTTCTCCATGTATTGATATTATTCATAACTATAAGTTTTAATTTGTTGATTCTATATATGTCGTCACAGGTGCTCAAATAGGTGTTTGCTATGGAATGCTTGGTGACAACTTACCATCAAAACCAGATGTCATAGCTCTCTACAACCAAAACAACATCAGAAGAATGAGACTCTATGATCCAAACAAAGAAGTTCTAGAAGCTCTCCGTGGCTCCAACATTGAAGTTATGCTAGGCCTTCCCAACGATAAGCTCCAGATAATCGCTTCCAATCAAGCCGAAGCGAACACTTGGGTCCAAGACAACATCCAAAATTTTGTTAACAATGTCAAGTTCAAATACATCGCTGTAGGAAATGAAGCAAAACCAGGAGACAGCTTCGCTCAGTATCTTGTTCCCGCCATGAGAAACATACAAAATGCCATTAACAGAGCTAACCTTGGAAGCCAAATCAAAGTTTCCACTGCCATTGAATTCGGAGCTCTTGAAGTGTCCTCTCCACCGTCAGCAGGCTCCTTTAAACAAGCTTACAGACCAATTCTTGATCCCGTCATTACCTTCCTCAACGAAAACAAATCCCCGTTGCTTGTTAACTTGTACCCTTACTTCGCAATTGATGGCAACCGTCAAATATCTCTTGATTATGCACTGTTTCGGACCCAAGAACCGGTTGTTTCGGACCCTCCGTTGAGTTACCGGAATCTTTTTGATGCCCAGTTGGATGCTACTTATGCTGCGTTGGAGAAAGCCGGTGGGGGCTCGTTGGATATTGTGATATCGGAGAGTGGGTGGCCAACGGCGGGTGGTGACGGAGCGTTAACGAATGTTGATAATGCAAGGACTTATAATGATAACTTGATACAGCATGTGAAGCAAGGGTCACCAAAGAAACCTGGCAGGCCAATTGAGACTTACATTTTTGCTATGTTTGATGAGAACGATAAACAGGGAGCTGAGATTGAGAGGCATTGGGGACTTTTTGCTCCAGACAAACAGCCTAAATACCAAGTTAATTTTAATTAATTAACCTAATCAGAGCAGCTGCATGCAGCAGCAGATTTGAAGATATATTTGTGATGGAATAAATTATGGCACCATATGTACGTATTAGTAAATAAGAGTTTGTATCATCACCTTGCATCGGTGCATGAGGCCAAATTTCGTTATCAATAAAGTCATGGATTGCGGTATTTAGTTATATATCATATTCTCTTGCAATTTTTTGCTTAGCTTAATGAACATTAATGTAATTTTTCTTTGGCTATTATGCAATGTAAAAACGCGTCCTCATCATCACTCATGAACACTTGGGTAAACAATTACATTTCCGTTTTCTTCAAGGAAATTTGATTGGACCTTTTTATGTATATGGTCTCGTTAAAATAAAAAAGATCAAACTTGTATGGCTGCAATTTCTGCATACAAAATACCAAAGATCTTTTGGCATGATCCTGATGACTAATGCAATTTTAGTTTTTACACCTCATTTGTTAGGGTGCTAAAATCTCTTTGATAAATGCCCTTTATAATCCATCGATTAATAATGTATGTTGAAAGGTTTATGTAGAGCTCACCTTGGTTGCTCTTTCTTACAAGTTATCACCTCTATATATACCAAATTAACTTCAAGCAACGTGCAAGTAAATTTAGAAGATAAATTCCTCGTTTATGGCACTTGATTATTATTTTTTTTATGATATTCAAAATCTTTTATAAATAAATCTTTGAGCCCTAATAAGAGTGAAATTTATATTCTCTTAAAAGTTTTCATTACCTATTCTAAACTGCAGTAACTTAGTCAAGCAGCCTGTTGACTGAGTGAAATTTAGTTATTGCTTGACGTTGACATTAAGATTCATGTATGCAGAAGGTTGATGATGACACCTAACAATTCAAGCGTTCCATTTTCCACATAACATGATAACAAGTCGCTCTCAATTGGGCTTGGGCTGCCAAACTCTTGACAACTTCTTTGACTGCAATTGATTTTGGTCTATTTATATATCCCGGATATTCCTCAATGAAAAATAATATTATGAAGAATGAACGTTTATCCTCTGCAAATCTGTCTGGAAATTGCAAGAATCCCATCAACGGGCTAAAAGTATAATTTCTTCTTACGAATTAACATGTTATGATGGCCATTACATTGTGCGGTGCAATTATTGTCCTAGATATAACTGTTGAGAACTTTAAACCTTTATTTTGATTCATTAATCATGTCAACATGCATGTTTTGTGTAGCGTATCATAAAGTAGAATTTATACCACCATATAAAGAAATCAATGAGTAAATAATGTGATGAATGTTTTTTCAATCCTTACACTTTGAGTTAATTAGCGTTGATTTCCTAAATTTTTAAAAAGTGTCCAAAAAGGTCCATACCGTTAGTACTAGCTAATAGATTTAACTTTTCAGGGAATTTTTATTTGTTGTTTGATATAACTTTAAAATTCCAACAGTGATGCCATCTCTTTAACTATCGTCAAATTCTTATGAGAGTTCATTTACTTTCAACTTCAAACTCTCATCCTTTCATGTCTCCTTGTCAAATCAAAGAGCAATATTTGAAAAAAAATGTAATTTTATATTTTATTATATTTCATTAATTAATCTAAACATGTATAATATAGATAGAGTAGAAGCCATCAGGTTCCATTTCGAATACTAGTTAGAATTTTAGAAATTGAACATTTAATTAGAATAATTTTTGGGTAAGCCTTTGAATTATAATTTTTGGTGTTATATGTTTGTTATATTAATTTGAATTGTCTTCAAGTTGGTTCATTCTATGATGTCAGTGATATCAATCATAGTATCAATACCTTATTTAAGCATAGATCATGTAAATGAAACATACGATATCTAAACTTAACACAAAACTTGTAAATTAACATTATGTGTAAAATAAATTAAACATAAATTATGTAAATGGAAGATAAAACAAGTAAATTAATAATAAGAGTGGTAAATTGGTGTATTAATAATAAATAAAATAAAAATTTACAAATATAATATAAAACTTGTTAATCAACAATAAGTTTCAAATAAAACATAAATTAAGTAAACAAAAATAAGATTTGTAAATGCAAGGTAAAACAACTAAATTCACATAAAAATGGTAAATTAGTGTGCTATTAATTAGTTAACAAAATAAAAACTTAAAAATAAAACATAAAATTTGTAAATCAACATTAACTATAAAATAAAACACAAATTATGTAAAGAAAACACAATACTTGTAAATAGAGGGTAAAACAAGTACATTAACATATAAGTGGTAAATTGGGATATTATTGGTAGACCAAAGAAAAACTTACAAATGTAACATAAAACTTGTAAATCAATATTGAGTGTCAAATAAAACATAAATTGTGTAAATGGAGTTTAAGACTTGTAAATGAAATGTAAAAGAAAAAAATTAACATAGGAATGGTAAGTTAGTGTATTATTGATAAACAAAATAAAAACTTACAAATATAACATAAAACTTGTAAATCAACAACAAGTGTAAAATGAAACATCAGTTAAGTAAATGGAACATAAGACTTGTAAATAAAAGATAAAATAAGTAAATTAATACAAGAGTGGTAAATTGGAATATTATTGGTAAACAAAACAAAAACTTACCAATATAATATTAAACTTATAAATCAATAATAAGTGTAAAATAAAAATAAATTATGTAAATGAAACATAAGACTTGTAAATAGAAGGTAAAATAAGTAAATTAATATAAGAATTATAAAAAAAATTACAAATGTAAAATAAGGACTCATTATAATAATGATTATCTTATATATTTATTGATTTTTTTTCTAAATTGAATAATGACAATTTTCGTTTTATATAATAAATATGATGATATACGTGAAATTTTATTAAGGATAAAACTTATTTTCAAAATCATATTTTAAAAAACTATACTTTTATGTTTTTCAAAGCTATTTGTAAGATAAAGTTATATTGCATCTTTTTTAATCTCCTCGACAGCAATTGCAAATGTTTTTTTTTAAGTACAAGTAAGAAGCAAAGTTTAAACTTTATGAAGTATGTATAAAACAGAAAATTAGATCTAATTTGATTGATATATCATTTATGTTTAGTAATATAAGAATATATTTTTATTTTGTTTTGACTTGATCCAAATCAAGAAAAATAATTTTGCTTAATTAACTTGTGTAGTGAACAATACTACAATAGAAAATGAAAAAGAAATTATGAATGTCCTAGAATGAATATAGAATTTATGGTTAAACTAGTTCAATAAAACTTATTCCAATTTTTTTCAATGCAATTATTTTTTTTTAATTGATGAGTGAATTTTTTCTTTGCTTAATTAAATAAAATATTTTTAAAATGAAAGTTTAATATTGATTTACAAGTTTTATGTTATTTTTACAAATATTTATTTTTTTACAAATTTAAAACACCAATTTACCACTCTTATATTAACTTATTTGTTTTATCTTCCATTTATTAGTTTTATATGAAATTTACAAAATTTATGTTTATCACGACATTGATGTTGTAATTTTAATCACGACATCAAGATTTTTTCTTTAAAATTTTTTTATGATATTTGTTTGATTTTTTCTAAATTATTAATAGCGTATTATTGAAATTTCAGTGCTTTGATGCTTATGGCGGATGACCTACTGTATATTGTTAAAAGTTAATTCTTTCTCTTTTTTCACACTACACACTTGTAGACTTTATGATATTCATAAAAGTTATGATAATTGAAAATAATTTCTTGACTCTTGTCAAGTTAATTATTATTTATAGTTTCATTAATTTTTTTAATAAAGTAAAAAATAATTCTTTAATTTATTATAACTATAGGATACAATGTCAACAACTAGTCAGTTAAGCTAAGAAAAATTTTACTTTCAATTTTTAAGAAAATAGGCAATGGTCAGCCATTAGCGTCTCAAATTGATGCTCTTCCAATAAGTAACATCCTTCTAAGTCTCAAAGGGTTGAAGTTAAAATTAAAGAAACTAGAATACTTATAACGAACATGATCGTAGATTACATTGTCGAATAAGGACTTACCCTATTAATCAACGTGATCAAGTTCAAAGGGTGCACATTAAAATAGGACCACGTTAGCCTAAACTACGGGATTTTCCACTAATTGATGATGACATACAAGAACATAGATATCAATATTCTTGGTGATGTAATATGAACTTAATCTCAAATGACTGACATGTCATTTTGAGGGTTCATGATCGTGTGACGGGTTGTTGCTGGAGCTGCAAAGCAAAACTGACATTGTTGAATATGTCATTTGAAGCTCTTATGTAAGTCACATGTTTAGCACGACACATGGAAAAACCAAGCCGATCTAAACAACAAAATTTTGTGCCGTTTTAATCAATATTAAGTTAGTGTATGTTAGGCATGTGATGAAGTTGTTAAGTCAATTGATTTTGGTAGGAAATCCAGCTAATGTGTAATAAAACCAGAAACTAAGTATATAAGTTGCTTCTGGCTTGTTCTTTGCATCATTCAATTAAGAGATCAGAGTGAATTAAGAAGAGAGAGAGTTTGTTCTTGCATTCTTTGTAATCTCTGTGTAGTTTTTGTAACCTTTTGAATTTAATGTAGTAAAAGCTTGTGGTTGGGTTTCTCAATGGATGTAGGCACTTGAAACAAGTGTTGAACTGCTTAACTCTTGTGTGTGTTTTGTGTTTCTTTGTTTATGATTTTAATCAAGTATTGAGTTTGTGAGTTTCTTGGATTTATAGTTTTGTATATTGAGTGTGAAATTAGCTTTGGGGGTGGATTTGATCCAATTCATAAGGGTCAAATTCTTAACAAATTGGTATTAGAGCCTTTGATTTTACTTTAAAATTCAATAAATGGCAACCAAGGTAGATGTGGAAAAGTTTGCAGGTCAAATGATTTCAACATGTAGAAGATCAAGATGAAGGCTCTTTTAATTACTCAAGGTCTAGAGATACCATGAACCAACTACCAAGGCTGAAGGAAAATAGGCTTCATCCTCAAAGACACTAGAGCAGCCAGTTGAGATTGATAAAATGGCAAGAATAGAAGAAAATAAGAGAAGTTACTAAAGAAAAGTCTGTTGCTAAGCTCTGGACAAAACTAGAGAACCTTTACACAACAAATCTCTTATTAATCGGCCTACACCAAGAAGAAAATGTTTTCTTTGAAGATGGTTGAAAGGTCATCCCTTGATGATCATATTGATGAATTTAATAAGGTCTGTGATGACCTGAACACAGTTGATGAAGGGTTTAGTGATAAGAGTCTTATTCATCAGCTCTTTACCAAAATTATATGGGCATTTTGTAGATGCTTTCTGTATAGTAGGCAAACTCTTTTCTTGCAAAAGGTTAAGTAAGCCCTTAGAACTAAGAAGCTGAAAGACAAACAAGAGAGCTCTGAGAATCCAATGAAGGATTAATGGCAAGGGGCAAACCTAAGAAGAGGAAAAACAAAGGAAATAAACAATGAAGATCAAAGTCAAGACAAAAGTACTTATAATATTTTCATTGCCATAAGGAGGGCATTTTAAAGAGATTGCCCTGAGAGAAAGACCAAGGTTAAAGACTCAAAGGATAAGACTGGAGATATAGCCTCATATAAAAAGTTAGTTTTGAAGCTACTGGAGTACTCATTGCCTCAAAAGAAAAGTATCAAGGTCAATAGGTTCTTGACTTAGGCTTTACCTTTCACACGTGTCCAAATAGAAGCTATTTTAATTCATATCAATAGCGTGATGGTTGTAAAATGTTAATAGGAAAGAACTCAAAATGTAAGGTAATTGATATCGGAATTGTTTACCTTAAGAAGTTTGATGGTGTGATTAGAGAACTAACACAAATTAGGCATGTTCCTGAACTAAAAAAGGAACTTAATCTATATTGGCATGCTAGATCAAACAGAGTGTGCAGTTAAGGATGAAAGAGGTTTTTATAGGATTATTAAATTTAAAGGCTCAATTGTGATCATGAAAAGTACAAAAGTTAATGGTTTGTAAATGTAAAATGGATAAATAACTATGAGGAAGGTAAGCTTAACTGACAGTAGAGAGAATATATATAAGTTGTGGCATTTGAGGTTGGGGCATATGAGTGAAAGAGGCTTACAAGAGCTTCAAAAGTAGGGAGTGTTTGGAAATGATAGGATAAGTTCTTTGAGATTCTATGAAGACTGTATTCTAGGCAAGACTTCTAGGTTAAAGTTTGAAACTATAGTTAATACTACCAAAGATAAATTAAGATATACACACTTTAATTTGTGGGGGCCTACACATGTTACCTATCTAGGTAGTTATAAGTATTTTGTGTCTTTTATTGACGATTACTCTAGGATGGTTTAGGTTTATGTTCTTAAGAATGAGGACGAGGTTCTTGAAAGGTTTAAATGATGGAAAATCTTGGTTGAAAATTAGCCAAATTTGAAGGTGAAAGCACTAATAACAAACAATGGTTTGTAGTTTTATGACAAGTTGTTTGAAGATTACTGTGAAAAGAATGTCATTTTAAGGCATAAGACAATGAAAAATACACCTCAACAAAATGCACTTGCTGAGAGGATGAATAGACCATTGATGGACAAAGTGATATGTATGCTAATAAGCTCAATGTTGCAAAAAATTCTTTAGGCAGAAGCTTTGAACACTGCTTGCTACCTGGTAAATAGAAGCCCATCAAAAGCTATGAGTTATAAAACACTAGTGGATTTGTGGTCAGGGAAACATGCTAATTATTGTAAACTTAGAATTTTTGGTTGTTTGGCATATGCACATGCTAAAAAGGGTATGTTAGAATCACGAGCATTGAACTATAGATTTTTAGATTATCCTGATGGTGTTAAACACTATGGGTTATGGTGTGTTGAATTCAAATACCTTATTACATAATCAACGGGGTTATAAACTTTAATAAAGCTGAATTTTTGAACCAACCAAGAAACTCTATAAGTGAAGTACAAAAAACTGAAAAGGAACTTGAGACAATTTAGATTGAGGTGGAGCCTTAGAGACAAAGAAAGGTTGAACTATATGTTAATGAAAAAAAAAGAAAGTGTTACCGATGAACTTGAGGCTGAACAAGAAGCTGAGACAACAGAAAGTGATAGTGACACCTATTAGTTGGTGAGAGATAGAAAAAGAAGAGCTATTAGACTCCTAAGGATATATGCAGAGGCAGATATGACTCCATATGCACTGACAGCTGCACAAGAGATTAATGATGATGAACTAAGGACTTATTAAGAAGCAATTACAAGTAAGAATAAGCTATATTAGCAAAAAAAAAATAGATGAAGAAATAACATCCCTTATTAAGAATGAAATTTAGAAATTGATTGAAAAACCAGAAAAGTAGAAAACAACAAGCTGGAAATGGATTTTCTAAATAAAAGAAGGGATGCCTGGTGCTGAACCAAGAATGTTTAAAGCTAGATTGATGGCAAGATGTTTTACACAAAGCGAAGAAATTGACTTTAATGAAGTTTTTTTTTCCACTAGTAAGGCATGCTTTCATCTGAATCATCCTTGCATTTATTGTAGTTCAAGACATGTACCTTGAACAAATGGATGTTAAATCAACTTTTCTGCATGGTGAAATGTAAAAAGAAATTATATTGCAATAACTTGAAGGGCATGTGATACCTGGAAAAGACGATTATATATGTTTGCTTAGAATGACTTTGTATGGTTTATAACAATCACCTAGGCAATGGTTTCTAAGATTTGACAGTTTCATGATAAAACATGCTTGTAACAAGTTTAGTTATGATTGTTGTATGTACTTGAAAAAGGTAAGTGAATGGGAGATGATATATCTCTTTTTATATATTGATGATATGTTGATTGCATATGATGACCGAGAAAAAATTGAACATTTAAAGGGTCTTTTGAGCAGTAAGTTTGAAATGAAGGACCTTTGAGGTGCAAAGAAGATTCTAGGAATAGAAATAATTAGAGATAAAATAAGAATGAGGAAGATTATATTTTTAACTCAAAGGAACTATATTAAAAAGGTTTTGATTGGCTTTGGTATGCATTATTTCAAACCAATTCAAACACCATTTGCAAATTACTTTAAGTTGTCTTCTATATAGTGTCCTTAGAATGATGCAACACAACAAAAAATGACGTAACTCCCTTATTCAAATGTTGTTGGCCTTATATATGCTATGATGCTTATAGACCAGACATCTTACATGCTGTGAGTGTGGTAAACAGATTCATGACAAATCCTGGTATTGATCATTATTGCAGTTTAGTAGATAATGAGATACATGAAGGGCACTTTGGGTTGTAGTTGGTTTATGGTGGGTCAAATAAAGAAGATCATGCATTGTTGGCTATGTGGATTCTGATTGTAGGGATCTTGATAAAAAAAAAAAAAGGTCTCCAATAGGGTATTTGTTCATTTTAGAGGGATGTACTATTAATTAGAAAACAACATTATAGAGTGTTGTTGCTTTTTTCACAATGAAACTGAATATACAGGGGCTGTAGCAGCTATTCAGGAAGTCATTTGGTTCAGAGGAATGATTAATAAATTGGGATTAGAACAGAGGTCAGTAGTAGTGTATTATGATAGCCAAAGCGCAATACATCTTAGAAAGAATTAGACACATGTGAAAACACTAAACATATTAATGTGAAGCTGCAATTTACAAAACGCAGACTCAGAAAAGGTTGTGAAACTACTGAAGATACACATAGAGGAGAATACATCTGACATGCTAACCAAAGTTACTATTTGCCAAGTTTAATCTATGCATGAACTTAGTAGGAATTTGCAGGTTCTAAGAAACTATAGATGAAGAAGAAGAAAACTTCCAGGAGCAACTGGAGTATTGAGTTCAAGGTGGAGATTGATGTAATATGAACTCAATATCAAATGACTGACATGTCATTTCAAGGGTTCATGCTTGTGTGGCGTGTCATTGCTTTAGCTATAGAGCAAAACCGACATTGTTGAATGTGTCGTTTGAAGCTCTTAAGTAAGTCACATGTTGAGCATAAGACATAAAGCAAAACCAAGCTGATCTAGATGACAAAATTTTGTGTCACTTTGAACAGTATTAAGTTGCCATGTGTTAGGCATGTGATGAAGCTTTTAAATTAATTAATTTTGGCATGAAATCCAATTAATGTGCAATAAACTAAGAAATAGATATACAAAATGTTTTTGTTGTGTTCTTTGCATCATTTGAAATACTAATTATGCAACCCAAGAGGGGGGTGAATTGAGTTCTTAAAATTTAAGCTACGCAAACTATATAACAATTTAATTTAATGCCTCAATGAAATCAAAAATAATAAATTTAACAATGCTAAAAATAAAAGAGTAAGGGAAGAGAGCAGAAACAAAAAGATTTTTACGTGGTTCAGCAATCTCCGCCTACGTCCACGCCACCAAGCAAATCAAGCTTGAGAATTTCACTATCCAAGCCTCTTAAGGCTTTAAGTTCTTACAATTGACTTCTAAAGTGTCATTAGACCTTTACAACAAGAGATTATCCTCAATCTCTTAACCCAAGTATTTTTGACACTCAAGCTCTCACAAATTTGATAAAGAAATGAAAAGTACAACAAATAACTCTCTTTTAGAGTGGATATACAAATGACAGCACAATGGAGATTTAATATATGATAATTTGCAAAATGAAAACTCAAAATATGATGTATGCTCTTGTTATTTCTTCCAAAAGTCACAAAATTTGAATTGTAAGAACTTGAAGCCTTAAAAGGCTTGTTCTTTCTTCCAAAAGTCACAAAATTTGAATTGAATTTGAGTTTACATAGTTTGGACATAAACACTAGCCGTTATGAACCAAAAAAAAAAAAACGGTTAGCCTCTTAATTAACAGGATTACCACTTAGTACAATGTAAGTTACTGTTGCAAATTTTGGCTTTGAAAATTTGAAAGTTTGCCTCAGGCGGTTGGTGGCTAGCCTCTAACTCTATGTCTTCCCACCATATTTTTTATATTTACTTTTTGGCCCCAATACTTTTCATAGTTAAACTATTGTTTGAAAGTTTTATAACTTATAATATAGTCGAAAATTTTTATATTTTTTCAAATAGGTCTAAATCCAGAATTTCTAAATAATGCTAGTTATTCCCAAAACTTTATGAAATTATGATATGGCCTACAATTTTCTAATATGTATTCTCAAAACTTTCTAAACTTATGATATGGCCAAAACTTTATAATACGTTTCAAAGCGATTCTTTTCATAATGTTTGTTGATTTTAAAACTTTTTCAATTTAATCCAAAATTTGAAAAACTCTCAAATTCACAAAATACTTGTCTTATAAATATAAAACCTTTTGGTTTATGAAAAGTGATGATTTATTAAACAAAAACTTGAGCTTTTCAAATGCTAAACCATGCATATATTAAATCATATCGGCTTTACAAGAATTTGTCGCAATAATGACTCCGTTGAGCTAAACTTTGTTCTTGATCAAGCCATTGTTCGTTGAGTGTCTTGAACTTTATTTCACTTGATTCACTTGCATAAATATTATCCTTTAAGAACTAGTGAAAATGTGAAATATAAGATTTGTCATGTCACTTAAGACACATGTTTGTTATCATCAAAATTACAATATGTGTAGCTTTTTAGGCTAACATAATTTAATCAAGAGATCAGAGTGAAATAAGAAGAGAGAGAGTTTGTTCTTGCATTCTTTGTAATCTCTGATAGTCTTTGTAACCTTTTGAATTCAATATAGTGAAAGCTTGTGGTTGGTTTTCTTAGTGGATGTAGGCACTTAAAACAAGTGCTGAACCACTTAAATCTTGTGTGTGTTTTGTGTTTCTTTGTTTCTAACCTTGATCGAGTGTTGAGTTTTTGAGTTTCTTGGATTTATAATATTGTATTTTGAGTGTGAAATTAGTCTTAGGGGTGGATTTGATCCAGTTCATAAGGATTAAATTATTAGCACTTGGTTTAGAAAGTTTCTATGGCTTGAGTACTATGAGGTAAAAGATAAAGCATTTTGTTCTCCATGCCTTCCTTTTAATGAAGTTCTATTGCAATGTCTAGACTTTATTATTAAGGAGTTTTCAAGTTTGAAAGAAACTCAAATGTGGAAAAAAAATACCTTTTTAAAGCATGAAGGGGGTTTATTTTCACATCATAATAATGCTATTCAAAGTTGGGGTTGACTAAAGAATCCTACTCAACACATAAACAGACTAATGAATGCTCAAATGGTTAGCAAAGCAAGCTAAGATTAAATACCCCAATTATTGTTGTCAAATGGTTAGCAAAGCAGTCTTGTACTTTTAAAGTGCATTTTGAATTAGCTAATTTAAAAAATCGAGGAAATTTCGTAAAGATGATAAAGCTTTCGACAAGATATAGTAAAGAAATTATTAAAGTTGTCTTACAAAATTCTCCATTATATGCTAAGTGTACAACATCTAATATTTAAAAGAAGCATATAAATATTCTTGCAAACAAAGTGCAAAAAAGGATTAGTGAGGAAGTTTGAGATGATACGTTTGGTATTTTTATAGATGAAGCTCTTGATGAATATGATAAAGAGATGAATCTGATATCTCTTGTTGCTCTTTATTATCACTTGTTTCCTCATCATTGTCATCTCATGTTGCTATCATTGCCTTCTTCTAGAGCTTTTTGAGAAGATGATACTCCATTGTATGTGTCCAGGCTTCTTGCACTCATAACAAGTGATTTACTTATTCTTCTCCATTTGGTCTTTATAGTTTCTGAATATTTTCTGCTCACTAGTTTTCTTGAAGAATTTTCTGAATCTTCTGGCCATCATAGCCATAGCTTTATCATCAAGCTCGCTTTCATCATCACTAGCATGCTTTGATGCTTTAAGTGTAATGCTTTTTTTTTTTCACATAGCCTTTTTCTTTTGCCAAACCTTCCTCTTACAAAATAAGAGAACCAATCAAATCATCAATAAGTAAGGTGTTTAAATCCTTAGTTTCCTCTATAGCAATTCTTTTAGGTCTCCATTCAGTTGGTAAGGATCTAATGATCTTCTTAACCTTTTCACTATTTAAAAAGGTTTTTCCTAAGCCTCCTAGAGTGTTTACTATATCCGTAAATCTAGTATACATAGAATGAACACTCTCATTTTGTTTCATTTGGAACAACTTATATTGTTTAGTATATCTAGTAATTTTAGACTCTTTTACTTGGTTTGTACCCTCATAGACAACTTCAAGTTTATTCCAAATTTCATGAGCATTTTCTCAATTGGAAACTCTATAAAATTCTTTCTTATCTAAAGCACAAAATAGGGCATTCATAACTTTGGAATTTAAAGACATCTTTTTCATTTTTAGTTTACTCTATTGACTAGAAGGTTTTGGAATTTCTTCTTATTCTTCATTTTTTGTAGTCGGCATGAAAGGACCATCATTGACGATTTTCCAAATCTTATAATCTAAAGGTTGCAAATAAATTCTCATCTTATCCTTCTAATAAGGGTAGTCAATTCCCACCGTTTTGACTTGTCCAAATGACTATTATACTGAGATTTTAAATAGTCGGTTAACCATTTGAAGTTATCGGTTAGCCGTTTATTTCCAGAAACCTGCAAAATAATCTTGGCTAACCATTTGTGCTAAATGGTTCAAGGTTACAATCCATTGCTCACTGGAATTTATTGGTTAGCCGTTTTTAGTAAACAGTTCACTGTTATTTTCCAAAATCAACATTAAACAACTCTTTGTAGAAAGTGATTTTCCGAGTAAAATTAACAGTTATTCATTTATTATCAGATTATTAAACTTGTCTAAAATATTATACGACTTTAAGAGTTTGTTTAATTATTAATAGCTCTAACATTTTTAATAAAAAATATATAAGGTTTGTTATTGTTGAGTGTTAGAAAATGTATATTTATGAAGGAGAAAATTGTCATTTTATACTACAAATTTTACTAACACCTTTACTTTTATGAATTTAACCTTCTTTTGATTTAATTCCGTGCGTTTTATTTTAATTAAGTATTTTATGTATTTTAGGGGCATTATAGTCATTTCACAATAAAGGAGAGATCAGACGGCAAAACGGA
>MKYO02016677.1:534489-575410 GCA_002013955.2 Citrus medica
CTTGTCTAGATACCGCCTTGGTTACACCGGCTCTCTAGTATAAGGTTATTATTATTTGGCACGATAAGCCCTTAGCACCATATTGATTAGAGCGTGGTTCATGAGGTGTGGATTCCCCCCTCATGATTTAATTGGCATTAATAAGGATTATTTAGCCCATGATGCATGTTGATACGGATCCAGATACCCAAGTACGTCATTTCAATAGATTTCGCTTCAATTTATTCTCGCCATTGCAATTCCAATTTTAGGATAATTTAAATCATTTCCACCACAAATCCAATCACTCATTTACAAAATTAATTCTACACACAATTAAAATCAACCTCCTCGTGGGATCGACACTCTTCACCATTGATCTATACTACAATAGATTTGTGTGCTTGCGAGTTCATTAAAATTTGCACAACAGTTATCATCAAAATCAATACGATAAGATCATTTATGTAAACAATTAATATATTACATTTGGGTATTGTTATTAATTTGATTTATTTAATGATCTAAATATTAAGTTAGTGAAGTTGAATAATAGATTCATTAAACAGATAATGGAACTTCTCAGTCTTCGTTCAGCTTTAAGTCATGTTGATGCATTTAAATCATTTAAAATTGAAGATATTTGTAGTCTTTTTCAAAGTTACCCTTTAGAATTTCACTTAGATTGAGCTACAAGCATTGGGAAGACAATCAGAATTCATTAAGACTGTGTACCTCCTCTTCAAGTGTTTCAAAATATTTCTTCCATTTTTTAATTAAGACAAAGATTAGTTGAGACTAAAAGTCATAAAGCTTTACTTCTAAATAGTAGATTGATTCGTTTGATATTAACACTGTTAAGAAAAATATTCCATGTGGACTAAGTATTGAACTTGGGGTATGTCTACAAGACTTCGACAATCCTCAACTCATGAGCTAGCTTTTAGGTTGAGTTAGGCCCATATGCTACCATATAGTATTAGAGCTAGACTCATGCATGAGTGAATCCATATTACCTTACCATATGACAAGGAATGATCAAAAGATCAACCTGCATGTGACGGGGGTGTTGGGAAAAATATCCCACAAGGATTAAGTATTGAAATTAGGTCAAGTATATAAGACTTTTGACAACTCTCTATCTTGACCAGCTTTTAGGTTGAGTTAGGCCCATAGGTTTCCATAAATACTTCTTGTTTCGACAACAACAACACAGAGAACGTTTCTTTTATGGAACTTATTAAGATAACATATCGAAATAAATTGGAGAATTAATTTCTTTAAGATTGCATGATTGTCTATATTGCAAGAGAAATTATTGATAGTATTGACCTAGATTTGATAATAGATGCATTTTTTTATGCATGCATCTTCAATAATTTAATTTGCGTAGAATACACATTTCTAGGAATAAGACTTATCTTGTCTTTTAATAGGTATATCTTTAATTTCTTATTAATAAATTTTCTCTACAATAGAAAAACATTTAATTAGAAAAAAATCTAGCCCATCTCATAAGATACTGCTATCTTCACCATTGGGAATCGAAATGGGAAATCAGAATTATTAATTGTGTTTACTTACTAAAAACATAAATAGATTTTGAATGGGATTAACATATTCGGGAATGGAAATTCCATTCCTATTTCCATGGGGAAAGTGAGAATGAAAATGGGTACTAGGAATAGAGAATGAATTGACATTGTTAACTTTAAAGAAAATCAAAATTTCTTTTTTGCCCCATTTAAAAAAATAATAATATAATTATTGCGGGGTGTATCCATTATTATTGTTGTTGTTGTTGTCGTCGTCGTCATGACCATCATCCATCATCATCGTCGTCGTCGTCATCAGTACCACTACTACTTCTTGTACCTAAAAAAGGATCGATTAATTAAATTATGAAATATGTAGTAGTGAAGTGCGTTCTCAGTTTGGAAGTGCCTTGGTGGCTTTAATATATTAATTTGTTGTTTAATTAATTGGCCATTCAAGCATGTGTATGAGCATGAGTCCTTACCTTATTGATTTGTTTTAGGATTAAGATGATTCTATCGATCAAAGGTACTATGAAATGTATTTCCTTTTTGGATTCGACATATACTACAGTAATTAAAGTAATTAGAATAGGTTGGAATCGAAATGATTAGAATCATAATAAGTTGTTCAATAGAGCTGCATGAACTGAAATCAAAATGAACTTTATTCCTGTAATGTGTTTATTTTGTCTTGTAATCAAGATAGATTGTTTCAAGTTACTAAAATGCCCTTAGTTAAAATTACGTCTTTGTTTCATAAGTAAATGATATGTATCAATAATTTTAAAATGAAATATATGCACCAAATACTTCGAAATAAATGAAATATATGTCATTCTAACAATATTTAATAAATTTCGTTAATATTGCTGCACCAAATATTTAGAAATAAAAATATTGGGTATAGTGCTTTCCATTATCTAAGTTTTTGTTACTGATACTCCCAATTCTATAATAATTTACACAATATATTGGGTTAATTTCTAGTTACCTCCTAGTGATTTGATAATCTTTAAATTGCCCCTTTTACTATTAAAAACATCAATTTAACCCCCAAAACTCGTTATCTATCCGTTAATTTAAATGGCGTAAAGGGTAAGATAGTACTTATATAAATCCGTAATGACTGTTAAGCACAAGGACACGTGACACATATGCAGGAAACATCAAATTAGTTAGTTTTTTTAACCTAACCCTGTGTTACTGTGCGGTGTAAATGTTAAAAAAAAATCAAAATTCAGAATTAAAAGGAAACAAAAAGCAGAAAAATTAATGGTGTGATATAAAAAATGAAAGTTTTGCTTTCGCGCCAATGTAAGGCGAAGCGTCTGTGCATACGGTCTTAAGTTGCAAGACTTTACTCATGCCAAAAAATATAAAAGCATTGGACAAACTATAAGGACGAAATTTGAAGGAGCAAAATGAACTGAGGCAGTAGTAATGGGAAATCTGAGTCTGAACAACCTCGTCTGATAACTGAGGTGAGAAAAAATGATTTTTTTTATCATTTTACTGTTATTTTTTGTTTTGGACTGTATGTCGGTACTTATGTCATTTCTTAGCGTGATAATGATAGGTTAATGACATTGTATGAGGGTGTTAATCATTGATTTTGAAGCATAATTGGAAACCCTAGATTTTTATAAATTTGGAGATTTTTGTTTGTAGTAAAAAACATAGGAATTTTTTCCTTGTTCCTACACTCAAAAAATTGAAAAACACATATGGAAACCAAGATTTCTGTTATTTTTGTTGGTTTTGATGAGCATTGTAGGTTACTGGTAACATTGTCCTTATTGTTGACTAATCTTTCCACAATTGTAATGAATGATTTACGTAATGAGGTTGTATATGACTGGCAGTTGTATATGTGTGGATTGTGGATTTGAAGCTTGTTTGTGTATTGTGATATATAAGAAAAAGAATTTAAAGTGTCAGCTTTTGTAAACTTTATGGGGTTTAAAGTGGGATCTTGACCTTATAGATCATGATTATCTAAGTAGAGTTTGATCAATGGGACAATGAGACAAGCTTTCGGGAGAACCAACTGGCCCCGTGAAAGGTTTATGCTTGAAGTTACATTGCCCTGGAATAGAAAAAAAAAAGGCAATAGAGAATGATAATGAAATATATCAGCTATGGCAGTTGTTTAACGAGAAGAAGTACACATAGATTAACTTCTACATGGAAGTGCTACCGTTGAATGTAATGTATGTGGGTCAAAAGAGATTATTCGATGATAATATTCAGACTATTGCCGTAGAAGCACCACAATCTACTGAAGCACTACGGCACTACCTCGTAAAACCAGTAGTAGAAATATGAAAAGTGTTCCTAGGAAGAGAATAAGTGGCAATAGACCTACCCCTGGCCCTAGATCTGATCGTGTTAGTCCATCAACCCCCACTCTTGAACCTATAAATCAAAAGACAACATCTGCTCTTGAGTCAATACATTAATCTGAACCAGCACCTGAGTCAATGCATCAATCTGAACCAGCACCTAAGTCAATGTATCATTCTAAACCAGCACCTAAGTCAATGCATCAATCTAAAATAGCACATGAACATGAAGGTGAAGAACATCTGCCAGATGACAATATATTAACCATAGAACATGGTCTTCAGAAGATTATGACACTAACGAAATTGAATCTACAACAAGATCAGCTAACAACAGAGTTTGGCAGTGAATTTAATGAGACACAACTAGATTATGACCAAACTTCATTGCCAACTCCAACAATTAACCCAAAAATTGACCAAACATCAGTACATGAAACTACTCATACATCTGAACCAAGAAAAGATAATAATGCGATCGATGATTTGAATAATGATCTGTTGGGGGATGAAAATGATGATGATGACCTTGGGTTGGGTGTGAACAGTAAATATTCATCATTGTCTAAAATTTTTGAAGATAGTGATTCACAAAGTGGTGAATCCACCTCAAAGCCTGCCACAGTACCAGCACCTCCTGGCACATCAACATCTTTCCAACCAATGGCTGAACCTGTGCAGTTAACACCACTAGAATAAACATCACCAACTCCTAATCAGGGACCTGCATTAAATTCTGAATTCTCATTTCAAGTTGACCAAGTTGAACCATCTGAGACAACTATATAGTAGTCAAATGTAGTAAATAAGAAAAGTGGTAAAGTGTAGCCATCTCATTTGCGTGCCAACAAAAGAAAAAATGCTTCTATCTAGATAAGGGCTTCTTATGGGATTGCACAGCGAAGACAGAAGAAACAACATGCTCCTGTTAAGCCTTCGAAGAGAAGTGGAAAGAAAAGAAAATTAAATTTTGTAGACAATGAGTTTGTTCAGACCAAGCCTAAGCCAAGAAAGACAATGCGAACTAGAAGTTCATCATGCCCTTCAACATAGACAACAATGGATAATATGCTTCATTCTCATGCTGAAGACGAGTTTTATTTATGGTCTGATTCAGATAACTATGGCAATAATGAAGAAACAAGACACAAAAGCAGTGGTAAATTTGATGATGATGTGGCAATGATAACGATGATGGCTTGTTAGAGGGTTATGAAAGTGATAATGTTGATTTTAGTCCAATGCAATCATCAAATGATAAGCATCCATTCCATGCAATGTCTCGCTATTGGAGGCTCAAATGTTTGAGGACGGTATAGATCCAGTGGAGTTTAGAGTTGGAATGATTTTTAAAAACATGAAGTCTTTTGCACGGGCTGTTCAAGATTTTTGTATTTAAGAAGGTTTTGGAGGTAGAAGAGTGAAATTTCAGAGAATAAGGATACTATGTTGTTTTGAATCCATGTGTCCTTTCAAGGTATATGCTTCATTGCAGAGACATGGTGAATGCTTCCAAATCAAAAGTTTTTATAATATCCATACATGTCAGGGGATTGTGAAAAATCCAGAGGCAACAGCTGATTGGATTGTGAGGATGTACCATAAGAAAATCACTATTGATCCTTCAATTTCTATAGAAAATATGGTCATTGACATCAAACAAATGTATGGAGTTAAGGTCAGTCCAAGTGGTGGAGACCATGTTCAGACCTTTAAGGACCTTTGGGGCTATGCTCACATCATAAAACAACATATGCCAGATGCACTAACAATGCTTAAAGTTACAAAATCAGGCACCCTACAAGGAAGTGTAGGTTCCAAAGGTTCGTTATTAGTTTCCCAGGGCTTAGAGATGGTTTCAAGGCGGGTTTTATTGGTCTTAATGGCTGTCATTTGAAAGGACCATTTGAGGGTGTCCTATTAACAATAGTTACGCTTAATGCAAACCAAGGGATATTTTCATTGGCAGTATGCGTATGTGAATTTGAGAACATTGATAGTTAGACATGGTTTCTGGGGCATTTGAAGGAGTACTTGGCTGGTTTAAGGGAGTTAACCTTCATGACATATAGACAAAAAGGTGTATTGAATACCTTAAATTTAAAGTTCTACATATCACACAATAGGTGTGTTCAATCTTTAAAAAGTAAATTTTTGCCATTTTTATTTATGTATACAAATTATCATACACTTGGAACTTTTTCTGCACATTTACAACTGATAACTCTATGAAATGAGAGTTATTATGGTAATTCTAGACTTAAATCAAGACCACTTTGAGAGTAAATGATGTGTTTTTATTATATTTTGGTTATGTTTTGCATAAACATCCATTTTAGTTTAGTCTTACTAAGTTTTACTTGATTTAAAGTAATTTGTGCTCAAAACATGTGCATAATTATAGGTTTTCAGAAGTTATAATTCATGAAGGGAGGTTGAGATATTAGGCTACAAAAGAAGTGAAACACAACCAAGAACAATGTTGTGTTATAGTCATTGCTGGAGCAACCATTGCTGTAGCAATCCTGAAACAACGAGGGAGAAAACTTAGCACGGGTTAGCTGTACAATTGCGATCTGCAGTTTCTTAATTTGACTTATGTACGCCCGAGGCTTTTGTTTACCCTAGTTTTCAGTTATAAAAAGAGGTGTGCATCACAAAAGCGGCAGCAAGAAATTATCATTGGAAAAATTCAAAAGAAAAAGAAGAAGAAGATCAGAATTCAAGGGAACAGATGCAACATCATTGAAGAGTCTAGCAGAGTTATTTGGATTCACTTTTTGTCGTTCTCAACTTATACCTTTCTTCACTCTTTGATTGAACTAATGTATTTGGTGACCAATATGTTGCTGTTTGTTTTTCTATTTCAAAATATGAAGTAAACTGGCATGTAATTGAGTGACAAACAATCTAATGGGTTTTTTTACTGTTCTTATGAGTTGCTAAATAATTGCTATAGCATTTTACTCTAATATCTATTATTATAACTGTTATTTTGGGTGACTACCCATTTAATAGTTTAAGTTAAGATAGAGCCACAAAATGGCATGTCTTAGTGGATATTATTAGAGTAATAATTGATCTTAATTTGAGTTTCCTAGATTAAGTTTATCTTGAATCCCATAAGAGCCATACTTAAAGTTAAGATTTGTGACAAACTAGATATAAGTACTTACCTTGTAAGGTGGAGAGAATAAATGTTCGTAATGTCATGTCATAGGTAGAATAACAACTAGTCATTACTAAGATACTTAAAGGTATGAGAATTCCAATATGCGACAGCTGAGGATGCAAAATAGTTCTGTCCAATGCTATAGAAATTGTTGTAGCAACTAGTGTTAACTTAATAAAAAGTAGTCAGTCCATAAAGAGAGTTTGATCATTCAACTACCTTATTCTAATTTGATTCTTCGACACATTTTATTTAATTTATTTCATTACTGCATTATTTCATTTTATTTTCTCACAATTATCAATTTCAGTAGTAACCAACTTTACATTTGTTCATATTGGAATAAAGGTAGATTGCACTATTGTGATTGCTGTAGCATTTCTAATAACATCAATTCCTGTGGAGACGATCTTGAATATTTATCACTTTATTACTTGTTGTGTACACTAGCACATTGACATCAATAGCATTTGATTAAAAATCAACCAACAACAGTTTTGTATGATGATCTAATAAATTGTGGTCGAAGTGATAAGAGAGTAACTTGATAGTGTCCAAACTTGGGGGGGAATTTAAAATTTTGTCACTTCTCGGGGGTTGGTCATGATTAACATTTTAAGTTATTTTTTCCTTAACAGGCACAATGTGAGGCATGTATTTTCCAACCTTACGCAAAGGTTTCCCAATGTACAGCTGAGAGACGAGTACTGGAAGGCTGTCAGGGCTGTAAATAAGGATGATTTTACCGAAGCAATGAACAATATAATGAAGATTGATGCAGATGCTTTCGATTGGTTAAAGAAAATCAACCCAAAATACTGGTTAGTTCATACTTTTAATAAATCAGTAAAATATGATCATACAATAAACAACATGACTGAAAGTTGGAATGCATGGCTTGGAGATATGAGAAAGGCACCAATAATCACCCTAATGGAGCATATAATGAAGAAGATGATGCAAGCAATCATAAAAAGAAAGATGGAATGTCAGGGATAGCGCACTGCAATTCCTTTTTACATCAATAAGAAAATGAACAAATTACTGAAGGATGAAAGATTTTGTCATGTTATACCAGCAAGTGAAGTGCTATTTGAAGTCAAGGATACCAGCAAGTTATATATAGCCAATAATAAGAAGTCATTTTTGGTTAATTTAGAGGAGCATACATGCGACTATGGGTTGTGGCAAATTAGTGGTCTACCATGCAGTCATATGATACCTTGTATTGCTCATTTAAGGGCTACTTATGAGCCATGTATTGTTGCTTGCTTCACAAAAGAGGCTTATCTAAGATGTTATTCAGGCATCATTCATCATTTGCCAAATAAGTCTAAGTGGCCACACATAGAGGCCGATGAAATTTTGCCTCCGAATATATCAAGACCACTTGGCAGGCCCAAGACTTGTAGAAGAAGGGAGGCTGGTGAAGTGCCATCCCACAAGAGAAATTTAGAGTTTCATGCATATACTGCAGAGGCATCGGCCACAATACAAGATTATGTCCTCATAATCTAGCCAATGCAAGCAAGAATACCAGAACAATGATGGTAAAGCTTGTAATGATGTTTACTATCAATTATGACCCGATGTTCATTATCAGCTAATGACATTTTATAACATTCTAAACTATTTAAACGCGTCGGAAGACTTTATCAGCAGCTTCAAGCTCTGGTGCATCAAATCCATGAATGAATGCTTTTGCCTCAAGGCCAGGGACAAACACACCTACACAACCAAGCGGTTCTGCTACCCCATCAAGTAGAACACCCACACTAACACCAGCAACAAGACCAACACATCCATCTACCACTACAGGAAGTGCTCACGCTGCATCAGGTTTGTTTAACATTTATATTCAAAGGCATGACATATGTTAAATATCTATAACATCAAGTTACTGATTTTGTTTGTTTATCAATGTAAGGTAGTTTTTAATATATTTTAACGTAGGTGTAAGGTCAATGTGACATGAGTAACTTTGTTTAAAATTTGTGCAACAACTGTTGTAGCTTCAGTTTTGAGTTATTCACTGCTTTTATTTAATTTTGGTTCAAGTTTATTAGTCTTCCTTTTATCTAAGAGTCAGTTATGGTACCTGCCTGATGAATAAGTTTAGGATCACGTTTGGTTTTTTTATCATGTTAATTGACATACTTTACATGCATTTCTACTATAAATTGAAGCTCTACTGTCAGTTAAAACTTATTTTATTTTCTGCACTTGTAATTTGTTCCATACATGTGTTATAAGTTTCTACAACTATATACATATTCATAAATGTGTTGTATTTGCTGGTCAAAATATAAGTGCCAATGAGGGGTTTAGCTAACAGACAACCTATTGGACTAAGATTAGAAGTTGCATTTAGAACACCACCTGTAAAAGGAATACAAATTACAAAAGAAATAGATAGTCTAAGAAGACTTCACGATCATCCCCTCTTACGATAAAGACAAAGGGAGATCTGAAGGCCAAATCAGTCCTTCACATTTATTGTAAGTTGTTCAATATGTTGTTGGGTTCGAATGCCTTGCAATAATATATTAAATTTCCTGAATTGTGTTTAATTGTTTGTAAATATTATTGCTGCATTTTTGTTGTAGAGTCTGCTGTAGGTAAAGGCATACGGCAACATCATTCCTTCAATAATTACATTTTCACCACCAACAAATGATGCTGGTCATTTTGTGTAACTTCGTATTTATGATAATGTATTATGGCAATGAATGAACATGACAATTGGAAGCAGGAAATTTAGCCTCAATTTTTGGGTGTGTTGCAATTCATATTTTGGACAAAGGTAGGACGAGGACCAACAGAAATGTGTAGGCATTCACCTGATTTTTTGTGAAATATTCATTGCAACATGCATATATATAGGAACAACAACTCATGTACTATCAGTGTAATGAACTACAACTTTTAATAATGAAATACGTCATTTTGATTACCGTATGTGCAACAGCTCATGTACAACAACTCATGTACTATCAATGTAATGAACTACAGCTCTTGATAATGAAATACATAATTTTCATTACTTATGTTTGTGCTTTGCTTATTTAACACTAGTCATCCTATTTGTTTATTTAATATTTTTTTTTTGCCCAAAATGATAAATGTACATGATACACAGTAACTGCATTATGATGATGTTGTACAACAAGCTCTTCATCTTTTCTGATTTTGCAACAAACATAGTGGTCATTGTTGTCAGCTTCTTATTTTCGTGATGCAAATTTTGGTTCTCTTCTTCATCTTGCAACTTACTCAACCTTCTTGCAATTACCTTGTATTCAAAGCCAGATGGTTCCCACCATCTAAAGTAATTGTTGCCCGACCTCTCACACTTGTAATAAAGCCTCTTAGAATTTGCAGCAGATTCTAAAATTTTGATTGTGGCTCATTCACCACAGTCAGTATACAATTTGTTTCTAAACTTGATGATCTTGTCGTTCACTTGCAACTTCTCTTCTTCCTCTTCATAAAAAATGTTACTAAAGCTTCCCCTAGAGGATGGCATTCTCACTACTTTGTTGAATCTTTTGCAGCAATAGTTGGATTTCGATGCTTTAAGGCTCATGGGTTGTGTGCAGGGGTCTCTGTAAATTTATGAACTAGTTGGACACGTGTACAATTTTATGTCATTTATCATAATTTGCATACGATGACATAACTTGTAATTTTCCTTACTAATATGTCTAATTCAGGGAAACTAATTACTTTTTCAGGCCCATTAAGTCATTTCAATATTTTAATTTTTTAATCATTTATTCACCATTACATATTAATATTTTAATTGTTAACCTTTTACATTTCCAATGACTTAACACCTATCAATTATTTTTTTTGACCTTACAAAACCGTTACAAGAATATTCCGTTAGGGTTGGGATACTTTCGTACTTTCATGAGTCAACAACGGTCAATGCTTAAAGATAACGAGTTTTTGGGAGTAAATTGATGTTTTCAACAGTAAGGGGGACAATTTGAAGATTGTCAATTCACTAGGGGGTAACTAGAAATTAACCCTTATCAATTCGAGACATAAACGAAAATTTTAGATAGAAATAGTCCATATTTGTTTTAGTCAAATGGAATTAAGGATGGCAAATTTTTCCGGACCGGCCCGGACTTGGACAAACCCGATTTATCCGGTCCGAGTTCAACTTGTATTAGATGCATTAATAATGCGTATCCGAATTCATTTTTTAAATTTAGACGTATCCGTTCTGGTTTCAGGTTTAGCCGAACCCAGATTTCTAAAACTCGGACTTGGATTATAATGTTTTATAATTTATTTCTTTATTAATTTTATTATTAAATATAAATATAAAAGCAAAAAGTTGGAGGAAAAAAAACAAAGCAAACCCTAAGGCCATACACAGCCGCCACCTCTATCTCTATCTCCATCATCCTCAAAATCAATTCAATTTTTCATGATTTCATTTTTATCAATACATCGTCAAGTTAGATCATCGTCACTTTATTGTCCGTCATCATCAAGAGCACCAACCAAGCTGTGCCGCCATGAAATTCGATCTCATCTTTCGCCAAAGAGCAAGCTTTTCCACTAGTTGCTAACCTCTTCTCGCCAGCGCTCTCATTTCTCACTAGAATTAACCACCCATCGTCGCCTTGGCTGCCAATTGATCAATCAAAGTAATTTTTTTCTTTTTTTGCATTTTTTTACTTTTGTTTAATTCCAGTAATTAAATTTTTTGTTGTTGTGAATAGTCAAATGCAACATTTTAACACATAATATTGATATGCAGTAAAACCTCTATATAGTCATATTGTTGGGACTGATGAAATTTATTCTTATAAAGAGGTTATAACTTAAAAGATGTATAGTACAAAAATTATTGTATTTGCTTAATTATCCTGAATGCAAGTGCTATAGAGGTAAATTATGTCATGTATTAATAAATTAATAAGTGAGCCAAATTTAATGTATAGACATTGATAAATTAATTAGAAAGTGAGTCAAATTCAATGGATAGATATTAATAAAAACGGTATATAGTTTCAAAAAAACTAATACAAAAAGTTTCATGTCAGGAAGCTACAAACATACTTGAGAATAAAGAAATATTTTGGCTTGGACAAAAAATAACTTATGCTGACTAATTAATACATACCCGCAAATTGAAAGATGTGGTTGCAACTTTAAAAAACAAATCATTGTCGCAAGTAACTTTAAAAAAATATTTTGTTCCATCTTAATTATTTAATGTAACATGACATATATTTTTAAAATATTATTACTATGTGAAGGTAAGTTTATTAAGACATGATCTACAAAAAATATAAGTTATTACAATGTGAAGTTTACTCCTAATTATAACCGGTTCCAAGTTGGGACAACAATTTTTTATTACTATGAAGAGGTTATTCCTATAAAAAAAAAAGTATTCATATTTGGAGGTTCTACTGTATCTGTAAACTTTATTATTGAGGCAAGTAAATTTAGTTGAGATCCATGAATTTGTTCTACTTTTTACTGGTTTTGCAAATTCGAAAAAGTCTAACGTGTGCTGCATGAAGACCTCATCGCTCTAGCCTTCAACCAACTATCTAGGTTAAAAACCTGCAATTTAGATATTCAAATTTTTCCAGGTTGAACCCAAACCAAACCGGACCCCGAATTTAAAAAATTGGGTTTTTATCCAAGTCTAATAAGATAAATTGTCATCTGGGTCCGGAACCATGAAGGCCAAACCTAGACCCGAATTGAATTTTGTCATCCCTAAATGGAATAATAGACATCTCTTCCACAACTATGTAATAAAAAACTTCAATTACCCTTTGGAAAAAATGAAAGAAAATGAGAGGAAAGGATAGGGAAGACAAGAGAAAAAATTATCAATCTCAATTTTATTATTAGATTTGTTATAAAATTTATCTTTTTTTCACCTTATTTTTTTCCTCTCTCCTCTCCTCTCCTCTCCTCTCCTCTCGTCTTCTTTTCTTTCATATCTTCAAACAAAAAATGCCGACGTCTACATTACTGTCACTAACCACACCCACGATCAAATTAAATTTCAAATTAGGCGAGCAATGGTAGCTAGTTTTGCACGCTTTCTCAAATGTCATGTGTACTGTAGAGGAATTAGAAACGTATGCATGTTCGCCACCGATAGCGGCAGGGTCTTTTGACTAGTGATCAAATAACTTCTTTTGTGAACAAACTTAATAAACCTACCAAGAAATCAAGCAAGCACGTGGAGTCAAAACAAATGAATACTCGTTTAATCCTTATTGTTTAAGTTAAGTATTGGTTTAATTTTTATATTTTAAAAAATATCTTAAGATACCAATACTATTAAATATGTGACACTCTTATCCTTTTTATAATTATTTTATAAAAATATTATTGGTAACAATAAAAAATTATAATTTATCAAATTAACACTAAAATTAAAATAAAAATTAAAGTGATTTTTAATTATTATTTTACTTTTAGGATTAATTTGGTAATATTATAAGTATGCCCTTGGTTAATATTATAATGTTAACCTTACTATTATTAATATGTGTTTACTTTGTCTTGTAATCGTGGAAAAATTCTAGAATACGTCTGATGTATTATAACCAATTGATGCATGCATGACATATGTAATTGAATTTAATACAACCACAATTTGCATGATGGGTTGTCAAAATAAATGCACACATGTCATACCATCATTTGCTTGTTGTATGGTTGACATGATACCTCTGATGTATTCTAGAATTTCTCGTAATCGTGATAGGCTTTTTCAAGTTACTAAAATACCCTTAGTTAAAATTATGTCTTCATTCCCTAATAAAATGATAAGTAGCAGTAATTTTAGAATGAAATAGATGCACTTTTATTATAATATTAACCTTAATATTATTATTATTTTTTATATGAATTAGTTGTTATAAATATAACCAACCATACGAATAATATGTAAAAGAAAGTACATTAATAATACACGAATGAGATACATATAACATGTAAAATTATATAATTGGATAGTTGCATGACTACGTCGATGATAAAATCTAATCAAGACTTGTTCCACTTTCTAACACCATGTTAATAAAAGAACCACCTTGTTGTATACTTCGGGTAATTAAGTGTCTATAAATATGAACACCGCAACTATGGATAGGAAAAAATTGCAGTAGTAGGGCACAGCCAAAGGATAGTGACATACATCAGGAAATTAAGTTAGCCTCAGACTTTTCAAATAACCCGAAAGTCAAGCTGTCAGATTAATTTATTTTGAAGAAAAATGCTTATTGTAGAGAAAGGTGAGAGAAAGATGAGAGAAATAAAGAAGAAAATGGAAGAGAGAGAGTGGGTGGGTAGAGAGAGAAAATCTGGAATTTTTTGCTTTTTTGTGCCTTCCAATATGGTTCATAGACATGGTCATCATTTTCCTCTATAAAACGGCCGCTACGAAATGTTGTTGGTATATCACACTTTTGCATTTTCATTGTTCTCCACGCATGGCTAAATTCTTTAACTCTCCCAATGCCCCTTCAATGGCTTCCGTGATCATCTTACTTCTGGGGATGCTAATCGCTACCCTGGACACGACAAGTATGTATCTTTCTCGAGAAAACGGTCAAAATCTCCATGTTCTTCATCAAAAGTTAATTATTTCCTCCATGCTGTAAAATTCATCAAAACAATCCTTGACCGAATGATTTTTTTAAGTTGTTTTTTTTTTTGACTAACTACTCCAGTTCGAAACCTAAAAGAAATATATTAGTTTGACTTCTGTCCACGCCATATCATGAGTAGTTAGTAAAATAGACTAAAAACGCTAAAAATTAATAGAAATTTTTAAACGACAGATTTTGAACATGAGGTGCTAAATGATTAATTCACTGAAATCAACACCGTCGTTTGATCATTTTCGCTATCTCTCTCTCTGAATTAATATTATTCATTACAATAAGTTTTTAATTTTTTTTTTATAGAAGTTTTTAATTTGTTGATTCTACATGTATATTACATATATATTGCAGGTGCTCAAATAGGTGTTTGTTATGGAATGCTTGGTGACAACTTGCCATCAAAACCAGATGTCATAGCTCTCTATAACCAAAATAACATCAGAAGAATGAGACTCTATGATCCAAACAAAGAAGCTCTCGAAGCTCTCCGTGGCTCCAACATTGAAGTCATGCTGGGCGTTCCCAACGATTTTGACCTTCTCCGAAGAATCGCTTCCAATCAAGCCGAAGCAAATACCTGGCTCCAAGACAACGTCCAAAATTTTGTTAACAATGTCATGTTCAAATATATTGCTGTAGGAAATGAAGCAAAACCAGGAGACGACTTTGCGCAGTATCTTGTACCCGCCATGAGAAACATACAAAACGCCATTAACGGAGCTAACCTTGGAAGCCAAATCAAAGTTTCCACAGCCATTGCATTCCGAGCTCTTGATAAATCCTCTCCGCCGTCAGCTGGCTCCTTTAATCAAGATTACAGACCAATTCTCGATCCCCTCATTACCTTCCTTAACGAAAACAATTCCCCGTTGCTTGTTAACTTGTACCCTTACTTTGCCATCGTTGGTGACCGTCAAATATCTCTTGATTATGCACTATTTAGGTCCCAACAACCGGTTGTTTCGGACCCTCCGTTGAGTTACCAGAATCTTTTTGATGCCCAGTTGGATGCTACTTACGCTGCGTTGGAGAAAGCCGGTGGGGGCTCGTTGGATATTGTGATATCGGAGAGTGGGTGGCCGACGGCAGGTGGTGACGGAGCGTTAACGAATGTTGATAATGCAATGACTTATAATAATAACTTGATACAGCATGTGAAGCAAGGATCACCAAAGAAGCCAAGGCCTATTGAGACTTACATTTTTGCTATGTTTGATGAGAATGACAAAACGGGAGATGAGGAGAGGCATTGGGGACTTTTTGCTCCAGATAAGCAGCCTAAATACCAAATTAATTTTAATTAATTAACCAAATCAGAGTAGCTGCATGCGGCAGCAGATTTGAGGTTAAATTTGTAATTGAATAAATTATTGCACAATATGTATTAGTAATCAAGAGTTTGCATCATCACCTTGCATCGGTGCACGAGGCCAAATTTCGTTATCAATAATGTCATGGTTACGGTATTTAATTATATATCACTGCCTCTTTCAATTTTTAAATAGCTTAATTAACGTACAATGTAATTGTTCCTTGGCCATTGTGCAATGTAAAAATGCCCCCACAATACCAAATTAATTTCAACTAGTAAGAGCACAACAGTGAATTAAGCAAAATTAAAGGTCCTTTTTAAATATTATATGTATGAATCAAAACCATGCACATATTTGAATCTCAAACATCCTGTAGTAGTCCAAGTCTCCAAGAGATCGATATTAATTAGCTAGGAAGAAAAAAAGAACAGAGCAATCCCACTTAGTTTAATATATAAATAAATAAAGTTAATTAAAAAGGACGGCAAAAAAAATATTTCCCTGGATATTGAAAGCAAGAGACACGTGGCAGTATCCGGAGCCCTTCAAAACGTCAAAGTCAATGAACTACCGGGCAACTACAAATGAACCTAACGGGCAGTAAACGAAGTCCAAGCACAAATGAACCTACCGGGCAACTACAAAGTGAGCTCGTTTAACCATCCAATCACCATGCGGTCAATCTTAAAAGTCAACGAGCTTAAATCATAACATTGCACGTTGTACTACACTGAATTGAGATCTCTTCTTTAATCTATTTTAAAGACCATGTCAAATTTAAACCCGATCACAGGTCACATCCAACCCAAATGGACTTAGCAGTTAGCAACCTGGTTTGGGATAGGCCTGATGTCCCATTGAGTGCAGCTTTTAACACACCTCCATAGTACTTATAACACCCAATTCCAAATTTTAAACCCAAAATTAAAACCAACCATCATGTTATTTAAAAAAAAAAAATCAACTATCGTGATATAAAACTTCACCCTAAAAATATATATTTCTTTTAACTTTTTTTAAATAATTGATATATAAAAATCTTAAATTTTAAATAATTTTCTCTTTGTTACCTAATTTTTTTATTTCTGTAACTCTAAATTCTCATAAGTTTATTACTACAATTATTTTTCAATTAAAATTTAAAATATAAGTATAAATTCTAAAATAGAGATGGGTATAAGAAAATTTGTTAGAAGAATAATTTATTTAAATTTTTAATTAAATTTTCTTTCAAGACCAAAACAGGTGTGAAGGGGCCTTCTAGATCTAGAATGTGAAAAATATTCTCTCGCCAACAAAAATTTGAGTTATGATTTTCTTGACATGATATAAAATATATATAAGAGTTCGCGGTTCCATATGTATGATGTATCACCTTACATGTAAGGGATCATGTTAGATCATAGACATTCATGACTACATGGTCTCTAATGTTTCTCACACTATATAATATAAGGGTAGAGTTATTTTCACCTAAAAATTAGTCTGAATTATCTATTATTTGGAACACTCATATAATTTTTTAAAAATAATTTTTTCTTTTTTGTCTGTCAAACCTTTTAAATTAATTGTCTTTTATTTACTATATACACCTATAAAAATATTCAATTCACCAAAAAAAATAATAACAAGAAGAAGACATCTTCAATTCTTTTTGTAGAAAATCTTTCATGTACTTATTCAAATCCATCAAATTAAAAAAAAAACAAAAACAAAAACAAAAGCTCATTTCTTGAACAAACAAAGAAGAAATAATTTAAATTCCAAATTTATTATTTATCTAACCCTGACACAGCTTCAATTTTAAAAATTAATTAGTCATGCAATCAAGCTGCAAGTTAGGTGAAGAAGAAGCTATATGTGAAAGTGCCATAAAAAGATTACTTAAATAGAAGAAGCATAGATGCATGAGATGAAACTAATTTTAGGAAGAAATGATTAAAGTTAACGAATCATCACGAGATTGGTAGATGTCATGATTCATGAAAGCTGAAAATTGATTGTAGTAAATAATAAAAGTTTATTTAGGGTGTGTTTGAGATTGAGGTTGGACAGCTGTAGCTTAAAAGCTACAGCACTAAAGTGTTTGGTAAACACTAGCTGCTGTAGCTTTTAAGCTATGTTGATATAATTTTTCACTTGTATAATATAAAATTTATTATATTTTTAATAATTTTGATAAAATTATTATTTAAAATTTATATTTACTATATATTATTAACTTTTATTTCATAATTATAATTTTTTTTTCACAGCAGCTGTAGCTTAAAAGCTACAGCACCTCAATCCCAAACGCACCCTTAATCAATCAAAAGGGTACGTAATAGCTTCTTCGCAAATATTTATAAAAGTTTAGGATTTAAGGTAGAAGATCGTTTATATGTTAAAAGATTGAATTTACTAATTATATGAGCATCTAAAGTAATTATATTGTATTTACGTAAAGTAAACTAATAAATTATGAGTATTTTTGTATTAAATTATTTTATTAAAATAAGTGTGTTCAAAATAAATTTTAGAGTGTAAAATATCTCATTTATAGTACAATTAAGGGCAATAATACCTAGAAAACAAAAAAAAATGGAACATTAGTGCGTATTATAGTTTTTTTCTCTTTTTTCTAGAACCTCATAAGTGAGAGGAAATAAAATTAAAGAGAAAAAATGATATTACAATCAGGGTGGGACATCAAAACCTTACCCAAAAAAAGAAAAAAACATGATCACAGAAAACAAACTAGCACGTAATTGTTAAAACCTATTCTTAAAATAACGCATCCTATCATTAGTACGTATTATAGGTTACAGAGATTGTCAATTTTTTCCATACTGTAATTAATATATACCATTTATTCCTCTGTTGTTTTATAATAATTAATAACCCATTGACAACATAAGTTTACAATATAATCTTTATTTTCAAATATACTCCTGTTCATATTTATTATAGATTAAATAAATCACATGAATGGAAATTAAAATAAAAAATTAAGTATAAAAATAAGAAATATATGTTTTAATGTGAAAAAATTATAATAAAATATTTTTCTTGTATTTTTTTATTTTATAAACATTTTCTTATAATAAATATATAAGAAAATTATTATAAAATGATAAAAAAATTATTACAAGAAAACTTGAATGATAAATAAAAATTATTAAAAATAATTTTTTTTGTACTTTTTACATTTGATATTATAAAAATTATTAGAAGAAAATGTTTACAAAATAAAAAAGTACAAGAAAAAAAATTTATTATTAACTTTTTCCACATCAAAACATATATTTGTTGTTTTTAATACTTATTTTTTTTCTTCAAGTTCTATTCATATGATTTATTTAATTTATAATAAATATAAATAAAAGAGTGTTTGAAAATATGAGTAATATTATAAACTATTGTGGGCAGGAGGGTTATTGGCTATTATAAAAATAGTAAGGGGTAAATAGTATATATTAATTATAATAGAGGGGAAATTGGCAATCTCCCTTATAAGTAATGGTCTCATAAAAGATAATAATTTTCTCTTAGCACAAAATAACTAGTTATAATTTATGATCTCTCTCTCTCTATATATATGTGTGTGTGTGTGTGTGTGTGTTTACAGAAATGGAGCTAGCATGGGACCAACTAGGGCTGGTTTTTAATTTTTTTTATGATTATATTAAAAAATTATATTTTATTTGTTATTTATGAAAAATGCCTCAGTTCAATTGTAAAATTTGAAAGTGAATCTAATAATTTTAAAATATTCGATATTGTCCCTAGTTTAAATTTCTAATTCTAAATAATTTAATTAGTTATTAACATTTCATGAAATTCGATTAAAGACATGAGAACAAATGTTAAAATAAAAAACAATCATAACAAAATGTTAGTATAATGGTTAATGGACCAGACTTTAATCTTTTTATTTTCTATTCAAGCAAAATCAATTATTTGGTCTTTCAACATTGATCCATAAGTTGTAAGTCTACCTAATTCTGATTTTTAATTTTCTGATTAATCTTTTGTCTAGTTTTAAATTCTATAATTTTATCATGCATTCATGTTTGCTCTGTGTGTTGCAATATATGAATATTTTTGTTATTATTAAAAGATTTTAAGAGCAAATTCAGCAATAACCTAGTCTTGTATATTGAAAAATACATTTTTACTTATATTGATACTGAAACTATCATACATTATTTTCAACTCATAAAATCCCATTGAGGAGTTTTCAACGAGAACAATTGTAATAAGTAAATTTATTATTAATGAATATTATAGTTGTAATGTTATATATTGTTATCTAAATTTTTAAAAGTGTATTATACTTTAAATAGGGTTTCAATTAGATGCATGCAGACGCACTCTATAAGGAGCACGATTGTGCATGTGGTAAGCTCCCAACTGGATCGAGTCATGTTTGATTTTAAATGTGCTCCAATTGGATCAAAATTCTGGCTATGTCCTTGTCTATGTATGTATGTATATGGAACAATATATTCCTATTATTTTAGGGTAATTGCTAGAAATGCTCTAACTTAGAGTATTACTAATTAGATTCAATGACAGTAAAAGGTGCTCTAAGTTGGAGTTTCTCCAATATAGTTAAAATTTAATTGTATTTATCTCCATATATAGTCTTTAGATATACATTTACTTATAAACTATAGTGGTTAATCAGTCTTCTACATCTACAATTAAACATCAACCGTCCATCCATCATCCACTTACCCTGTTGTCCCGAGGTGAGGCCTACTTATATTTATATGTATTTTTATATTATAAGTTATTGCCAATGACATATTATATAGTTTCACGCCAGCTCTTAGTGTCTATATATTGTGTTATATATCTATCATACCCGAAGCAACCACAATCAAGAACTGGAAAAAGCAACCTAAGTACTTGTGCAGAAGCTAGTAGATACTTTTTCTGATTTGAAGAATATGGAAACTATCTGTGCAGGTATTTCATCAGGCCAAAGTTAAGTTGAATTCCAATTATAATTCTTTATATTAATATATGCATTTATGAAAAAATTTTATGATTTGAAATTTTCAGGTAATAATGAATGGTAAGAGGCTAGCATTGCTCCTTTGCATGGCTATATTATTGATGATGCGATGATGAATGACAATCTTAATCTTCTCATACTCTCTCAATATATGAAAGAAACCCTGAAGAGTCTGGTTAAGTACAATGTTATTTTTTTTTATATTTTATTTAATTAAATAAAGGATATGATGGACACTATAGCTTAAAAATTGTGTGAGTTCCTGTCTGTTTGCTTCAATAATAAGATCTCCTGACATATATATAAGACATTTTCTTGTTTACATCCATATACTTTGTTTTCCTTAAACTAAATAAATAAAACTTTTGTGTGTCAGTTAGCTACTTAAGTCAGTTATGATGACGCCCTCTCTTCTTGAATAACATCTTAAAACAAACTACACGCATGTTAGTTTTGAAACTTAGTATACTTACAAACTGATACAGTATTATTTAATTGGCACAAGTGATAATTATAAAGTCTTATTATTTTTTATTGAAATGATGAAATTCTATTGGTGGCAAATCAGATTAAATACAAACTAAGTATGTCAGTAGTTAAATAAGTATAACATTACTCAAAATTTAAAAAGAAATTATGTCTCATTTTTTGATAAAATTTAATAAATATATTAAAAGAAAGCAACATGAACTTTGTATATTTTGATCATTATGTAATAAAATAATGCTTTTGTAATAAAATTTACCAAATACACATAGTTTAATTTTTAAACACACAACAACAGCATCAATAAGTCTACTAAACGCTGAGCAGCTTTTTTAATTAACATGTTATTTTATTTGCACAATTGATAATTTCATCAGCGAACGCAGTCTTAAACTATCCCTAAACACTAACTTTTTTTTTTTTTAAATGAGAAATTAACATTGGCAAAGCGAGAGAAGCTTTATTTGCGTAAAAAGACAAAGCGAATACAAGACAAGGGGATGCAATGAGCGTTAGTTACCCATCAGTTCTGTAAAAGAAGCAACAAAAAAGATAGGTGAATGCCAATAGCAAAAAGAACAAAGTCAGAGAGATCTATAATTGATGAAAACATTGGCGTCTTTAGAAATCTCCATTGGTGGCGAGTTCCACCAGCTCATGACAAACAACATCACCGAAAGTAGCCAAAATGTTCTCTTCGTAGGTGCAGGAAGAATGAAAAATCTTCCCTGCAGTCCTTCAGACGGTGACAATTGTACCAACTGATTGCGAAGGCTCCATCATTTCCATTTTTTTTTAATAAAATCATTTTAATAATTTAATGCTACAACCGAATTCGTTTATGTTTATACTCGACCATTGCATGAATTTTTTAATGGGTGGGGTTATTCATATTCTAAAAGTTTTTCTAGATACTCAAATTTTAGTAAAATACTATGTTCTTAAAATACGCATTATCTAAATTACTGTAAAGTGGACAATTTTGTTTCACGGAACAAAAATATATTTCTCGTAACAATTTGCTTATCGTCAAAGCAACAAGATAAAACTACCTTAGCTTATAAATCAATTTTCTGCTTTTTCAGTACTAAGAAAGACATTAACTTTGAATTTTTACTGCTCCCCATAAAAATATTTTTATCTATTTTTGTTTAAGTTTCTTTCAACCGATTCCAAAAAATCCCACCACTTTTATCTGAAACAAAAAAGGCATTAACTCATTTGTTATTGACAAGTCAAAAACCAACTATTCGTTTAAGCTAGGAATTTTTTTTCCCAATTTCATTGATATTCACAAAAACAAACTCCATATATATTTATCTGATTAGCTTCTGGTTCGAGATAATAGATTTTTTTATATTTAATCTAAAAAATTAGATTATTGGGTACGTAGAGTGATCAATTTCTTTTATGAAACCAAGTAACTTCCTTTACTAGCTAATTTTAGACACCACCTAATAGTATTAGGGTGCGTTTGGGATTGAGGTTGGGCAGCTGTAGCTTAAAAGCTACAGCACTAAAGTATTTGGTAAACACAAGCTGCTGTACTTTTTAAGCTATGTTGATATAATTTTTCACTTGTATAATATAAAATTTATTATATCTTTAATAATTTTGATAAAATTATTATTTAAAATTTATATTTACTATATATTATTAACTTTTATTTCATAATTACAGTTTTTTTTTTCACAGCAGCTGTAGCTTAAAAGTTACAGCACCTCAATCCCAAACGCACCCTTAATAGTGAAAGTTACATAGGCAATATAGAAAATGTAAATACTCAAAGGCCAATTTATAGAAGAAGGCTTTGGGACTTTTTTTTTTCCCCATATTTTGCAATATTATAGTGGCCATGATATTTAGCATATTTACATGAAATAATGGCAAATATCTTTGGCTCATATTTTAATAACTGAAAAGATTCAAGATCATATCTCAAGGATCCTAATGTGATCCTCCTTATTCTATTAATTCACCTGAAGCACCTGCAGGGCAGCACGCAGTGGCCACCGATTCAAAATTATTATAGTAATAACTACAATTTTTGGTTAATCAGCGAGCCATTGGACCCATACAAGCTCTCACGTTATTCACGTAATTGAACTATAGCATATAATCCGTCTTCTACCAATTTACAATTAAGCGTCAACCACTGATCCGTCATCCGCTTACCTCGTTGTCACCGACGGCTACTTGAATTTACATATATATAGTTTGTAAAATAATATAAAATAATTTTATATTTTAATATTATAAATCAACGGGCACCACCTTTCTTTTCACATTTGTATCAACTAGCCACTTTTGCATAACACTATAAAATAATTTTAATAAATGACAGTTTTACCCCCAAATAAATTAAAAGACAATTTTATTTTATAAAAACTTTAAAAATATATATATATATATATATATAATGATAAAAATATCCCTAAATTTAATAAAAATAAATCCCTAAATTAGAATTTTTATTTTTAATAAAAATTATTTTAATATAAAATTATAATTATAAAAACAATTGCAAAATTTTGGGATTTAATAAAAATCCCCTAAATTATTAAAATTTTAGGATTTATTCTTTTAAGAAATAAATTCAGTTATTTTAATAAAATTTTACAAAATTATAATTTTTAATAAATAAATTCATTTATTTTTATTAAAATTTTGTAAAATTATAATTTTAATAAAAATAATTATTAAAATTTTGTAAAATTATAATTTTAATAAAAATAATTATTAAAATTTTGTAAAATTATAATTTTAATAAAAATAATTATTAAAATTTTGTAAAATTATAATTTTAATAAAAATAATTATTAAAATTTTGTAAAATTATAATTTTAATAAAAATAATTATTAAAATTTTGTAAAATTATAATTTTAATAAAAATAATTATTAAAATTTTGTAAAATTATAATTTTAATAAAAATAATTATTAAAATTTTGTAAAATTATAATTTTAATAAAAATAATTATTAAAATTTTGTAAAATTATAATTTTAATAAAAATAATTATTAAAATTTTGTAAAATTATAATTTTAATAAAAATAATTATTAAAATTTTGTAAAATTATAATTTTAATAAAAATAATTATTAAAATTTTGTAAAATTATAATTTTAATAAAAATAATTATTAAAATTTTGTAAAATTATAATTTTAATAAAAATAATTATTAAAATTTTGTAAAATCTAAATTTAATAAAGATCAGTTGAGCACCTCTATTTGAGATTTATTTTTTTTATTAAATTTAGGGATATTTTTATGATTATAATTTTTTATTTTAAAAGTTTTTATAAGATAAAATAGTCTTTTAATTTATTTGGGGGTAAAATTATTATTTTATTAAAATTATTTAATAGTGTTAATGTAAAAGTGGCTAGTTGATACAAATGTGAAAAGAAATATGGGGCAAAGTACATGTTAAAATTTTATAGTGGTTGGATGAATATAAGACAAAATAAAGATGGTGTAATGATAATTTCTCTATTTTAAATAATAAAATCTCTTGGGATATATGTATATATACTATAGATTTTCTTGTTCACATACATGTTCTTTGTTTTCTTTAAACTAAATAATTAAAACTATTGTGTGTCAGTTTGTTATTTAAGTTAGTCATGATTATGCTCTCTCTCCATGAATACCTTTTTGAAACAAATTTCGTTTACTAGATTAAAGAGTGTTAGTGGATCCTCCATTGACTTGCGGTTTCTTCTCTCTCAATCTAAAAAAACTTTATTGACGGGAAATAAACTTTATTTAAAGAAATTAACCTTAGCAAATCGGGGAAAACTTTATTTAAATAAAACGGTTAGAAAGCCAAAAGCAAGTAAGGTCGACGAAATAGACCTTTACCCCAAGAAAAATTCCCACTGCTAAAATAAAAAGAGTGAAGGCTTTGTGAAAGAGGCAACCAAAAAAAAAAAAAGAGATGAGAACCAAAAGCAAACAAGAAAACGGCCAATGAAATCTATAGTTGGGGAAACCATTAGCATCTTTATTAATAAAGCTTCCAATCTCCACTGGCGGTCAGCTCCACCAGCTAAATTATGACAACCAACACCGAAATTGCCAAGGCGACTGCTACGTTATCGTTCTCTTTGTAGATGAGGGAAAAATGAAAATTCATACCCTAGACAATTGTGTCATCTTTTGTGAAGAGTCCATCATTTTAATAGTTTCTTTTTCTGAATAATATTATTTTAATAATTTAATTCTACAGTAAAGTTAATTTATGTTTATACTCGACTGCTGTATGGATTATTTTATATTTATTTTTTTTATAAAATTTATGTAATGTAACAGTAAATTTATTTTTAATTTTTAATTACTATTATACCCTTATAATAAATATAAATTAATATATTAATTTGAGACATGTCACAATTAATAATTTTTTTAAAACTAAAAATTGAGATACAATTACATTTTTGCCTAAACTTACATTGCATAAATTTACTGGTATTCAAATTAAATACCAACTGATATACTATTATTTAATTGGCTTAGACAATAGTTATAGTCTTATCAATTCTTATCTAAATAGTGATATTTTTATTAGTGACACATCAATTAGGATACAAACTAAGCATCCTAGCAGTTGAGTATGCGATTACTCAAAATTCAAAAAGAAATTATTTCTTATATAAATTCTTTTCCAACTTCATTGATAATATTTGTCTCATTAGCTTCTGGTTCATGACAACAGTGTAATGATGAAAAATTTGTTGAAATGAATACGCTCTAATAGCCACGCTGATTAATTAAGATGCAGGAAAAATTACTTATTGTCTTTTATCAAACAAATTTAATTCTTATTTGATCAAGTTTTTCTATTTTGATCATTTGTTAGTTGGGCACAAAGAGAGAATATGAATGTAAAGTGAAAAGAGATTTAATTTAGGATAATTTTGTTTTTTTTAAGAGAGTTTGTTAAGTAAAAATTTATGTTTAAAATTTTCAATATAGGTTAGGTGTCTTCAGGAAAAGAGTATTCAAAGTGTGAAAACTTTACGCAAACGATAAGGAAAATGTAAATTCACTGTCGTGTTATTCATGTGGCTAGCCCAATGACCAAGTTATAAAAGAAAGTTGATAACATAAAAGAAAAGTACCAAGCGCCATGATTTGCGGATTTTCTCATATTTGCAATATTATAATGGCCATGATATTTACCATATGTACAAGAAATAAGGGCAAAGAACTTGGCTCATAATTGATTTAATTGAGAAGTTTTAAGCTAATATCTCAAGAATCCTAATGTGATCCTTCTTTGTTTATTGATGCACCTAAGCGTCTTGATGGCAGTAGTGGCCACCCAGTCACAATTATTATTAGGACTTACTGCAATTATTGGTTAATCAGTGATCCATTGGACCCATACAATCTCCGTCTTCTACCTGTCTGCAATTACGTATCAGTGGAACTAAAATTTAATTCTAGTTTGGGATTGCCGAAATATAATACAAGATAAGAGTTTTCTTGGAAATTTAATTTAAGGTTGCCGCAATATATCACAAGTTAGCAGTTTCCTTAAAATTTATTTTGTGTTCTACCTTAGATTTCATAAATTTTCAAAAAGTTAGCAGCCCTCGACTTGTATATCGTTAGTCTTTACGACTCCGACCAACCGTTGATCCGTCATCCACTTACCCCATCGTCCCGGACAGCAAATTGAATTTATATACATTTTGATATTACAAATTATTGCCAGTGACATGTTATATAGTTTCTGATCGGCTCCTAGTATCCACATTGTGTTATATATCACAACCGAAGCAACCAGAAACAAGAACGCACAAAAGCAACCTAATTACTTGTGCAGAAGCTTGCAGAGAGATCAGTTTTGATCTCTCTGAGTATGGAAACTATCAGTGCAGGTATTTCATCAGGCCATGTTAAGTTGAATTCCATTTATAATTCTTATTTTAATATATGCATTTATGAATATTGATTTGAAAATTTCAAATTAGCATTGCTTCTTTTCATGGTTGTATAATTGATGATAGGATCAAACGACAATCTTGAGAGAAACCTTGACAAGTCCGGTTAAGTGCAGTGCTACTCTTTTGTCTAATGTTTAATTAAATAAAGAATGCAATGAGCATTATTACCTATCAATTGTATGAGTGCATGTCGGTTTTATTCAATTCAAATAATAAGATCTCTTATGCACACACAAGAGATTTTTTTATTTACATCTATGTCCTTTATTTTCCCTAAAACTAAATAATTAAATAAAATTATTGTGTGTCACTCAATAGTAGTTTGTTGTTTAAGTTACTCATGATTATGCTCTATCTTCTTGATTACTTTTTTGAAAAAAACTTCACATGTTGGTTTGCTAATTAAATAGAGTTTGTTAATCCTCCTTGATTATTTGTTGTTTCTTCACTTTCAGACTTAAAAGAAACAAAACAAGATTAAGGCTCCGTTTGATATTGAAATTGAAACGCTATAAGTGATTTATTTCATAAGTCTCGACAAAACATAGTATTTAGTAAATTTTTTAAAAGTCAATTTTTTCATAAGTTTCTCCATTTTGACTAAAACTATTAAAAGTAGACAAAGGGTTGCTTTTTACACATAGCTTATTAAATAATCCACTACATCTTTTTAAAGTTCTTACTATAATCTTAATATTTAAAAAAAAAGAAACAATAATGGTATAATTATTTAGTTTTGATACTTAGGACTTTTATGCTTGAAGTCTTAATTTGGCCAAAGTTAAGATGTTTTGATATTTTGGCTTGTTTGTTTTTGTATCTAAAGTTGTTAATGTTGGGAAAATATGCTCTTTAAAAGCATATGTGTTTATTTAATTGCAATAAACATTTTTACTGATTAATAAAAATAATGAGGTATTTTATGCAAATATCTTAATTGCATTAATATTTTTATTAAAGTCCATTTAATCATATTATATGTATTTATGTGATCACCATGTGAATTCACAGAAGACATAAAACACAAGTTCTTTTATGATTAAATAAATTTAGTTCGCAGTTGATAAATAAAGTTGGGCACTTTATTTAGGTATAGACTGCAATAAATTCATTGAATGATTTGTCTTAATCATGTATGAATTTATTGATGTGGTATGACTACATTGAATAGGATCACATATGAGATTTAATTAACCTTGAAATGACTGTCAGACTTATTAAATCTCATAGGCATTGATTTTCTTGTAATCTTAATCTTGAGTTAGTTATGATTTCATGATTATAATTGTTATTCCATTTGAGTTACCAATGGGCATGACACATACATGTAGTCTAGATTACCCGGTATCTTGGTGGGAGCATTTATGAGTATTGGAGTTATAGATTAACAATATAGAATTTGTACAACACATCTCTTGATGGGTTTTCGGCACTTGATCATAGAATTCTCTGGCCAGAGTATGTCAACATATTTAGTATGTTGAAAATGATCATTAGAGAAAACCAGTAAGGATCAAGGAATAAGATGTTATTAAATTGATTGGACAGTTGAGATATTGATTTAATTAACGATGTGGTACAAAGGATTGTGCAGCAAAGAAATCAATGTGGCTTGGGACGAATTATTATTCGAGCATACAATTATGGAAGTCAGTTCCAATCTTTTAGTGGAGTAGATTTTGAATTAAATAATTGGGCTAATTTAATTATAGGCCTAATTATTGTAGCCACTATTGTAAGTTCCCAAATGATCCTCAGGTTAGCTCATTTAATTGACTGCACCACTACTGGACTAATAAGCAAGATAACTAGCTATTTTGGTCAAAAGCTTAAATATATCATTTAGTGGGAGGCTCCATTTAATTAGCTTATGTGTAAGGAGCCTTATATTATTTTACATGGTAGGTCCCCTATAAAATAAAAAGTAACGTGAGTTTTATTTTGGAGCCTAGGATTTTCACTAAAGGGAGATATATGAGGCTTATTTTCTCTAAAGAAAAGGACAGAAGCCACTTTATACAGATCAGAGAATAAGATTTTTCTCTCTATTGTTGAGAGAAAAATTTTCCCGTGCTAGTTGCTTTGGTAGTGATAAAGGCGCCCACACGTCAAGTGTAGATCGAACCTGAGTCATAACCTGGAAGATCATTGGTGACAGTTCGTGATCTAACAAGCGTGGTGGTGACGGATTGTGATCTAACAGGAGTGGTGGTGGCGGATCGTGATCTAAGAGCCTAAATCACTTCAGCGGAAAAAGCCAACTCGGATTTTCAAGGTACGATTTCCAGAATACAATTTCTTATATATTATATGAGAGCGATCTTCAAAAGGTTTTATAAAAATTTAAAAACCTAATTTTTTCCCCAACAATTGGTATTAGAGCCCATCTCATATTAACATATAAGAATTTCGTATGAAATTAATCTTGATATTTATGTATTAGAGTGGCACAATTTATTCAGATGTATATTATTTATTTAATGTATGAATAAAGCATACTTATGGTTTGTCTTAATTCATAGTTAGATTTTCTATTGTATTTTTCGTTTGGATCTGTAACAAGAGGGGTATTTTTTATCACCATGTTTCCCTGTTGATTTATTTTACTATTATAGAATTTTTGTAAGCCAATATTGGCCTAGGAAATTTGTAAATTAATCTCGGATTTTCAAGATTGGAGTGACGGAGGCCGGAAATTTTGACAGCGGCAACCAGCAGCAAGCAGCAAGCAGCGCGCTGCACGCGCAGCGGCAGCAGCGCGTGGCTCGCAGCACACGCTACAAGCAGCGCGCACTGCACGCCAGCAGCTACGCGCGCTGTGCTGCGAGCTGCAAAGTAGTGCTCGCGGCCAGCAATGGCCAGCAGCGCGCACTGCACGTGCAGTTTGTTGCCCGCGCGAGTTTGGTACGTTTCCGGCGACGTGGCAGCGGGTGTTTCGGCGTCGGAGATGTGTCGGAGATGGCCGGCGTCTCTGAACAGTCTGCTGGTGGCGGATGGGGACGAAAGGAAAGAGAAAAAGATGGATTTAGGGTTTCAATGGTTTCTATCATTGAGGTCCCTATGGCTCCATAGTTTTTCTTCTTGGCAGACACGTTTAAATTGTTTTGCATTTAAGTCCAAAAACAGTTTTGGGCTTAAAGAATCATAGTTTTAGAATTGAAATTTGGGCTTAATGGATTAAAATGCATAGATAAAATTAAACACATTAAATTTATTTTTGGTCCAAAAGTTTTATTTTATTAAAAAATTTTAATTATTGATTTATTTCCTTCCAAAAATTAAAATTGGACCAATTATAAATTTAAAAGCTCAATTTAGCCTAGTCCATTAACAAAGACAAGATTATGGAAGATGGACATTGACAATAAGCCCAATGAAGATTAGGCATAGGGTTAATGTATTTTTCATTATTAGGAAAGTCATGAATTAAGATTATTTAATTGTTTTTCTATATGTTATGTTTTGGATGATAAAATGCCATGATAACATGTCATATAGAATAGGAAGTGCCACTCTATGCATAATGATACATGTTGTTAATTAATTATGAATTTCATTATATTGTTTGAAATTTGCCTATGCTTAATAATATTTGATATCATCTAGAGAATATTATAGGAAGCATGCAATTAACAATATGTATGTTTTAAAAAAAAAGGAAAAACCAATTTTAAAATATTGAGTGGGAGAGGAAAAATTCAAGATAATTTTTCCCACGGGCTCCATTGTTAGTTCAATAATAAAATTATATATATACCTCGACTTCATGATATGGTGATGCTCCCTACGGAGGGTATATCTATTAGATATTTTATTTGATGAACTTCTTCAAAGATAAAATTAAAATATTTTTCAATCGATTGTTCACCCCAACGGTGACTATTGATATGAAATATATGTAGATTGAAACAATGGTTATACACTCAACTAAAGTTTGTTATTAACCTTCCCAACGAAGCTCTGTTAACAAATTTAGGCCCAAAGGGATAACGATAATTATTTATCATGTTTCTACATGAAAGTAAATAATCTAATGGATAATTGGGTCTAGTAAGTGTAGACATGACTTCCCCAACGGATAGCTTGTCAAAGTGGTACTAGATTATCGTTACAATAAATTAAAATGCATTTATGGTTTTTTGTATTTTTGTCATTTATTGTGAATATTGTTTCAAAGTATTTATGCATGTCTATTTTTTTTTTTCAGAAAATATCTTCTATCAATCCATTATTAATTATCCTTGTTAAAAATGAACTCACTGGCGAAAATTATTTAGATTGGAAACGCAATCTATTTAATATTCTCAATGCTAAAGGTTGCAAATATGTGTTGACCCAGTCATGCCCTGCAGAACCAACGTTATACGATTATAGAAATCAGAGGGAGCCTTATGAGAAATGATGCGAAGCTAACAAAATGGCTAAGCGCTATATATTGGCTTCGATTTCTGTGGAATTGCATAAGAAACATCGGAGCATGGAAACAGCCACTGAAATAATGGCTACTCTTCATCAGATGTTTGGGCAAAATACACATTTTTCCAGAGAAGCAACTTTAAAACGTATTACGGATACTAAGATGGAAGAGGGCACAAGAGTTCGTGATCATGTCCTCAAAATGATGGACTATTTGAATGAGGTAGAGATTCATGGTGTTCAAATCAATGATAAATCAAAGATTAATATGGTGATTGAATCTTTACCTGATACATTCAAAGAGTTTAAGGTTAGCTATATCATAAACAATAAAGATATGACCTTAACTAAATTAATGCATGAACTACATGCTATAGAAGAATTTTATCATAGCAGAAAGTTTCCTGAAAAAGGATTCTCTTCAAGGCTTAAGTCGAAAGACAAGAATGAGCAAGTAAGAATTGGGATCGGCAAACTGTCCACTAAAAGAAGTGGCAAGCCAAAAGGCAAGTGTTACAAATGTGGACAGAAGGGTCACTAGAAGAAAGATTGTCTTAAGATTATTAAAATCAGGTATAGGAAATCTTTAAGCTTCCTAATTAGTTCAGATTTCTATTGATTCATACAATAATGAATTCTGAGATAACTAATCTTATTTGTAATTCATTTATTTGGTTTTCAGGAAACCAAGAGATTAAGTGAAGAAAGCTTCAAACAGCAGTTGAGGACATGCTAGTTTATATCAATTGAAAGGCTAGATCAATTTTACAAGACTTAAAGTTTTGATATTTGTCTTTATTTTTCCAAATATTAGAGGAATTTAATTTCGGTGACTTGTTTTAATAAACAGGAGTACACTGTTATTTTTTGATCCTCTGTTTATTATTTATAAAGACAATTTATATCATATAAGTCCATTGATCTATTCAAAGCAAGATATAATGATAAAGAGTATATGCATTTATCTAAGAAAAGAAATGTTTCTTCAAACCAAAATCACCTCTGATATTTATGCTTAAGTCATATAAACTATAATAAGATTTTAAGAAAATGATTAATGATAGACTTGTTGGCCTATTAAGGTTGATCATTATAACTCTATAAATCTTATTTAGAAAAGTAATAAGACGAGGATGCTCATTTAGAGCTAAAAGCATAATATTATATTTAATGATTTAGCACATACAAATGTATACGGACTAATCAGTTTACATGTTATAAGATGTTATGAGTATTCTATCAATCTTGTTGATGAATATTCATTTTAATTTATGTTTGTCTAAATGCGTCATGATTCCATTGCTTTTGAAATTCAAAAGAGTACGTGGATAAGACAGAAGCAATTAGATAGGAACATAAAAGAACTTCGATATGATCGAAACAAAGAATATCTCTATGGAGAATTCAAGCACTATTTGGTTGTCAATGAACACTATGATACAATAGTGTAATTAAATGGAGAAACAAGATTTTTTTGGATAAGACAAGATATATACTAAGTGGTTTATCATTTACCTTTTTGATTCCAGATACTAGTATTTAAAACTATAAAGTTTATTGAACTTAGTTTCATCTATCTCGGTGTCTACTACTCTAAGAAATTATGAAAAAGTGACAAACATGGTTTGAGACACATTCGTATTTGGAGTTTACTAGTATTTCTACTAGAATTAGAGATAGAGAAGATGGATTCGTGTTCAGAAGCTTGCATGTTTTAGGTATCTTAAAGGAATAAGGGAAAGTCTGAATTATAGTCCTTAAGATAGGAATGTATTTATAAAAATATTCTTTACTTTCTCTGAGGAAGACTATATAATGACTTATAACCTAAGAGTAAAGTAAAACTAGACAAATAAAAGAGATTAGGTTGATGCTCAACGTTCAATACTTGTTATAGAACAGGAAGAACAGCAACAACCAGCAGATCAGCACAAGATTATCCTTGAACAACCATCACTTTTAGAACCTCGTCGTAGTGGGAGGGTAATTAGGTTACCTGCGAGATACATGCTTTTGGGAGAAACCTATATGGCTATCTCAGATGAACATGTACAATATCCCACTAGTTACAACGAAGCTCTAATAGATAGAGATGTTGAATTTTAGAAAAAGGCCATGAATCAAGAAATGGAATCTATGTATTCCAATAAAGTCTGGGAACTTGTAGAGGCACCAAATGGGGTAAAACCTATAGGGTGCAAGTGGATCTACAAGAAAAAAAGAGGAGTAGATGGAAGGGTGGAAACATTTAAAGCAAGATTAGTAGCCGAATGGTTTACTCAGAAAGAAGGAATCAATTATGAGGAAACCCTTTCTCCGGTTGCTATGCTTAAATCCATCAGGATTCTGCTCTCCATTGTTGCAGTGCTAGATTATGAAATTTGGCAAATGGATGTCAAGATAGCCTTTCTTAACGGGCATCTTGAAAAAGACATCTACATGCAGCAACCAGATGGATTCGTACAAAAGGCCAAGAACACATGGTATGTAAGTTGCAGAGATCCATTTATGGATTGAAGCAAGCATCCCGGTCATGGAACATCAGATTTGATCAAGCGATTAAGTCGCTTGGATTCATTCAGAACATTGATGAACCATGTGTGTATAAGAAAATTCAGAGAAAATTTATAGCCTTCTTAGTTTTTTGTGTAGACAATAATCTCTTGATTGGAAACGATATAGGAGTATTGACTACAATAAAGATTTGGTTAGCAAAACAATTTGATATGAAAGACCTGGGACAAACAAGTTATATTCTTGGTATCAAGTTACTATGAGACCGGAAGAATAAAACTTTATCTTTGTCTCAAGCGTTCTATATCGATAAGATATTAGCTAGATTTAGCATGGAAAATTCCAAGACTGGTTTATTACCATTCAGACATGGAATTACATTATCTAAGGATCAATCACCTAAAACATCTGAAGAGATAGAGAGAATGAGACGAGTTCCCTATGCAGAAGCTGTGGGAAGTTTCATGTATGCCATGCTTTGCACTAGGCCAGACATCTGTTTTACGGTAGGGAAGGTTAGCAAATATCAATTTAATCCTGAACCTTAATACTGGACTGCAGTCAAGTATATTATAAAGTATCTGAAAAGAACTAAAAATTATATGCTTGTGTATTCTGGTGATGAACTTATTCTAGTGGGTTATACTAATTCTGATTTTTTGTCAGATAAGGATTTTAGAAAATCAACTTCCGGCTATGTGTTTACATTAGGAAGTGGAGCTATTAGTTGGATGAGTGTGAAAAAATCTTGTATCACAGACTCCACAACTGAAGCTGAATATGTGGCTACATCTGAAGCTGCAAAAGAAGCTATATAGGCTCTGCAAGTTCCTACAAAATCTTGAGGTGGTACCTATTGTAACTACACCCCTTAAACTATTATGTGATAATGGTGGTGCAGTAGCTCAATCTAAGGAATCACAAGAAACAAAACATACTGACAGAAAGTATCATCTTATAAGGGAATAGTGTAGAAAGGTTAAATGACAGTACCCCAAATGGCATTAGATGCTAAATGGCAGATCTTATTACAATGGCCATTAGTGGGAAACCTTTATAGCCTGCACTTAGAGCACTAGAGCATGTGCAATATGCCAGATATGCTTTGAGAGCTAGTGCAAGATTATTGGGAAAATATACTTTTTAAAAGCATATATATTTATTTAATTGTAATAAATATTTTTTCTGATTAATAAAAATAGTGAGGTATTTTCTGCAAATATCTTAATTGCATTAATATTTTTATTAAAGTCCATTTAATCATATTATATGTTTTTATGTGATCACCATGTGAACTCACAGAAGACATAAAATACAAGTTATCTTATGATTAAATAAATTTAGTTCGCAGTTGATAAATAAAGTTGGGCACTTTATTTAGGTATAGACTGTAATAAATTCATTGAATGATTTGTCTTAATCATGTATGAATTTATTGATGTAGTACGACTACATTGAACAGGATCACATATGAGATTTAATTAACTTTGTAATAACTGTCAGACTTATTAAATCTCATAGGCGTTGATTTTACTGTAATCTTAATCTTGAGTTAATTATGATTTCATGATTGTAATTGTTATTCCATTTGAGTTACCAATGGGCATGACACATACATGTAGTCTAGATTACCCGGTATCTTGGTGGGAGCATTTATGAGTATTGGAGTTATAGATTAACAATATAGAATTTGTACAACACATCTCTTGATGGGTTTTCGGCACTTGATCATAGAACTCTTTGGCCAGAGTGTGTCAACATATTTAGAATGTTGAAAATGATCATTAGAGAAAACCAGTAAGGATCAAGGAATAAGATGTTATTAAATTAATTGGACAGTTGAGATATTGATTTAATTAACGATGTGGTACAAATGATTGTGCAGTAAAGAAATCAATGTGGCTTGAGACGAATTATTATTCGAGCATACAATTAAGGAAGTCAGTTCCAATCGTTTAGTGGAGTAGATTTAGAATTAAATAATTGGGCTAGTTTAATTATATGCCTGATTATTGTAGCCACTATTGTATGTTCCCAAATGATCCCCGCGTTAGCTCATTTAATTGACTGCACCACTACTGGACTAATAAGCAAGATAACTAGCTATTTTGGTCAAAAGCCTAAATATATCATTTAGTGGGAGGCTCCATTTAATTAGCTTATGTGTAAGGGGTCTTATGTTATTTTACATGGTGGGTCCCCTATAAAATAAAAAGTAACGTGAGTTTTATTTTGGAGCCTAAGGTTTTCACTAAAGGGAGATATATAAAGCTTATTTTCTCTAAAGAAAAAGGACAGAAGCCACTTTATACATATCAAAGAATAAGATTTTTCTCTCTATTGTTGAGAGAAAAATTTTCTCGTGCTAGTTGCTTTGGTAGTGATAAAGGCGCCTACACGTCAAGTGGAGATCGAACCTGAGTTATAACCTGGAAGATCATTGGTGACAGTTTGTGATCTAACAAGCGTGGTGGTGACGGATCGTGATCTAACAGGAGTGGTGGTGGCAGATCGTGATCTAGGAGCCTAAATCACTTCAGCGGAAAAAGCCAACTCGGATTTTCAAGGTACGATTTCTAGAATACAAATTCTTATATATTATATGAGAGCGATCTTCAAAAGGTTTTATAAAAATTTAAAAATCTAATTTTTTTCCCCAACAATTGGTATCAGAGCCCATCTCATATTAATATATAAGAATTTCGTATGAAATTAATTTTGATATTTATGGAAGATGGACATTAACAATAAGCCCAAAGACAAGATTATGGAAGATGGACATTAACAATAAGCCCAATGAAGATTAGGCTTAGGGTTAATGTATTTTTCATTATTAAGAAAGCCATGAATTAAGATTATTTAATTATTTTTCTATATGTTATGTTTTGGATGATAAAATGCCATGATAACATGTCATATAGAATAGGAAGTGCCACTCTATGCATAATGATACATGTTGTTCATTAATTATGAATTTCATTATATTGTTTGAAATTTGCACATGCTTAATAATATTTGATATCATCTAGAGAATATTATAGGAAGCATGCAATTAACAATATGTATGTTTAAAAAAAAAGGAAAAACCAATTTTAAAATATTGAGTGGGAGAGGAAAATTCAAGATAATTGTTCCCACGGGCTCCATTGTTAGTTCAATAATAAAATTATATATATACCTCGACTTCATGATACGGTGATGCTCCTTACGGAGGGTATATATATTAGATATTTTATTTGATGAACTTCTTCAAAGATAAAATTGAAATATTTTTCAATCGATTGTTCTCCCCAACGGTGACTATTGATATGAAAAATATGTAGATTGAAACAATGGTTATACACTCAACTAAAATTTGTTATTAACCTTCCCAACGAAGCTCTGTTAACAAATTTAGGCCCAAAGAGATAACGATAATTATTTATCATGTCTCTACATAAAAGTAAATAATCCAATGGATAATTGGGTCTAGTAAGTGTAGACATGACTTCCCCAACGGATAGCTTGTCAAAGCGGTACTAGATTATCGTTACAATAAATTAAAATGCATTTATGGTTTTTTGTATTTTTGTCATTGATTGTGAATATTGTTTCAAAGTATTTATGCATGTCTATTTTGTTTTTTCAAAAAATGTCTTCCATCAACCCATTATTAATTATCCTTGTTAAAAATGAACTCACTGGCGAAAATTATTTAGATTGGAAACACAATCTATTTAATATTCTCACTGCTAAAGGCTGCAAATATGTGTTGACCCAATCATGCCCTCAAGAACCAACGTGATATGATTATAGAAATCTGAGGGAGCCTTATGAGAAATGGTGCGAAGCTAACAAAATGGCTAAGCGCTATATATTGGCTTCGATTTCTGTGGAACTGCATAAGAAACATCGAAGCATGAAAACAACCACTGAAATAATGGCTAGTCTTCATCAGATGTTTGGGCAAAATACACATTTTGCTAGAGAAGCAGCATTAAAATGTATTACGGATACTAAGATGGAAGAGGGCACAAGAGTTCGTGATCATGTCCTCAAAATAATGGACTATTTGAATGAGGTAGAGATTCATAGTGTTCAAATCAATGATAAATCAAATATTAACATGGTGATTGAATCTTTACCTGATACATTCAAAGAATTTAAGGTTAGCTATATCATAAACAATAAAGATATGACCTTAACTGAATTAATGCACGAACTACATGCTATAGAAGAATTTTATCTTAGCAGAAAGTTTCCTGAAAAAGGATTCTCTTCAAGGCTTAAGTCGAAAGACAAGAATGAGCAAGTAAGAGTTGAGATTGGCAAACTGTCCACTAAAAGAAGTGGCAAGCCAAAAGGCAAGTGTTACAAATGTGGATAGAAGGGTGTTGAGTGTTAGAAAATGCATATTTATAAAGGAGAAAATCATCATTTTACATTTCATGTCTTACTAACAACCCTTACTTTTATGTATTTAAGCTTCTTGTAATTTAATTATGTGTGTTTTATTTTAATTAAGTATTTTATGTATTTTAGGGGTATCATGGTCATTTCACAATTAACGAGAGATCAGATGGTAAAACAGACATCACTGTTGAACTCAGGACGGTCGAAAACCTTAGGAGGAGCATAAAAGGAAAAATGTTACTGTTCACATGTACGATACTTTTCACATGTACGGGTACTATCTACGTTACTGTTCACGGCACTGTTCATATAGACGGATCGATGACGTGGCATTGACCAATGATGTGGCATTGACTGATGAGGTGTCACGATCCTGTTGGACTAAAATTCTTATGGACTGTTGATCGATGATGTGGCAGCATATCAGTTGACAAAAAATCTCACGTACGGTACATGCAACACACAAGATTATTTTCAACCAAAGCGCGTCACTGTTCACTCAGGTCAAACCGTGTTACTGTTCATCCGCGTGGTCAAACCGTGTACTGTTCACGCGGACTGTTGACTGATGACGTGGCACAATCCTGAGTGTCCAAACTGTTTTTAATCTGATGGCTATGATTTACTCGATGTATCTATAAAAAGGGAGCCTCCCCCCTCTAATTTGATATCCCTGAATCCATTTTTGGACTCCATTTTCTGTAATTCCCTCTCCATCTTGTATTTTCTACGTATTTTAATAAATTCTCTTTTTGCCCCTAATTCAATTATGAGTAGCTAATTTTCTTTCAAGCTTGGGTTGAAGGTGAAGTCTCAACATGTGTCATGGACTTTATTTGGTAAATTTATTTTCTATTCCCCGCTAGTTTTTGTGGATGTTTTGACTTTTCGTCGACAAATAATACTAATCTTGTGTAGTACCGCCTTGGTTTCACCGGCCCCCTAATACAAGGTTATTATTATTTGGCACGATAAGCTCTTAGTACCATATTGATTAGAGCGTGGTTCATGAGGTGTGGATTCCCCCCTCATGATTTAATTGGTATTAATAAAGAATATTTAGACCATGATGCATGATACGGATCCAGATACCCAAGTACGTCATTTCAATAGAATTCTTTTCAATTTATTCTCGTTATTTCAATTCCAATTTTAAAATTTATTCTCTCCATTTTAATTTAAGTTTTAGCATATTCCAAATCATTTCCACCACAAATCCAATCACCCATTTACAAAATTAATTCTACACACAATTAAAATCCACCTCCTCGTGGGATCGACACTCGTCACCATAGATCTATACTACAATAGATTCGTGTGCTTGCGAGTTCATTAAAATTTGCACAACAAGTTTTTGGCGCCGTTGTCGGGGAGGTAAGTAATTTTAATTCATAAAATTAATTTTTGTGAATAATTTCTTTTAAATTGTTTTATTGTATTTTTTTTATTTATTAAAAAAAAGAACAAAAAAGTGAATCTGCATTTAAATGTTAGTATTTCTTTTCTTTTTCTATTCTTTAAAATTTTGTAATTAAATTTTCAAGTTATTTTTTTCTATTCTTTGTAATTTTTATTTATCTTACTATTTTTCTTAGTTCATTTATTTCACATATTTTTTTGTGTGTTTTTATAGTAAGGTTGTAATAGCGCAATAAGGTTAGTATCGTAATTTCTCCCTCTTATTTATTTTTATTTATTTTGTACTCATCCTTATTTTCATTTTATTTGTTTTGCATGCATGGTCGTAGGTCATTATTACCTAATCTTGAACCTATAGACCTTGAACTTGAGAAAACACTTCGCAAACACAGACACATTAAAAATAGAATGGATTTGCAACCACAGGAGAGACCATTTAAGTGAAATACTAACTAGGCAACCCAAGAGGGGGGGTGAATTGGGATTTAAAAAATAAGCTAAGCAAACCACACAACAATCCAATCTAATGCCTTAATAAATTCGAAAACAATAAATTCAATGAAAGCACAATAATAAATGAGCAAGGGAAGAGAAAGCAAACTCAAGGATTTTTACGTGGTTCGGCAATCCCCGCCTACGTCCACGCCTCCAAGCTCACCGGGCTTGAGGATTTCACTAAGCTAGCCTCCCAAGGCTTCAAACGCTTACAATTGACTTCCAAGGTGTCAATGGACCTT
>MKYO02016677.1:581189-595240 GCA_002013955.2 Citrus medica
TGGTCTGGCCCCTTTATTGTTCATACTGTTTTTCCACATGGGGCAATTGAAATTAAGGACTCAAAGAACGATGTCACATTTAAAGTTACTAGTCAAAGATTAAAACCATATCTAGAGTACCAACCACATGGAAAAGACACCAAAATAAATTTAAGTGACCCACCAGATTTAAATTGATTTTTTTTCTTCTTTTCGGTGATTTGATTTTTTTTCTTCTTTCTTTATATTATTCTTTTGCTAATTAAAAATTATTTTGCATAAGTGTATTTGTTTAACTATTACCTTTTCTCTTATCATTGTTAATCATGAGTACCATACTTAGACCGTTCCTCCTGAACATTCTTAAACCACTTCAACGTGTCAAAACTCATCTCAAAAGGCAGATTCAATTTTGTAAAACACATCGTATTTGGGCTCTGCAACCACCAGAGTTAGTATCCTATGTTGAGGGTTTAGAAAGCAAACTCAAAGACATTGAGAGAAGTGTTTACGACATCCAGTTGGAGCTTGAGGTAAATTCAATAAGAGGACAATTTTAATTTTCTTTGTGTGTTTTAATTTATTTTCTATTTGTTTGCTTTAGTTTGTTACCCCGGTGAAGTGACAGATAACGGTACTCCGTGACAATCAAGTCAGTTACTTCAGTTTCCCATAATAATTGACATTCTGAGGCGAAGGTATGGACAGAAACGAGATTCTAGCGAAGCTTCACAAGCGATTCCCTTCACTTCCTCAGAATGCCCTCCTTACGATCTATAAAGCCCGGTCTGAACGCATGCGATTGCTCATGAGGAATAACATACCTGCTGACATTCGTTGGTTAATCGAGGCTAAAGTACGATTGGCAGGTGAGTTACCTCCAAAATTTATTGCATACATGCCTGGTTGTAGTAAAGGAAATTATGCAAGAAAACGACGAGCTCGACGAATTTNAAATTATGCAAGAAAACGACGAGCTCGAAGAATTTCTGTTGCTTGTCATAAGTGTGCCAGAATGAGTTGCAATAAAAACCCATGTTCTTTAGGAATTGTGTTTTATAACAGGGAAGATAAGATTCAATTCATTAGGGATGGTTTGAATACGGAGTCATTGGATGATATCCTTCTGTCTCTTGAAACGCATCCCAATGGATATGTTTAAGGAGCGATTCTCCAATTATGGCCATTATTCCAGAAAGAGCATGCATGATATAGTCTCAAGAATCTGACTATAAACGATCATGTTTGCCAGTTTAGAAGAAAACTGGATGGGAAGCCTATCCTCGACCCATGGAGGGCGTTCCAGCCGTTTCTGGACGTAAAACCAGAGGAAGATGTGAGCCACAGTCGCAACTACCTGTAAATATCCTTTTACTTTACTGTTATTTTATTTCATTTCACTGTTGTTTTATTGTTTGCCTTATTGTCTTTAATAATTTTATTACTGTTTGTTTTTTTTCCTTTTTGCTTTTTGACTATCGAGCCATGTGCTTTACGCGTTATTTGACACTGACATGCCACCTCATGCACAGTTGTGATCCACTGTCACCAAGATTCTTAAATATGACTTTTTGTTAAGCACTCACAAATTGTTTTTGAGAAATATTCCAATGGCAGCTACTCCTAATAGACAATTCAAGAACATTTGTGTGCTTTCTGGATTTACCTATGGCAAACATAAAGAGTTCGTTGATGCAACTATAAATCTTGGTCGAACCATAGTAGAGAGAAAATTACACTGGGTGTATGGAGGAGGTAACCGAGGGTTATCAAAATTGGTCTCAGAAGCTGCTTTTATCAGAGGAAGCCAAGTGTTAGGCATCATCCCAAGAGTCCTAAACCCTTTGGGCAGTTTGTCTGACTCATTGACTGGAGAAGAGTTAGTCGTCTTAGGTATGCAAGAACGAATAACTGAAATGCTTAATCATGCTGATGCTTTTATTTTCCTTCCAGGAGATCTTGCAACACTAGAGGCATTTATCACACTAGCATCTTGGGCCCATTTGCACATTCACCAAAAACCCATCGGTTTGTTAAATGTCAATAATTTTTATGATGGCTTCATCGCATTTCTTAACAATGCAATAAAAAACTACTTCATTCCTTCCAATGCGAAAAAACTTTTTATTTGTGCTAACACTGCTAATGAGCTACTTGATTTGTTACAAGCTTATAGACCAGAGCCAGACTCCTGGACCTTTGTGTTGGAGCGTTCAAATAATGATGGTAACAGTAGCCACAGTAAGAAGTACAAATTAGATTTAACTCTCCGCCTGTAAATATTTTTTTTTCTGTGTTGCACCACCCAGGTGATGTTTTCTAAACTCTACTTCTTTCCTTTAAAACATTGATGACAATGTTTCGTTCTGGTTGGGGGGAGGGAATAGTCGACAATTGTGGAATCTTGGTTAAGTTTTTACTAATTTTTTATTGTAGAAACTAACTATTGCTAACTTTTTGTGTTGAAGATGGTTGAATATGGACTGTAGTGACTCTAGAAACGCATCTTCATCGTTTAAAAAAAATAAAAAAAAATTTCAGACATTTTCTTTTTCTTTATTATGTTTTGATGTTCATTTTTCTTCTTCTTTTTAATTTCTCCTTTATAAATTTATATTTTCAAATTTTTTTTTTAGTCGAAGATGGCTGAATATGGAGTGTAGTGCCTCTGGAAACGCATCTTCTTAAGTTAAAAAAAAAACTATTTTTATTTTCTATCATTTTAAGTGTAACTTTTCTAATTAGTTTTTATGCATTATTTTCACATTTCTGCATGCATATTTTCCTTCCATGTTTAGAATAGGTAGGGGGTAGAATGTTGTTTAAAAAAAATTGTGTGATTTGTTTCAACATTGGATGACATGATTAATTTCAAATGTTAGTATTTGTATTATCTTTGGTCTTAAGTGATGTTACGCTATGTTTGCTACTTCACATATTGATGTCGAAGACAAATATGAGTTGCTTGAAGGATTGAACATGTCATAAATAAGTGCCAAGTGAGTTGTTGAGCCTATTATTTTCTTGGAGAGTAACCCTTTTTCCCATTCTCTATACAACTTAGCAGTTTATTATTTTTTACACGATCTCTAGATTTCTTTTGAGTTAACCCGTAAAAAAATGGTAAAATTAAAAAAAAAAGAAAAAAATGTGTGTTGCTACATTGGGTGGCCCTTCTAACTAGTAGATATGGATGATTATTTAGAGCCCTAAAAGATGATGGAAAGGCCATCTTTGATCCGTTTGAGCCTTTCTATTCATCCCTTTTATCAAATATCCATAGTTAACCCTTTTGAGCCTTTAAAAAAAAACATTTTCTTTGTCAACTTATCATCTTGACCCACTCCGATTTAGAGTATTAGCCAATATCTTACAAGTTCCATCACCTATTTATATTTGAGAAAAATGTAAATAAACATTTTGTACAATGAAGTTATGCCTAGTTCCAAAAAAAAAGAAAAGAAAAAATTTTTTTGTCTCCTAAAAAAAAAGAGAAAAACAAATTGTTGTTTCAAATAAAAACAACAATAATAGGTGAAATCCACCTTGCAACTTCCAAAAAAAAAATTCCTCTGCATTTTTCTCAAATATACACTTTGTTTTCCGTATTTCCCTTCTTTGTTAGCCATGCCCCTAGCCTATGTTACGTCCTAATAAAAGTCCTTCTTGATTTTAGGGAACTATAGTATGAAGTAGAAGCTAGTTATATGGGCTAAAAAGATATAGTGGTGCATAAAAAATAAAAATAAATAAAATAAGTTGGGTTGACTATCATTTTTATTTGACTTGAGATTGTATTATTTCTAAGCTGAAGGCATATTTGTTTCATCGTGGTGAGAGCATGTGATATCACTTCTTGATTATTTTCTCTCAATTATCATTCATTGGAGTGACTATTTTTATTGGGTTTAATTTCTTTGTAAGAGTGTCACTACTTCGAGTGAGATTTTGGGGTTTGACATGTCATTCTTGAAGGTAGCTATGACAAAGTCTACTAGGCTGATTCATGTGGATGGTTGATGTGGGTGTGATGTTTCTTTAGACTTGAGATAATACTTATACTTTTATTTGATTGTTATCATTAGTCTGATTGAATAAACAAGAGTGTTTTAAAAAAAATCATTTTGGATTTGAATTTTATTTTCGCTTTATTTGCTAGGGACTAGCAATAAGCTGGTTGGGTGGTGTGCTGAGTGTTAGAAAATGCATATTTATAAAGGAGAAAATTGTCATTTTATATTTCATGTCTTACTAACAACCCTTACTTTTATGTATTTAAGTTTCTTGTAATTTAATTATGTGTGTTTTATTTTAATTAAGTATTTTATGTATTTTAGGGGTATCATGGTCATTTCACAATAAACGAGAGATCAGATGGTAAAACAGACATCACTTTTGAACTCAGGACGGTCGAAAACCTTAGGAGGAGCATAAAAGGAAAAATGGTACTGTTCACATGTACGGTACTATTCACATGTACGGGTACTGTCTACGTTACTATTCACGGCACTGTTCATATAGACGGATCGATGATGTGGCATTGACCAATGATGTGGCATTGACTGATGAGGTGTCACGATCCTATTGGACTAAAATTTTTATGTACTATTGATCGATGACGTTGCAGCATATCAGTGGACTAAAAATCTCACGTACGGCACATGCAACACACATGATTATTTTCAACCAAAGCGCGTCACTGTTCACCCAGGTCAAACCGTGTTACTGTTCATCCACGTGGTCAAACCGTGTACTATTCACACGGACTGTTGACTGATGACGTGGCGCAATCCTGAGCGTCCAAATTGTTTTTAATCCGATGGCTATGATTTACTCGATGTATCTATAAAAAGGGGCCTCCCCCCCTAATTTGATATCTCTGAATTCATTTTTGGATTCCATTTTCTGTAATTCCTTCTCCATTTTGTATTTTCTACGTATTTTAATAAATTTCCTTTTTGCCCCTAGTTCAATTATGAATAGCTAATTTTCTTTCAAGCTTGGGTTGAAGGTGAAGTCTCAACATGTGTCATGGACTTTATTTGGTAAATTTATTTTCTATTCCCCTCTAGTTTTTGTGAATGTTTTGACTTCTCGTTGACAAATAATACTAATCTTGTGTAGTACCGCCTTGGTTTCACGGTTATTATTATTTGGCACGATAAACCCTTAGCACCATATTGATTAGAGCATGGTTCATGAGGTGTGGATTCCCCCCTCATGATTTAATTGGTATTAATAAGGAATATTTAGCCCATTATACATGTTGATACGGATCCAGATACCCAAGTACGTCATTTCAATAGAATTCTTTTCAATTTATTCTCGTTATTTCAATTCCAATTTTAGAATTTATTCTCTCCATTTTAATTTAAGTTTTAGCATATTCCAAATCATTTCCACCACAAATCCAATCACCCATTTACAAAATTAATTCTACGCACAATTAAAATCCACCTCCTCGTGGGATCGACACTCGTCACCATTGATCTATACTATAATAGATTCGTGCGCTTATGAGTTCATTAAAATTTGCATAACAAAGGGTCACTGGAAGAAAGATTGTCCGAAGATTATTAAAATCAGGTATAGGAAATCTTTAAGCTTCCTAATTAGTTCAGATTTCTATTGATTCATACAATAATGAATTCTGAGATAACTAATCTTATTTGTAATTCATTTATTTGGTTTTCAGGAAACCAAGAGATTAAGTGAAGAAAGCTTCAAACAGCAGTTGAGGACATGCTAGTTTATATCAATTGAAAGGCTAGATCAATTTTACAAGACTTAAAGTTTTGATATTTGTCTTTATTTTTCCAAATATTAGAGGAATTTAATTTCGGTGACTTGTTTTAATAAAGAGGAGTACACTATTATTTTTTGATCCTCTGTTTATTATTTATTTTGGTTATTTATAAAGACAATTTATATCATATAAGTCCATTGATCTATTCAAAGCAAGATATAATGATAAAGAGTATATGCATTTATCTAAGAAAAGAAATGTTTCTTCAAATTAAAATCACCTCTGATATTTATGCTTAAGTCATATAAATTATAATAAGATTTTAAGAAAATGATTAATGATAGACTTGTTGGCCTATTAAGATTGATCATTGTAACTCTATAAATCTTATTTAGAAAAGTAATATGAGGAGGATGCTCATTTAGAGCTAAAACCATAATATTGTATTTAATGATTTAGCGCATACAAATGTATACGGACTAATCAGTTTACATGTTATAAGAGGTTATGAGTATTCTATCAATCTTGTTGATGAATATTCATTTTAATTTATGTTTGTCTAAATGCGTCATGATTCCATTGCTTTTGAAATTCAAAAGAGTACGTGGATAAGACAGAAGCAATTAGATAGGAACATAAAAAAACTTCGATATGATCAAAACAAAGAATATCTCTATGGAGAATTCAAGCACTATTTGGTTGTCAATGAACACTATGATACAATAGTGTAATTAAATGGAGAAACAAGATTTTTTTAGATAAGACAAGATATATACTAAGTGGTTTATCATTTACCTTTTTGATTCCAGATACTAGTTTTAAAACTATAAAGTTTATTGAACTTAGTTTCATCTATCTCGGTGTCTACTACTCCAAGAAATTATGAAAAAGTCACAAACATGGTTTGAGACACATTTGTATTTGGAGTTTACTAGTATTTCTATTAGAATCAAAGATAGAGAAGATGGATTCGTGTTCAGAAGCTTGCATGTTTTAGGTATCTTAAAGGAATAAGAGAAAGTCTGAATTATAGCCCTCAAGATAGGAATGTATTTATAGAAATATTCTTTACTTTCTTTGAGGAAGACTATATAATGACTTATAACCTAAGAGTAAGGTAAAACTAGAGAAATAAAAGAGATCAGGTTTATGCTCAACGTTCAATACCTGTTATAGAACAAGAAGAACAACAACAACCAGCAAATTAGCAAGATTATCCTTGAACAACCATCACTTTTAGAACCTCGTCGTAGTGGGAGGGTAATTAGGTTACCTGCGAGATACATACTTTTGGGAGAAACCTATATGGCTATCTCAGATGAACGTGTACAATATCCCACTAGTTACAACGAAGCTCTAATAGATAGAGATGTCCAATAAAGTCTGGGAACTTGTAGAGGCACCAAATGGGATAAAACCTATAGGGTGCAAGTGGATCTACAAGAAAAAAAAGAGGAGTAGATGGAAGGGTGGAAACATTTAAAGCAAGATTAGTAGTCGAATGGTTTACTAAGAAAGAAGGAATTGATTATGAGGAAACCCTTTTTCCGGTTGCTATGCTTAAATCCATCAGGATTCTGTTCTCCATTGTTGCAGTGCTAGATTATGACATTTGACAAATAGATGTCAAGACAGCCTTTCTTAACGGGCATCTTGAAGAAGACATCTACATGCAGCAACCAGATGGATTCGTACAAAAGGTCAAGAACACATGGTATGTAAGTTGCAGAGATCCATTTATGGATTGAAGCAAGCATCCCGGTCATGGAACATCAGATTTGATCAAGTGATTAAGTCGCTTGGATTCATTCAGAACATTGATGAACCATGTGTGTACAAGAAAATTCAGGGAAATTTTATAGCCTTCCTAGTTCTTTGTGTAGACAATAATCTCCTGATTGGAAATGATATAGGAGTATTGACTACAATAAAGATTTGGTTAGCAAAACAATTTGATATGAAAGACCTAGGATAGACAAGTTATATTCTTGGTATCAAGTTACTATGAGACCGGAAGAATAAAACTTTAGCTTTGTCTCAAGCGGTCTATATCGATAAGATATTGGCTAGATTTAGCATGGAAAATTCCAAGACTGGTTTATTACCATTCAGACATGGAATTACATTCTCTAAGGATCAATCACCTAAAACATCTGAAGAGATAGAGAGAATGAGACGAGTTCCCTATGCAGACGCTGTGGGAAGTCTCATGTATGCCATGCTTTGCACTAGGCCAGACATCTGTTTTGCGGTAGGGATGGTTAGTAGATATCAATCTAATCCTGGACCTGAACACTGGACTGCGGTCAAGCATATAATGAAGTATCTGAAAAGAACTAAAAATTATATGCTTGTGTATTCTAGTGATGAACTTATTCTAGTGGGTTATACTAATTCTGATTTTTTATCAGATAAGGATTTTAGAAAATCAACTTCCGACTATGTGTTTACATTAGGAAGTGGAGCTATTAGTTGGATGAGTGTGAAACAATCTTGTATCACAGACTCCACAACTGAAGTTGAATATGTGGCTACATCTGAAGCTGCAAAAGAAGCTATATAGGCTCCGCAAGTTCCTACAAAATCTTGAGGTGGTACCTATTGTAACTACACCCCTTAAACTATTATGTGATAATAGTGGTGCAGTAGCTCAATCTAAGGAACCACAAGAAACAAAACATACTGACATGAAGTATCATCTTATAAGGGAATAGTGTAGAAATGTTATATGACAGTACCCCAAATGGCATTAGATGCTAAATGGCAGATCTTATTACAATGGCCATTAGTGGGAAACCTTTATAACCTGCACTTAAAGCCCTAGAGCATGTGCAATATGCTAGATATGCTTTGAAAGCTAGTGGGAGATTGTTGGAAAAATATGCTCTTTAAAAGCATTTGTGTTTATTTTATTGTAATAAACATTTTTTCTGATTAATAAAAATAATGAGGTATTTTATGCAAATATCATAATTGTATTAATATTTTTATTAAAGTCCATTTAATCATATTATATGTATTTATGTGATCACCATGTGTATTCACAGAAGACATAAAATACAAGTTATCTTATAATTAAATAAATTTAGTTCGCAGTTGATAAATAAAGTTGGGCACTTTATTTAGGTATAGACTGTAATAAATTCATTGAATGATTTGTCTTAATCATGTATGAATTTATTGATGTAGTACGACTACATTGAACAGGATCACATATGAGATTTAATTAACCTTGTAATAACTGTCAGACTTATTAAATCTCATAGGCGTTGATTTTACTGTAATCTTAATCTTGAGTTAATTATGATTTCATGATTGTAATTGTTATTCCATTTGAGTTACCAATGGGCACGACACATTCTTGTGGTCAAGATTACCCGGTATCTTGGTGGGAGCAATTATGAGTATTGGAGTTATGGATTAACAATATAGAATTTGTACAACACATCTCTTGATGGGTTTTCGGCACTTGATCATAGAATTCTCTGGCCAGAGTGTGTCAACATATTTAGTATGTTGAAAATGATCATTAGAGAAAACCAGTAAGGATCAAGGAAAAAGATGTTATTAAATTGATTGGACAGTTGAGATATCAATTTAATTAACGATGTGGTACAAAGGATTGTGCAGTAAAGAAATCAATGTGGCTTGGGACGAATTATTATTCGAGCATACAATTATGGAAGTCAGTTCCAATCTTTTAGTGGAGTAGATTTGGAATTAAGTAATTGGACTAGTTTAATTATAGGCCTAATTATTGTAGCCACTATTGTATGTTCCCAAATGATCCCCGGGTTAGCTCATTTAATTGACTGCACTACTACTAGACTAATAAGCAAAATAACTAGCTATTTGGGTCAAAAGCCTAAATATATCATTTAGTGGGAGGCTCCATTTAATTAGCTTTTGTGTAAGGGGTCTTATGTTATTTTACAAGGTAGGTCCCCTATAAAATAAAAAGTAACGTGAGTTTTATTTTAGAGACTAGGGTTTTCACTAAAGGGAGATATATAAGGCTTATTTTCTCTAAAGAAAAAGGACAGAAGCCACTTTATACATATCAAAGAATAAGATTTTTCTCTCTATTGTGAGAGAAAAATTTTCTCGTGCTAGTTGCTTTGGTAGTGATAAAGGCGCCCACACGTCAAGTGCAGATCGAACCTGAGTCATAACATAGAAGATCATTGGTGACAGTTCGTGATCTAACAAGCGTGGTGGTGACGGATCGTGATCTAACAGGAGTGGTGGTGGCGGATTGTGATCTATGAGCCTAAATCACTTCAGTGGAAAAAGCCAACTCGGATTTTCAAGGTACGATTTCTAGAATACAAATTCTTATATATTATATGAGAGCGATCTTCAAAAGGTTTTATAAAAATTTAAAAACTTAATTTTTTCCCCAATAGTTAAGTTGTCTCACATTGGCTAGCAAATGGTAGATACTTGAGTTTGTAAGTAGGATAAATCACTCCACCTAAAGCTAGTCTTTTGGGTTGGATACTTGGAAACCCTAGGCCCAACCCCCAAAACAATTGCTATCAAAGCCAAACCGTAGTAGCCAGTGTGGTAGAACGAGTCAAAGGTATTGGACAAAAGGTGGTGGAACAAGTCCACTGTGCCTGATGAAATGTGATGGAACAAGTCAGGTGTGCCAAAAGAAAAGATCGAGGTCTGACTGTGGTTTCATTTTGGAGGAAATTGTTGAGTTATATTCCACATTGATTAGTAAAGGAGAGATACTTATGTTTATAGATAAGATAGATTATTATACCCAATAAGCTAATCTTTCGGGTTGGATGCCTGAAAATCTAGGGCCAGCCACCCCAACAAAACTTATTGTAAGACTTTTTCATCTAAATGGAAAAATTGATTTTTATCTAATTGATAAAATGCCTGAATGAAAAATTAATACAAATACCCTTTTTAATTGTATTTATTTCCAACCTATTATGTAAAATCCAATTGATGTGATATTATTTAATTGACTCAAGTGATAGTTATAATGTCTTTTTCTCATCCAAATGGTTTCATTCTATTGGTGACTCATTCGTTGGGATATAAACTAGGTATTCCAATAACTGAGTAGTATAGCATTATTCAAAATTCAAAAAGAAATTGTGTTAATAAAAGCAATATAGATTTTGTCTGTTTTAATTATTATATAATAATACAACACTTTCATAATAAAATTAACAAAACACACATATGACGCTTTTCAAACTTACAACACTTTCATAAGGGGAGATACTCAGGTTTCATTCTACTACACTATTGTTCTCTCTAGAGGTAGGCAAAAAAATCGTGCACTAGCGAAAACCGAACTGAACGAATCTGAACCGTACCATTTGAAACGGTTTTAATTTTAAAAAAATGAAATATATGATTTGTAAAAAAAACTGAAATATAGGTTTGGTATTCGGTTCACTCAGCTGAACCGAAAAACCGAACCGAAAAACCAAATTATTTTTAAAATTTTATTTAAATAGACACGTGTTAAATTTTAATTAGTTGAGTAACATAACGAAATAGGCTTGCACACACACGATTATGGTATATATATGTGTTACAATTTCTGCACCCAAAACAAACCTAAAGCTAAAATAAAAAACGAAATCAACTCGCCAACCAAATCACCGTGAGACAGCTTCAACTCACCAGCCACCTCACAACCAGAAAAGCTCTGCTCACCAGCCACGGCGCATCATCTTCTGATCTTCTGATCTGCTCGCCAGCCACCGCCCAACAGGTTCTGATCTACTCGCCAGCCACCACGCGACGGCTTCTGATCTGCTCGCCAGTTACCGCGCGTCATCTTCTGCTCTACTCGCGCAGCCAGCCACCGTGCACCAGTAGGACTAAAGTCCTCGTTACTCCATACACTTTATTATAACATTTGCATAAATTGCATTGAGTAATTCCCCGTTAAATGACTGTTATTGCTTTAATTTTTGATATAATTTTTTTAAGTGAAAACACTTTTACAACATGATTAGAATTAAATATTTTCAGAAATCCAAATCTAATCCACTAGGAAAGATAAAACAATTAGGAATATTAAGTTCCATAATATGGCTATATTTAGATTTTATTTTGATATTATGATTGTTATAATTTTGTAAGACGGAGGACAATGCTAGTGAAGTACAGAAGGCTAATAATAAAGTCCAAATGATAATTGATTGATATTGCTGTTGGGGAAAAAATTAGGTTTTTAAATTTTTATAAAGCCTTTTGAAGATCGCTCTCATATAATATATAAGAATTCGTATTCTAGAAATCGTACCTTGAAAATCCGAGTTGGCTTTTTCCGCTGAAGTGATTTAGGCTCCCAGATCACGATCCACCACCACCACTCCTGTTAGATCACGATCCGTCACCACCACGCTTGTTAGATCACGAACTGTCACCAATGATCTTCCAGGTTATGACTCAGGTTCGATCTGCACTTGACGTGTGGGCGCCGTTATCACTACCAAAGCAACTAGCACGAGAAAATTTTTCTCTCAACAATAGAGAGAAAAATCTTATTCTCCGATTTGTATAAAGTGGCTTCCCTCTTTTTCTTTTGAGAAAAATAAGCCTTTTAGATCACCCTTTAGTGAAAACCCTAGGCTCCAAAAATCCAAAAAATAAAACCCACGTTATTTGCTTTTTCAATAGGGGACCCACCTTGTAAAATAACATAAGGCCTCTTACAAAAAAGCTAATTAAATGAAGCCTCCCACTAAATGATATATTTAGGCTTTTGACCCAAATAGCTAGTTATCTTGCTTATTAGTCCAGTAGTGGTGCAGTCAATTAAATGAGCTAACCCGGGGATCATTTGGGAACATACAATAGTGGCTACAATAATTAGGCCTGTAATTAAACTAGCCCAATTATTTAATTCCAAATCTACTCCACTAAAAGATTGGAACTGACTTCCATAATTGTATGCTCGAATAATAATTCGTCCCAAGCCACATTGATTTCTTTACTGCACAATCCTTTGTACCACATCGTTAATTAAATTGATATCTCAACTGTCCAATCAATTTAATAACATCTTTTTCCTTGATCCTTACTGGTTTTCTCTAATGATCATTTTCAACATACTAAATATGTTGACACACTCTGGCCAGAGAATTCTATGATCAAGTGCCGAAAACCCATCAAGAGATGTGTTGTACAAATTCTATATTGTTAATCCATAACTCCAATACTCATAATTGCTCCCACCAAGATACCGGGTAATCTTGACCACAAGAATGTGTCGTGCCCATTGGTAACTCAAATGGAATAACAATTACAATCATGAAATCATAATTAACTCAAGATTAAGATTACAGTAAAATCAACGCCTATGAGATTTAATAAGTCTGACAGTTATTACAAAGTTAATTAAATCTCATATGTGATCCTGTTCAATGTAGTCGTACTACATCAATAAATTCATACATGATTAAGACAAATCATTCAATGAATTTATTACAGTCTATACCTAAATAAAGTGCCCAACTTTATTTATCAACTGCGAACTAAATTTATTTAATCATAAGATAACTTGTATTTATGTCTTCTGTGAATCCACATGGTGATCACATAAATACATATAATATGATTAAATGGACTTTAATACAAATATTAATGCAATGAAGATATTTGAATAAAATACCTCATTTATTTTATTAATCAGAAAAATAGTTTATTACAATTAAATAAACACATATGCTTTTAAAGAGCATATTTTCCCAACAATCTCCCACTAGCTCTCAAAGCATATCTGGCATATTGCACATGCTCTAGGGCTCTAAGTGCAGGTTATAAAGGTTTCCCACTAATGGCCATTGTAATAAGATCTGCCATTTAGCATCTAATGCCATTTGGGGTACTGTCATATAACCTTTTTACACCATTCCCTTATAAGATGATACTTCCTTTCAATATGTTTTGTTTCTTGTGGTTCCTTGGTTCCTTAGATTGAGCTACCGCACCACCATTATCACAAAATAGTTTAAGGGGTGCAGTTACAACAGGTACCACCTCAAGATTTCGTAGGAACTTGCGGAGCCATATAGCTTCTTTTGCAGCTTCAGATGTAGCCACATATTCAGCTTTAGTTGTTGAGTCTGTGATACAAGATTGTTTCACACTCATTCAACTAATAGCTCCACTTCCCAATGTAAACACATAGCCGGAAGTTGATTTTCTTGAATCCTTATCTGACATTAAGTCAGAATCAGTATAACCCACTAGAATGAGTTCATCACCAGAGTACACAAGCATATAATTTTTAGTTCTTTTAAGATACTTTATAATATGCTTGACTGTAGTCCAGTATTGAGGT